>OX465096.1:58288813-58888813 GCA_949987625.1 Chalcis sispes | reverse complement strand
TTGATAACTGTTCTCGCGAATAGGGAGAGGGAAAGAGAGAAAGAGAGAGAGAGAGAGAGAGTAATGCGAAGCCATACCGTGATCTCTAATAATGTTTCTACGCCTGTAGAATGTTTACCGTTTCGACACGCGCGCTAGCGCGAGGTAAAGGTTCACATATTTCCGAATGCGTAAACGGCGCGGCTGACCGGATAATTCACCGGTGTTATTCGTAAAAGAGGAAGCGAGACGCGTGTATATTCACGCATTGGTTGTATTTGCCCGGACTGGGGGGTATTATGAGCTATTTGAATCGCTGAAAGCGTACACAGTTTACATGGATTGTTGGGATTCTTTGCCGTTGGATAAGCTTTATTTTAAAATGTGTATAACATTGTTTTCGAATTTTTGGCCGTCTCTCTGCGATGAGAAAATAAACATCGATCCTTAATCAATTTTTAACGCAAATTTACGATGGATTACCGTAGGCCTGTCTATAATTACAATATCTTTATTTGCAACATTTGTAACTTACAATGGTCTTTATTATACCTCGGATAAAAAGTCAACTTCTCACGTCAATGAATGGGTAAGTAATATTTGTATACGCGTCTTTGATTTGACGTAGCCGCTTTCGATTCCCACAGCGTTGATTTCTCGCACGTAATATTAGCATTCTTAGTAACGCACGGTAAAATATAGATATTTTACATTTAATTTGCAGGTGGAAATATTAGCCTGGTGAATTTTATCAACGTCTGTCATTCGATATTTAAATGTGATGAAATAAAATATATAGCGTTGGGTCGATTTACAGTCGTTGTTAAATAATCGTTCATTTTACGCCTTATAAAATAGTTGTCATTTTTTAAAATAAATTATTAATTTATTTATTAAATAAGCGATGATTTACATTTTCATACAAAAAACCTTTTATACGGTATTGACGTGTTAAAAAATTTTTCGATGAAAAATTTAATAGACAATGATAGAACGACTGATTTTTCGCAGCCGATAACTAAAAAGCATATAGCGGCAAAAACGAGATGGCAACATTAGTCGATAATAAAATGAAATTATCGACTACGTTGATGAAATGAAATTAACAGTGAGAGAGAAAAAGAGCGTAAAGAAAAGTAAACCATAAACGTAGAAACGTTTCATTACTGCGTTCGCATCTCTTCATTACTATTTAAGAACATTTTTTGCTCGTTTACGAGGATTTTAAGTACCTTAACGTACCGACGAGGTCGAAATTTGTTACAAAAATTATTTTTCTCTTTTAATTCAAGGATTAAAAAGTTTATTTTACTTAATAACGGAAAAAAATTTTTTGAATTAAAACGTATGAAGATTAAATACCTCGCACCTTTTTTTTTCCTTCTTACAATTAATTACGTTGAACGTTTTAAGTTAAAACGATTGTACACTTCGGGCGATTTCGAGACACGAGGATTGCGTGTTAAGTGAATCGGACACGATATCTAGATTCGAGAAAAGAGATTTGAAATTACAAAACGATTGAAACGAGGATAAATGAAACTTAACGTGGATCGAAAATTAATTTAAAGTTTCTAATTTGGTTTGCTCTTTGCATCGGGACGACTAATTGAATGTAAAAGTTTAACGAAAAATATGACAAATTTTAGACGATAAATTTATAATATTTATATATTATTCCATTTTTTGTTTAAACAATATATTATTTTATTAAAACTCAAATTTCCAACGACAAAATTTTCCCACTAAAATCCTATACCAACGATCAATCCAAAAAGTTACACCGCAAGGCAAACTCTCTCGTAGCGACGAAGCGCTCGACGACAATCTTATTCGTTCGTTAAAGGTCCAATTTACGTATTTATCGGATTACCCGTATACGAAAAGCCGATATGAAAATATATAAGGCAACCGAGAGAAAGGGACAGAAAGAGAGAGAGAGAGAGAGAGAGAGAGAGAGAGAGAGAGAGAGAGAGAGAGAGAGAGAGAGAGAGAGAGAGTCGCACACAGAAGACACACAATGCGGTCACTCGGTGAACTTGTAACTTAAACAACAGTGTCCGGGCGCTCGGACCGCGCGGTCATAACTCGGTGATTCTCCTGGCCACAGTCTTGACTGCGTTAAGTTGGTGAGAGTTTTCAAGTTAGTGTAAGATGTCGTTGCCGAATAAAGTCTCATTTCTGCGTTTCATCGTTTCATCCTCGTTGGCTATTTTTTCACGTAGTTTAATTGCGTTTGTGACAAAGATTGCGGCTGCCGCTGAACGATGAACGTTATTTGACGTTAATCAAGTATGACCGTGTCGATGATTTTAAACACTGGATGTTTTTGTTATGGTGTTTTTTTTTTTTTTTTTTTTTTTTATCCGTGTTTTTATAACTTGAGAATTTTTGTAAGTAAACGTTGTACGTTTTAATGTGCGTTATAAAATAATTTGAAACACTAGTCGAAAATAAATTTTAATAACGAATACATTTTAATTTGAAACATAAATTTTAATAAATATGATAATATTTTGTCAAATAATTAGAATGAATTTTGAAAAGGTAGATAGTGGCCAGCAGTAATTTTATACCCTTATTAAGTGTCGTGAGCCATGTTTTAATTTTAAAATAAATAAAAGTCAAATCTAAAGCTATCGAAATATATAATGATAAACTTGGAAAAATTTAATTTTAATTTTTAATAATATAATAAAAATTTTTTCAATAATTTGCTAATAACTATCAAAAATAATAATAATGTAAAAATAGTATTTATACATTTTAAAACGTTCGCGCAAAGTTTATATTTTTATTTTTATTTTTAATTTTTATATTTTAATAAAACTTGATTAATAAAAATAAATTTTTATTATTTATAAGTGCCTCGTCGTATTATTATTATCCTATCATTTTTTACCAAATAAATAATACAAGAATAAAACTCCTTACAGCTACTTCACCCGCGGAACATATAACAATGTTGAAACGTACTATAACATCTGAGAGTTTTAAAACAGGAAATCGCACAGACTATTGCATTGTTTACCCAGCCCAATTCTTATCCCGTCGTCTCCTCCTCTAGTTTTCCTGAAAAACCATCATAATCTACAAAGATTTACCCGGTAAACCTATTAGAGCAGATAACTTTGCTCTTTTTCTTAACTGTTATTTTTCGCTCGGGTAACAAAAAGAGAAAAAAAAAAAAAAAAAAAAAATTAAAGCGAAGAAAAAGAAAACGGGAGTGTCATAGTCAACGAAGATATCGTTTGCGTTGTTACTGGATTAAGCTAAGTATACAAGCGGAACGTCGAGAAAGAGAAAGAGTCCATAAACAAAAGGCCAATTGAACGTTGAAGCGCCGCGGGAAAGCGGAGAAAGAACGGCACTCGTGCAGCCCGAGAAACAGGTGCATCGACGGCTTGGAAGTTAACCGCTGAGAAAGAGAGAGAAAGAGAATACGTGCGCGAGAGGATACGAGCGGATGAGTTGCCGAGGCTTTCGAGTGAAACCGCTACTCTTGAAAGAGAGACGCGGCAGTGAATATATTTTTAAAGATATAGCGTTATATTGCTTTTTAATTTCTCAAACGATCATATTTTGATTGTTTATTTTGGACAACTTGGTTTTTTTTTTTACGATTTTTGAAAGAGATACGTTTAAAAATCGACGTCGTTTCAAGTTCATTGACTCATCATTTGCAAATTGCTCGACGATAATGACAGCAAGGAACGAAATTAATTTTACGAGAAAGATTATCCTCTAGCTTTCTTTTGAAGATGACGAGAAAAGCAATCAAAACAGAAATCATTATATTTTTTAACTTTTACTCCTCGAAAATATTCGGTTAAATTAAAATGAAAAAATTATGTGGTTTCGTTTGGACTTGACCGAATGAAGATAGAGAAATAAACTTTTCCCTTAATACAACTGCAGCAAATAAGTGATGCGAAAAAAATTAACTTTCTTACCATTTTACAATGAATATATGTTTATTAGTAATATTGCGAAAATGCGTATTATTCTCTATAAAAATTTAATTCCACTGAAATTATTTTTTAAAATTTATTTTTAATGTTAATGGATTTTATAGCTGTGCCGGTATGTGACTACTTTTTTTTTTTTTTTTTTTAATGAAGACAAATGAAAATAATATTTTAACGTTGTTTTTATGTATAATAAAATAATTATGCAAAATTTTTCATAATTATCTTGATATAATAAGAGTTTGTTTTCTAAGCAAGTTTTCAATAAAAAATATCTACTTTTGGTTTATGTTTATCATAATTTATAATAAAAAAAAAATATATATATCCAAGTGATAAAAAAATTCATTTAAAATCTTTTTTTTTTTGCGATGAAAAATTGGAAAAAGCTGACTGCAGAATGGTATCGATGTGAAAGTTACAAATCTCTACATTTCTGTATGTCTCTCTCTTTATTTCTCTTACTCTCTCGTTCTCTTTTTCACTCATTCTTTAGTCATTGTTATTCAAAGTTTTTCAATTGACATTTCTATCCGTGCGCTTTTCCAGTGAGGGAATATTACAAATAGAAGAAAAAAAATTAAAAATATTTACAAGTGCGACTCTAATCCGACAGACAGGCGGACAGATAGACAGTAACTCAACGCACGCACGCGATACACAGAAATATTCGCATATTCGATTCTAGCCACGTTTCCATAGTTTCCTCTCTCTCTCTCTCTCTCTCTCTCTCTCTCTCTCTCTTTTTCTCTTCTTTACTATAACCCTTCATTGCGCACTTCTCCAATGCATGGCATCCAATAGAAAGAGAGTAATAGAGAAAGCGTCCCTATCCTTATACACGTAAATGTCCGCGCATGCGCACACATCACTATATGGCGCCCAAGCAGAAATACCATACATAAGCTCAGGTACATCGAGCAGCGAGTATATATGTATGTATATGTATACGTATATATCTACTGCACACCAGCTACCCTTGATCACCATAAAAATTTATGGAGCTCTTCGTTTCCCCTCCCTACCTTTTCATCCTCCCAGCGGCCGTCGCGTTCGCGGCCGTAAATTGTATTATCGAGGCGCGCATATTCCAGCAGCGCGCCAACCCTCCTACCTCTTTGGAATATTCTCCCCCTACTCCCCTTATTTTTCTACTCTTCATTCCGTTTCGAACACTAACTCTTCTTTTCCTCCTCTTCCTCTTCATCCTCCATCTCCTCTTCCATCTCCTCTTCCATCTCCTCTTCCACTTTTTAACCGCTTTGCACCCGTCGTCGCTATCGGCAGGAGAAAGATCCGAACGCGATTTTTACTTACTCGTCACCTTCGTATCGCGCCGTCGCGTTGCAAGCGGATTTTACGAGCGGAATTTTATGTCCCTCTCTCGTTCTGCGTTTTTAATCAGATGAATAATGATTTATTCGAGAGCTGGAGGTGACGTTGGAAAATTTGATGATTTTATCGGTGGATCATCGGTAGGGAACTAAATAACATTTTTTAAAAGATGATAAAAAAATGACTTCATTTTAATTTAAAATTTAATACCAAAGAATAAATCAATTTTCAAGCGCTAAAAAATAATGCCGTTAATATTTGTTCATTTACAGGAAAGTAACAGTTTTTGTAAAATAAAAAGGCTCGTTTATAATTTTTCGCCAAGATTAGATTTTTATGAATAATGCAGTAAAAAAATTCCATTAACATTTTTAAATCAACATATTTTAGTATCGAGAAAATCGCGATTTTAATTTTTGCATCTTCATAAACATCCTCCCTTATAAAATATCCGCGTACGCGTTTGATGTTCAATACACGTAAAGATCGAATCTTCCTTTAATATCTCTCTTACTTTCTCTCTATTTCTATATCTCCCATCTCCTATCTCCTCGGGCAAAAAAGGACGAAGAAGCAGCCTTTAAACGCCGATGAATATTCCTTGTATACCATCACCGTCGTCGTCGTTGTCGTCGTCGTCGACGTCGTTGTCGTCGAAGACGTTGAGTCGTCGCGGAAGAGAAAAAACAAGAAAGATGGAAGACAGCGCAATCCAAGGATGTGAGAACGCATTCGTCGTCATTGGCGACGCGTCGTTTCCTCCACCTCTAATATACATTTTTTTTTTCACTTCTTTCTTTCTTTCTTTCTTTTTTTCTCTATCTTTTTTTTTTTTTTTTTTCACCGTCAACGCGACACAAAAGCAACGCGCTCGCTCGCTCGTCGCGGAATTTTCAGAATTTCGAGCCGTCGGTAGATGAGGAGGCAAGAGGATTTCATAGCTCGTTCATTTATTAGAAAATAACGCGCGTTGCGAACTAAAGATGCGTGAGTAAAAAGCGGCCCGCGCGAGCTTAGAATAACGATGCGAGGGAGAACTCGCGATACTCTTATAGCGCGCGCATCGTCGTCGTTGTCGAAAATTGCAAAATAGCATCGCGCGCGTGTCACGCGGCATCTTCTTGCTTTTTTTTCTTTCTTTTTTTTCTTTGATTTATTAATTTATTTATTTTTTTTTCTTTCTTTCTTTTATTTTCTTTTCATTTTCTTTGTTCGTATACATTTGAAAGCTCCTTTAACGAGTTTCTCCTTGTAGACGCAACATAAAACGGCTAAGCTCGTCTTTATTTATTTTTTCTTTTATCCAGTTTTCTTGTCTTCTACCGGAATTTTTCCATATTGTATGAAAGTGAGCGAATTTTAAAAATTTTAATGACTGTCTCCTCTTTTTCTTTAGAAAATAATGCACAGACTTGAAATTGTATCGCGTATATAAAATTCAAAAAATTTATTAATAACTTTTGAACATAAATTCACTTACATGTATATTGGCGTTGTTGAAAAGTATGATTTAAATATGTTCTCATACTTTAAGCTCTTTTTAATTTTAGAAATTACAATAATTTTATGAAATTTATTGTCCTTCTTAGTTTCTAAAAATAATTTTTTCACCTCTTAAAATATTATATATGTAATAAATGAGGAATATTTTTACTCTTCTTAATCATCTTATTTATTCATTAAATGATTTTTAACAATACGTTAGCCACTTCATTTATCATTTCAAATAAATGAATTTTAATAAAAATAAACCTATCCTCTATAAACTTACGCTTATAATCTTATGCGAGATATTATATTAATAACATAAAGGAAGTGTAACTACGTGGTAGTAAAATCAGAAAAGGAACTATCCTATCATTACGCAAAAGAGAAGCGGCGGAATCATTAGTTCTTCCTCAATAGCAATATATCAATCAATCAGCGCTTTGCACTCGAATACATCGACTCTCTCTCTCTCTCTCTCTTTTTCTCTCTCTTTTTCTCTCTCTTTCTCAATTCGATCGTTAAAACGCGAGAAAATACCACGCGCGTATGCAATGACAAGCAATCGATGAAACGTAATCGTCAACTAGACATCGTATCTAGAGTAAAGCCTTATGGAAGTAGAAGGAAGCGAAACGAAGCATGATTAAGCGACCGGGAGAAAAACGTGGTAGGCGAGGAAGGAAAAGCGCGACTCGTGGACCGTATCCGTACGACGCAAGTGCCTATCTGCGAAACATTAATCATCGATCTCGCGATATACGCGCACGATAAGCAGATGTAACGAATGTAAGGGAAACGCGCGCGATAAGTTATTATTATGCAAAGTCCATCGCAAGACGCGGAAGTGAATACAAATACGGCGGGCTCGGTACTTTTTATTACGCGCACATTCTTAACAATTGTATCGCGTGTCGCGCGGGTAAGCGGTGGCATTCTTTCGGAGGAAATATTGTACGGCACGCGTCGGTACATTCCCGGTTACTTTCGATTTCTTATGTGGACGCTTATGTAGATTATGAAGCATTTGAGAGTTGGAAATTTCGCTCGATTGTTTTTCCTTATGTTGCCGCGAGTATTGCGATAATTTAAGATACGTAATGATGAGATGCGTGCTTGATTGCGCTATCCCGCGTTTATTTTAACGATCGCCGAGGCTATTATAATGGACGAGTTAACTGTTGAATACTGCTATTATTCGCCAATCATTATTATTAGTATAGTTAATTAATAAATTATGCCTTGTTGTAAACTAAATATAATGTAGTATGAAAAATATTTATGAAAAACATAATTTTACGTTTATTATAGGAGTAAATAATAAAATAAAAATTTTGTTCAATGTAAATAATTTATTTACAAGAAACTTCTTAACTTATAAAGAAAACTCATTGATTACTTGTATTTGCTTTTCCTTTTTTCCGCGGTAAAAGTTATCATTATTTAACGATACATATCGGAATTAGTATTAGTAAATTGCATTTTTAATTCGATCACGGTTACTTTCACTTGAATTTATATTAAAAGATATCGAGAAATCACTATTAATATGTAGGTATGAAAGTTTATTTAAAAATACTTGAAAACTTAATGAAAATAACAGACAGAATTAAAATTTGTCAAACATTTTCTCAAAATTTTGCTTTTATTAATCGAATTAAATTACAATTATTTTAATCAATCTTTCTTACCAGCCAAAAATTAATATTCTAATTTAATCGTCAGTCGAGAAACACGCAGCGGATAAAAAATAAATTAAAAAATGAATTACATTTTGAATTTAATTGTAATCTTATACATGCGTTATAGGCAGAGAGAGAGAGAGAGAGAGAGAGAAATCAGTCTGCAGTCAAACAGAAGCGGTGAGCGCATCGTTTCTAACAAGAATCTCATTGGCTTACGCGGGGATCGTTTGTTAGTTAAAAGTATGAGGAGTCATGCGCTTTGGCATTCTTGATATTTAACAAATAAGTAAGAAACAATGCGGCTGATTTAATATTAGATTTAAAACCATGAGATGAATTCTCGATAATAAAAATTTAACATCGCAGTTAAATAACAAAAAAAAAAAAAAAAAAAAAAAAAAAAAAAAAAAAAAAAAAAAAAATTCACAAGCAATTAACTACTGATGTATTATACCAGTCAGAAAGTGTTGCTTTTTGATTTTCTTTTGCTATAGTTTTTTTCATTCCGAATTCTTTTCTTTGATATAGATTAAAATATTTAACTATTTGACTATAACAACTGAATTCTTTTATTTGCATATTAATCTATTTAAAAAAGAATTAGCAATCATTTAAACCAAAATTCTAAAAATATATCAGTGTTTTTAAGTTACGTTAAATTCCGATAAAAAAATTAAAAAATTTATTTTTAATAACTTGATTTAAAGTCAATCATAATCATCGAGTGAATTTATAATATATTCGTATCACTATTATGAAAAATTAGTACTTGGTACACATGATATGATTTCAGTCATTCTAATTTTCCAGACAAACTATAAAGATAAATTTAGGTCTTGGATTCTCAACGCCATTCTGATGCATTGAAAACGTTCCGTGCATCTAATTCATTTTTCTCTCTTTTTATTTTGAGAATAGCTTTGTAGGAGGACGATATTAGGAATTTTCTATTTATTAATAAGAACGTATTTTTCTTGGTTCAAGGTTATTTTTCTTAAAACAAATTAATTATTTTATCGGCGTAAAAGCGACATTTCATCTGCACTTTTTTAATAGTAGCCAACTAAAGTGACTGTCTCTTGATTTTAGATGGTAAAAAGAAATAGCGTTAATTGTGTGAAAAAAAAAAAAAAAAAAAAAAAACGGATGAGGTCGAAATCGAATATAGGAATTAAATTTGGCAACCTCTTTTAAGTTTCGCTTTGTCACAAAAATAAATTTTAAAAATTGTTGTAATATTTTAGATACCAGTAATAAGTTTAAATTTTCCAACTTACATATGCCAATACATAACCTTTTTGAATTTAAAATTTATTTTTTTTTATATAAATAAAATAAACTTTGTAAATAAATAAATTTCATACTGAATACGAATAATGTTCTTTTATTTTTTTTTAAATTTAAATGATTACATTATTTGGATTCTACAGATATTAGAACACTTGCATATTCGATTATTGGAAATTTATTTATTCGTTATATTCAAATGCCTTTGGAATATTTGTATGATTGAATATTCAAATAATTTCAATGTTATTAAAACATAATCAAAATTTATTATAATATTGAATAATCGAGAATACAAACTTTTGCAACGTGAACCAATAATAAAAAAAAATAAACTTATTTAAGTATCAATTTTACCACTTATAACATATTCGAATTACTAGTATTAAGTTTTATTATAAAAACAAATAACCTTATTAAAAAATAAAGAAATCATTCCAATTAAAATTCTTACTACGCAATCCAAGCACGAGTAATTAAAAAAGAAAAAAACTTTCAATATATTATAATTCTCGATTCGGTGCGAAAGTTAACGCCAATGCTTATATATTTCCGACTAAACGAATAAAAAAAAAAAAAAAAAAAAACAAAAAAAAAAAAAGTGAAAAAGAAAAAAAAATTCTGTAGTGAAAAGCACGTACAACCTACGTGTCAAACTCTTCCGGTGAGAAAGAGAAATAAATTTGCAGCGCTCGCATAACGCGCGGCTGCAATGTAACTGCCGCGAGCGCGCCATAATTAATTACACTGTTAAAGCACTTTGAACGAGGAGGAGGAGGAGGAGGAGAAGGTAGAGAGTAAAAGTGGCGTAGAACGGAAGGAAAAGGGAAAACGATTAGCGCGGCATTCAAGAAACAATATGACAATCCGATGAACGCGACTCGTTATCGCGGATATAACCGAGCGACGCATCTCTCCTACTAGCTTTTGGAATTCCAATAATTTACGTCGATGATAACAACCGCAGAGTTTATACCTCTGCTTGTTGTCGAAAGGTCAAATCAATAAATAAACCATTTCGTTGCCAACTGTTCATTTATAAGCGCGGATTGTATATCACATATTTAAATCGAACGAAATAGATTATTCGACTTTTATGCCCGTATGTATAAATTAATAAACTAACTTTTTTTTTTTTATCTATCATATTTACAATTATTTTTGAAATAAAATTATTCTTTATTCTATATTATATGTTATATAATATATAATATATTATATTTAATATTTATTGTGTTTATAAAATAAACTGCATATATTTAACCCATTAAGCCCCAAGAAGACAAATTATTTCTTTTCTTATAAACTGTAAAATTAAATTGAAAACCTTGATAAACTTATCGAAAAAGATTTATTCCTACTATTTTTAAGTATGCTCTACACGATTGCATAATTTAAATAATCGAAAAAATTGATTTTCAATTGTTTATTAACAATTTAAAAAAGAAAGCGCAAAAAATCACATAACTTTTTTTTACTTTCCGAAAAAACAAGGTGACAAATTTTTTTCGCTATCAAAATCAACATCAAACGTGTTTTTGGACTTTAAATTTTTATTTCCTTTCTTTTCTGTGTGATGTTTTTTCTCAAAATGGCGCTCGTTTAGAGATCGACAAAATTAATTTTTTTTGTGGCGTATTTTAAGAAGATTTTTGAACTTTGTTTTAATTTTAAACGACTATAAATGAACCTATTCACTTTTACAAGTTTTTTTTTTTTTAACGAAAAAAAGTACACGGAAGGGTTATAGATGATATTAAAACAAAATAGCGACTTTTTAGTTGAAAAATTTTGCTGATGGATTAATTAAAAATTCGATAATTAATTTTTGTTAGCAATTATTTAATTTCAAGTACGTAAAACTCGTAAATTATTTTTATTTTAGCTTCAACGAGAAAAAGCATCGAGGCAAGTTCAAGCTATAAAAAACTGCCAGCAAGACTTTGCTTCTCTATATTTGTAGAAGCTTTTGACAAAATTTGAGAAGCAAAGTCTTGCTGGCAGTTTTTTATAGCTTGAACTTGCCTCGATGCTTTTTCTCGTTGAAGCTAAAATAAAAATAATTTACGAGTGTTACGTACTTGAAATTAAATAATTGCTAACAAAAATTAATAATCCAATTTTTAATTAATCCATCAGCAATGTTAAAGCATTCTGCGTGTTTTTGCGAAGTTTTAAAAAATGTCAACAATATTTGACAGTCACAGCAGTTTATCTATTTAAAAACTTCTACAAAATAAACAAAATTTTTGGTTTTTAATTTTTTTGGAAAGAAAACAGTATTTTTTAAAAATTGATTTGTCCATTTTGAAAATTTCGTCGTTTGGACAATACTTTGTACGCGTTTTGAGCGTAAATCTCCTTATTGCATTAGGCCTTTCAATTGCGAGGCATCTAATAAAACAGTTTCTTTATATTCTCTATCTTTTTTAGTCCAGTTTAGGGTTCTATATATATATATATATATATATATATATATATATATATATATACCTTATCAAAAATGTACTTAATACCAATATATGGGTGATTTAAGAAAAACTTCCCTTTTTTAGGTGTTTAAAACTCTGCACTGTACACGCCCGGCTAGCTCAGTCGGTAGAGCATGAGACTCTTAATCTCAGGGTCGTGGGTTCGAGCCCCACGTTGGGCGATCTTTTTTATTTAAATTTGCTATGTCGGAAAAAAAGCGGATAAACGTTAAAAATTTAGGAACATTTAATTTGAAAAGTTAATACAATTTTTTTTTAAATAAACGGTTATAATGTAAAATAAAGTATCTCGTACACACTAACCCTACCCGACGGTCACTCACCGAATCAAGTAAAACTTTGCATACAGGTAAAATATTAAAAAATATTAGACCCGTGTTTCTTTTTAACTGCTCAACATCATTAAGATGAAAACTACCCCTTGACTGCAAAATATAAGGGGGGAAAACAACAAAGAAGCCTACCCAAGTGTCCCAAAGGTCACTCACCGATTGCAACCAAACTTTGGACATTGATAAAACACGAAAAAATATTAAATTCGTATTTTATATCTTTTCGAAATCCACTTCTTAGGAATAGAAACCATCCCTATTTAACCACAAGAAGGCTAACCCACCTAATCTTGGAAACAGCTAGTTTAGTTGTTAACTTTCTTTGAAATAATTGAATCCTAAACTATGTACGAGCGTGTTAACTCGCCTACCCCTTAGCTCATTAAACTCCTATTCATTTACCCTCTACCCCACCTAACCCATAGAAACCACCCCTACCAAACCACAAGCAGATAAACCCACCTGACCATGAGGATAGCGAGTTTAGTCGCTTACTTTTTTCGAAATGATTGAATCCCATACCACAAGCAGGCTAACTCATCCACCTTCAAATCACTTAACCCCAACCTACCAAACCTCATCCCCGAGAAACCACTCCTACCAATACTAATAAAATTTGGTACAGTGAGTTTAAAAATATTACTGAACCTCGAATGAATTTTTACTATTTTTAACACTAAAATTTACAAAATAAAACAATCAAATTTTCTACAATAAATTTGGAAATTATACTAAATTTCAATATAATTTTTACTATTTTCAGCAGTAAATATTAATTTTCAATACATTAAATATTTATTTATTTATTTTTTAAGAAAATCAAAAAAATTTTTTTTCGCTGTACTAGAACATCTGTTGGATTATGAATTTTTTTTATGAGAATGTCGTACATGATCATTAATTATTTTAAACTTAAGCTCCAACTAAAAACATATTGGGAGTGTGAATAAGTTCTCGCCGTTTTCTGTGAAAATAAATCCTTTATTTAAAAAAAATAATAAAAAAAACAAGTCAATTAATGTATTGCCCATCGCCGCAGATTACTTTTTCCCATCTCTGGCAGCATTTGAATTCCACGTCGAAAAAACAACACTTCTTTTGCGGCTATCCATGAATCGATCCATTTTTTCGTTCCTTCATACGAAGTGAAGTGTTGCTCAACCAGGCCGTTAGTCATCGATCGGAATAAATAGTAATGAGAAGGCGCAAGGTCTGGAGAGTACGGCGGGTAGGGTAGGACTTCCCATTTCAGCGTTTCCAGATATGTTTTCACCGGTGACGTGACATACGGCTGAGCGTCATCATGCAGCAAAATCACCTTATCGTCTCTTTGCTCATATAGCGGCCGTTTTTTTTTCAATTCTCGGCTCAAACGCATCAATTGTCGTTGAGAGAGATCCTGTGATAGTTTGGTTGAGTTGGAGCAGCTCGTAATACACTACCTCCAGCTAATCCCACCAAATGCACAGCATGAGCTTGAAACCGTGGATATTCCGCTTTGGCGTTGATGCTACTGCTTCGCCGAGCTTAACCCACGATTTTTTACGCTTGGGATTACTGTAGTATATCCATTTTTCATCACCAGTCACAATACGATGTAAGAAACCTTTTCTTTTTTATCGTTGAAGCAGCTGTTCACACGTGACAACACGCCATTTGACGTCTCTTGGCTTCAGCTTGTACGGCACCTAAGATCCTTCCTTTTGTATCATTCCTAATGCTGTCAGACGTTTCGAAACTGTTGTTCGATCAACTCCTAATGATTTTACAACATCGGATTGCGTCTGACATGGATCTTCAGCAAGTAATGTTCCCAATTCTTCGTCTTGAAACTCTTTTGGTGCACCATTGCGTTCTCTATCTTGAACATCAAAATCACCATTTTTAAATCGGTTAAACCAATTTCTGCATATTCTTTCTGATAGAGCATGATCACCATAGGTTTCTACAAGAATTCTGTGTGCTTCAGCTGCAGATTTTTTCTGAATAAAATAGTGCAGTAAAATTCCCCGCAAAAGCGGTTTATTTGGCACGAAATTTGACATGTTTTACGCTACAAAAAGAAAATGTTCTTTATAGATTAATGGAAAGACACGCACTGATTTTAAACATAGGTTATAGAACTTCAATATAGATGCATCATCATCTTGAATTATACACACAAAATTTTTGTACCGCCATCTGACGGTGCAACGGTGAGAACTTATTCACACTCCCAATAGATTGAAGATTAGAATTTATATTATAGTATTAGATTAAAGAATTAACGTTTGCTATGTACACATTAATATTTTATTCTCGCTTCGCATGCCAATATCATTTTGTACATACAAGTATTTCGCATACATATGAAATTTTTCGTAAACACCATGGCCCACTTTAATCGACACACCTGAGTATCTCCATTGGTAAGCCGCATATAAAAAAATTGTTTGGACAAAAATTGTTCAGAACAATGAAAGCCATTTTTTTGTGACGTTGGTTTTGACCATGGGATCAATTTATAAAGTTATTGAAGGTCAAAGTCATTTTTTTAAACGGGAACCTCTATTTTTAAATTTAGCACACCTAAAAATAAGAAATGGTACCTTTGATCTATTTACTGTTTCGTTATACACGAAATTTTGCGGTAAAAAGCATGTTAAAAAATTGATGGTTTTGGTCGTTAATTGGTTAAAATAAAAAACAGAATATTCAAAGAAACTTTCATCGTTTTTTTCAGAGTTTTAAAACTCACCAATTGATACTAATTTTCTTAGAATTAGCTTTAAATGTAACGACATAAATTCAGTGTTTATAATTAGACTTGTCTGTATCGATCGCGACCAAGTGAATGGGACAGTTAAAAATCGAAGATTTTATACGCGAGGAAAGTATGTGCCCGGCTAGCTCAGTCGGTAGAGCATGAGACTCTTAATCTCAGGGTCGTGGGTTCGAGCCCCACGTTGGGCGGATTTATTTTGCATTTATTTATTTTTTTAATTTTTTTTTTTTTTTTTTTTGCATAATGACCTATTGAAATAAAACGTTATTCTAACAAAGAGTAAGATTTTAAAAATATTGTCAAATTTATAAAAACTATTAATATCGATCCATCATACGAAGTTACAATAATATATGCATGTAAATTAGCAAAAAGATACGACATATGGCGTTTTTTTTTTTTTTACTTTAAGATTAAATGCAAAATTATGCCATTTTTTCGTTTGTCCGATTACATTATTATTTTCCCTAAAGAATTAATAGACGCGTTATAAAATTAAATAAAAATAAATATTAAAATTTTTTAACGATATTCATGAGTAAAAAGATAAAACATTTTTAATGTAATAAATAAAAAATAATTGCTCAAGAAACATCAAAGTAAAGGTTGTAACAGAAATTCACAATGATTACAGTCTCGTTGACTCGCGCGTGTTAAGGATAAAATTGATCATTATTTTTTTTATAACATAAATTAAAAGCTGTAATATAATAAAAATATGATATAAGCAAAACTATTTCACAGCCGTTTAAAAACATCATTAAACCTTGCAACGCTTTCACCGAGAAAATTATTTCACTTTAATTGAGAGGAGTTTTGCTAAGGAACCGCGGAAGTAATATCAGAATTTACTGATGCGCATTTCGGTCTGTGGTAATGGCACACGAATGACTAGTGTTACGTTTTACTCTCATGTAATAATTTTTTACGAATATGCTTCTAGTGTGCATTAACGAAATTTTGAAAGTTCTTTTAATATTTTTACAATTGATAAGTTGTAAGCATTCGAAGCTTGTTTTGAAATTTTATGAATAATATTATATATGAAATTATAATGGAAACGAAAATGTAATAAAAACACTCACCATAAATCACAAAGTATAAAGATAATATTTCGTGCAGCTTACCTGAAAAATATAAAAATTTTTATTATTACAGATAAATTTAAATGAAAATGTACATTACATAAAAATGTATTATGTCTTTATAACAGTTTAATAATTTAGAAAAATATGTTAGAAATAATTTAAAATAATTAAAAAAATAATAATAATTTAAATATTCAAGTAAATAACTTAAAAAATTTTTTTTAAAATGTCAATAATTTAAAAAGTCAGTAAATAATTTAAAAAAAAAAATGTTATTTGATTTTCAATGTTTTGCCTACATAAAAAAATATTCTATAATATAAAATATTAAAAAGTTTTTGATTTTTTGATACAGTGACAACCATTTGCAAAAAAATGTATTAGGTTGGAAACTATGAAACGAGCATTTTTTTTGTTTAATCTGTGTTCAGCTGCACGCCCGTTTCATAGTTTCCAACCTAATAATTTATTTAAATATTACATTTCATTAGAAATACTAAGAGAACTAACGCCGTTTTTTACAATACTTGACTTTGCATGGAAAATACAACAAATTTTCATGAAAAGTAAAGTATAAAGAAATATAAAAATTAATAGATTAATAGAAGATAATATTGGAAAATGCATGCTTCACAGTTAATAATATAAAGCGTCACATTGAATGATAAAAATGTTAACTCGCTACTAGAAAGTTACACTTTACAGCGTAGAAAAGGCATAATTTCAACATACATTAAACATCACCGAGAAGCGATGAAGATGATCTTTATATTTTTACTTGTCAATTCATTAAAAAAAAAAAAATTTCTCTGACTGTTTATCTTTATTGATCATCGTTTAAATTGACCGTTTAAGTGAGCGATGGAAACTGTAAAAAAGAAGACAATAAAAATAAATAAGACATCAAGGAATCATTGATGGAGAGACTAGCGCATTCGAAAGCGACTATGTTTATGTTTACACACGCGAATGACGAGCTCTCGATTTTTCGGTCGTCAGTATTCGCTTTTCACCTTCCGCTTCTCATCGAACGGTAATTTTCTCTCTTTATCTTGCGTAAGCCGCCGTCGCCAAGCGCGATGAGAAGGCAATTTGAAAGCAAATTAAATTCGTGTCACGTTTGCATTTCGAACACTGCGAGGTATTCGACGCTGAGATAATATTCGCGAAAATAGAAAAAAACGCCCGCGCAAAGAACATCGATGAGGTTGTAAATGTTTATTAAGAAATGAGCAAACATCTGTTTACTTTATTTTCATTTAATTATATCAGGATAGCCTTTTAAATGACTAACTTTTAATTAAAACTTGAGAAAAAAAGGAATAAATACAAAACAAAACATAAAAGTAAAAGAAAAATTGAAATTTCTTTATGAGAGTCTATAGAATTAAAAAAATTCGAATTGCGTCAAAACAATACGAATTTCAAGAAGAAAAGAAAGTCTTTATTTCTTTATAACTCTTCTCAAAATTAAATTTTATATTTCAATTTAATAAAACTTTAATTAAAATAATGTATTATTTTCTATTACTAAAATATTTAAATCAAGTTTAATGTAGATTAAAAATGATTCTAAGACGGCATAAGAAAATTATGTATCTTTCTGCCAAATGATGTAAGAATAATTATTTAGACGTATATGTTAATCTGTTACTACTAGAAATGAAAAATAAATTTCTAGTTCAAATATTCTTTGCTTTCGCAACAACCGACGAGTGGACAGGTGCGTTGTCATGGTGGAACAAGATTTTTTTTCTTCGCCAAGTGAGGTCGTTTATTTTTCACTTCGTCCTTCAAACGCTGCAATAACTCTGCATAGTATTGACAAGTGATGGTTTTATCCTTCTCCAAGTAATCAATGAAAATAATTCCTTTTTCATCCCAAAAAAACAGTCGCCATAACCTTATTCGCCGATAAAATTGTTTTTGCCTTATTTGGTGAGTAGTGATGAATCCAAGTTTCATCTTCAGTTATAAAAAGACTTAAAAATTTGCTAGGGTTTTGCTTGTACAGTGCCAAATTTTTAATTGAAACAGTTTCCCATGTAAATTTTTGATCGACCATTAACAAATGCGGCACCCACCTAGCACAGAGCTTCTTTATCCTCAAATGTTCATGTAAAATATTGCGTACAAGTTCAGTTGACATCTTAATAGCCTCAGCTATCTCATTTACTTTCAATCCTTTTCTAAAACCGTTCTTAAATTCAGAAACCCACTGTTTAACCATTGAATATGATGAAGAAGAATCTTTCAGTGTGGAATCCAGTTTTTTTTTTAATTTGTAATGGTGTTAGGCCTTTTAAATAGAAGTATTTGATGACCGCACGCTTCTTTGATTTTTCCATTTTCATGTAAGCAATTGAGGCGTTTTGTTCAATCAGCTCTCAAATGTATACTAACAGAGCAGTCGACCTGAAAATTTATAAACAAGCCAATGAGATGTCAGACTAAAGAATAAAAGCCAAACACTTGACCTGCTGGCGCCATCTCTAGGTCAGGCCGGAAACTTTTCACCCCACCGTCGTATGAGAGCATGTAATAGATAAATACACGACACTTGATAATATGAATATAAAATGAAAGAACAAAAAGAAGCTGAATAACGATTTATTATCTGTAGTTAGGTTTTATTTCTCACAGCGGTATATTTGCAGCATTATAAAGCTTTCTATTGCTGATATAATGTTTATCATCTTTTCTACATAAATGTAATGCTTATGAAGGAAATTATGTTCCACCAAATTGGAGCCATATAAGTAAAAATAGGCCTTATTAATAGCAAATAATATATTAATTTTGCTTTTTCGTCGAGTTTTGTTATAAAAAATGTTTGAATAACCTCTAAATAATTTTTTTTGCTTTATTTAGTTGAAAGTCGATATATTCATTTAATCTAAAGAGGTAATCTATTTGAATTCCCAAATATTTTACGAGGAATTTCGTTGTCGACAGTATCTTTATTTATTTTAATTGTAAAATTATTAATTTTCTCTCTTGTTTTTTTAGAAAGGAAATGAAGGGGAGTATAAAAAACAATTACTTCGTTTTGAAACATTTCGAAGATTAGTTAGTACATTCCATTGCGTGTGAAAATCATTAGTCTTTTTAACTAAGGTTAATTTAGTTTGAACAGCTGAAGGGTCTTTATCAGCTATAACTATTATATAATCGTCAGTAAAAGAAAGAGTGAGTATCGTTGTTTTTATTTGGGTCAAATAAATTCGATAAACTATGTACAAAAATATTGAAAATCTCCGGTGAGTTAATCGTACCCAGCATTAATCCTTTAATAATGTTGAAAGACATAGACGAGACATTTTCTCCATTTCAAGTAACAAATGTACGATCTTTGATCATGTTCCAAATTAATTGAATACAGTGAATAGGATAATTTTGTTTGTGGAGAACAGAGGAGACCGTAGATCCAGATGGAGTCGAAGGTCTTCTCTAGGTCTATGAGATAAGCAGTAACAACTTTTCCCTCAAATAAATAAAAATTAAAGTCATTTAGTAATTTATTAATAGCGTGCGTTGTAGAACGTTTAAACTTCAAACCGAATTGATTCTCCAGGATAATTTTATTTTTATTAGTAAAGAATTTGAGAGTAAATATTTAACGATGATTACTCATTCGTACTCAAAGTCATGAGTGACCTGGATTTAACAATAAGCTTGGAATGTAAGATTTTCGCAGACTCGTACGATGGCAATCGAGTGAAGAGGCAAGAGCAGTATTCGTTAAATTCGACAAAAGAAGTTAGAACTTCACAGAAAGAAAATAATGCAGCCGTAATAAATGATTTATTCAAATAAAAGGCCTGCTTTGTGGTTTTGGCATCGCAGATTAATCTCGGGTAACTATAAATTGCCTTTAACTCTACTTTACAAGAACGAAAACTTTCTAACTTAAAAAATATTTAAGATATCAACTTCAAATTTTGCATACATATTCTTTAACGTATTAGCCTTTGGAAATACCTAAAAGTTTATATTAATTATTACTAAAAATATTGTTTTTATCAATTTATTTATAAAAAAAAGTGTAATTTTTAACTTTTTGAGTTCAAATTTTCATTTTTTTTCTTTTTTTTTTTTTTCGTTAAAAATAGGTGCATACAAAGCGAAATAACTTATTTTAATAAAAATTTTCGATCGGTTGATTTCAATTGATTACAAGGGACTAGGCATTCCACAGCGCATATTAAAGGAGCTAAGTTTGAGCAGCTGTAGCGCCACCGTTTTTTTTCTTATGAAAAAATTTGTGTGTATACATTTAAACATCAATGTCAATATGTAATTCATTCAATGTAATAAATACGCTTAGTTTTTCGTAAAAAATTATTGAAAAACCTGCTGTCTGGAGGGTCTTCTTCCCTAAATTTAATTTGAGAATCTCAATATTCAAAGTAAGTTGATATGTATTCAGCTTTCAGAGTACTGTTGCTTTTTCAATAAAAAATTTAAGATAGTCTAATTTCAGTTGCGTGAAGAGATTTAGAAATTGTTTTTTAAATATTTTGTTGCGCGTTGTGATATGAAAGGATTTAAGTTTATGCAGTTTTTTCATTTTAAGGTTAATATAATTGAAAATGGCATCTTGGAGCGGTATTTTGACACAGTTTCGTTGATGGCATTTATTATATTGTTAAACTGTGTGATATACTAATCGATTTCGAAATTCGTTAGGTTTTTATTGAATGGTAAATTCATATTACAATTGCGCTCAATATTTTTAAACAATTTTTTCTATTTGGTTTTTTTGTATAAGAATTTATAATAAAAAGTTGGGTTGGTGTATTTAAGAAAATTTTGGAGTTTGACGGTGAAAACCAAAGCTTTGTGATCACTGATACAATTATTAGCTGTGGTGATTTTATTATTTAAAAGGTCAATAATTGATAATCTATTGTTAATTAAGCATAGATCGAGAAATGAGTTAGAGCTAAGAAGGGAAGCAGAAGCGGGGAGAAAAATTTCACTTTTATAAATAATAACATCAGTTTCTATCCATTTTTTCAGTTATCTACTTTTTTATTAGAGATTTTATCGTCCCAGCAAATGTTTTAGTGTTATGATCTCCATCCATAAACAGTAGTTATTAGCATGGTTTAAATTTAAGTTTAGTAAATAGATAATTCAGTTTCTCTGTAAAAGTTTCTTTATCATTGGGATTAGCTATAGCTAGGCAATAAAAAAATTTTTATTATGACTGCAATCAACTTTTATAATTGTATATTCAAAATGTGTACCTCCACCTTTTTACCTATTTTTCCTATGAACTCGAATAAGGTTATATTTACTAAATTGTAAATTGTGTTTTTTATTAAGCTTAGTTTCACTGATCAATACTATATCTAATTTATTACTATTGGCAAATTTATAGAGATTATATCTTTTGCTGTTCGACGCAAAGGAATTTACGTTAATACGTAACGTTACGTTAATAGCAGCAAATCGGACGAGAACTAGTGCGATCACCAGTAGGATCATCATAGTATATCAGCGTAGTATGATCGTTGGCGACAGATTAATTTACCTAATTCTTCGAGTGAAAATAATTTTGAATACTAACTTTTTACTCGAACGGAAATAAATATACAAACATAATCCGAGCAATTTTGTAGCACTTCGTTCATCAGAAACAGATTATTTTTCTGTAGGATCTACTTGCATTTGTCAAATATCTCGCCTTTATATAACCTATGGTACTTTTATATAACTCATAAACATCTCTTTTTTGGATTGTAAATTGATCATGTTTAGCTATATCTTATTATTTTTTGAGGAAATCAAACTATTTATTTATTCAGAAGATTAGTCTAATTTTAAACATTAAAAAAACTTTTTACAGTATAACGATAACTGCGTGTACATAAAAATAAAAAGTTAACTAGCAATCTCTATTCATCTGTTTCTGCTGGAGAATAACTTTTTTCTTGATGATTTTATTTCATTTCATTACGTGAGTTTTGTCCTACTACTAGTAGTTATTGCTATTCACTTCAATTATTTATTTCTAAAGTTTTAGTAAATTATTAAGTATTTACTTTCAAAAGTATTTAATATAAATTTAATTATAATATAAGCAATACATATAATTATTAGAAATGTATAAAAGTTTTAACACGTTAAGCCCGGCGCCGAATTTGCTGTCCTTTCAGTTCAGCCGGCAGTGAGCGATCATGCGGTGTAATATATTCTAGTACCGGTCCGCAGGGACCAACGCCGGCCACACGGAAAATTCACTGCCGGTCCCCAGGGACCGGCGCCGGGCTCAACGTGTTAAAAATTAAAAATTTTATCATAAATACATATTCGTTTAAGATTGTTTGTTTCTTCTTCACATTTGAATATTTTTACTGTTGATTTTCAATACTATCAGAATCTTATTTACGCTCCATTAATCCTGAAAAATTAACGGATAAAAAAATTGGCCCTGATCTCCGCCACATTATATTTTTTACAAGCCCTTGTCGAATACTTGTTAAAGACCTATTAATATTTCTTGATTATCTGTACAGGGCTTTTTTTGTCTGTTTGGTTAATAAATAATAACTTTAATATTGAATAATAAATTCATATTTTTGAAAAATTTCCACACTCGATATTAATTAGCATACAAGTATAACTACTGTTTGAAAATATATTAAAACAAAATTAGTATTAATCAAGCGTTATAAAGAAATTTACAGTTGCAAATAAATACGAATCTTAAACCAATCATTTACAATTTCTGACGTCTTAAAATGTTTGCCTGATTCTACTTGTAGGTTAATAAAATTATTGCTCACGGATTAATTTAAATTTATTATTATAATTATATTGATAACCATAATGAGTACGATGAAGTGAGTATAATAACATAAAGCAAAGATTATCGAGCAGCATACTTAATTTTTAAACTCTTACTCATCAAACACTGATGTTTAATATCAGAATTATAAGTAAAAAAATAAAAAAGTTTTTATAAAGTAATCATTCAATGGCTTAACAAACAGTATTAACTGAAGCAATCTCATATGACAACCTCGTAAAATTAATAATTTACATCTTAAGAAAATTAATATGAAGATGCATAATCTTTATTTCTTATATAACTGTTGTGAAAAACAACTAATTGGCTGCTGAGGTTTGTCTTTTATTACTACTGACAAAAGAAAAATGTATTGTTTAAGTAATTTCCAATTTTTTCCTAACAAATGCTGATGTTTTATTGGGTGTACAACTTTGCTTCCGCCGTTTTGCAATAGATGGCTGTAGCGGTAAGTGGTAGTTAAAATAAATAGATCATAGATGTCATAAAATAAGCTTAGGTATTTGTAAACATAACGCCATCGAAATATTAGTCAATTTGTGTCTGCATCATAAAGTTATTCTCGATTAAACATATCAGCTTACGAGCCAAATTCTCATCATTTGCGGGAGGTTTTAATTTTCTGCTTTAATATGAAGAAATCTGCGACTGAGGCTCATCGAATGCTCTCAAATACCTATGGTGAGGCCGCTATTAGTAAAAGAACGTGCCGAGAGTGGTTTCAACGCTTCAAGAACGGCGATTTTAACGTCGAAGACCAGCACGGCGGTGGAAGAAAGAAGGTTTTCGAAGATGCAGAATTGGAGGCATTACTTGATTAAGACTTGTGTCAAACGCAACAAGAATTGGCAGGATCATTGGGAGTGACGCAACAAGCCATTTCAAAACGCCTGAGAGTCATGGGAATGATTCAGAAACAAGGAAATTAGGTGCCGTACCGGTTGAAGCCGAGAGATGTTGAACGGCGTTTGTGTGTTTGTGAACAGCTGCTTGCAAGGAAAAGACGAAAGAGATTTTTGCGTCGCATTGTGTCTGGGGACGAAAAATGGGTTCACTACGATAATCCCAAGCGCAGAAAATCATGGGGATATCCCGGCCATGCTTCCATGTCGACGGCCAAACCGAGTATTCACGGTTCCAAGGTCATGGTCAGTATTTGGTGGGACCAGCTCGGTGTAGTGTATTATAAGTTGTTAAAACCGACTGAAACAATCACAAGCGATCGTTATCGAACGCAATTAATGCGTTTGAGCCGAGCATTGAAAGACAAACGGCCGCAATACAACGAGAGACATGATAAAGTGATTTTACAGCATGACAATGCTCGACCCCATGTTGCGAAAGTGGTCAAGACATACTTGGAAACTTGGAAATGGGAAGTCCTACCCCACCCGCCGTATTCTCCAGACATTGCTCCCTCGGACTATCACTTGTTTCGATCAATAGCACACGGCCTGGCTGACCAGCACTTCCGGTCTTATGAAGAAGTAAAAAATTGGATCGATTCGTGGATCGATTCAAGAGACGACCAGTTTTTTCAAAGGCGGATTCGTATGCTGCCCGAAAGATAGGAGAAAGTAGTGGCCAGCGATGGACAATACTTAGAATCATAAATGTATAACCAGTTTTTTACAATAAAGCCTCGAATTTCGGAAAAAAACGGCGGAAGCAAAGTTGTACACCCAATAATTTATTACAAAATTTTCATTATCTAAAATAAAAAAAAAGCAAAAAAGTGAGACACCAACAGCACGCGGGGTTCCCAAGCGGTCACCCATCCAAGTACTAACCGCGCCCAACGCTGCTTAACTTCGGTGATCGGACGAGAACCAGTGCTTTTTTTTTTTTTTTTTTTTTTTTTTTTTAAATGTTTATTGAATCCACAATTATACAGTTTACAGAGATTGAATCCGCAATAAACAAGGATTGAAAAATTACAATACCAGAATTTTTTTTATAAGACAATAGGCCAAATAATAAGGCTCGCGCAGTCACACACTTTAATTATCGGTTAAGCGATTTTTACAATAATATTGTTTACAAACTTTTTAATTTTTTTGTACGGCTATGAGCAAGCTTGATACAATAATTTATCATATTAATATACAATCCAGAAAAATGTGGTATAAAAAACTGGGCGCTTCTTTAACATAAATTTTTTCTTATTCTAAATGAAGTGTATGGAGGGGAAGTAGGGGAAAGGAATGAAATTAGGAGTACTTAAGAGCTAACTATTTACATATTTACAAAAATAAGCTAAGACGCAGTTACATTTTTGCATTTTTATTATTGGTTAAGCCACCAATATTTTTTTATATTTTTACGGTGTTTATCTTTCGTGTCTATTTGAGGTATCGACCTATTAAATCTCCATAGCGTGTTTGGGACACCAGAGTTTAAATTGGGAGGATAGTTAATTTTTTTATTAGATTTATATCTATTTACATGATAAATTATTGGTACGTTATTGGAATCTTGCAAATAGTTGTTGTAATCAAGGAAGGTGAATGCGTCTGGGGGGATGAATCCTGTTTCAAGCGAACGTGCGTGATAGTTACTATTTGGGTATAAACTACTATAGATTAGACTATTTTCTTTTATAAATGGTATTTGGGCATAATAATTTCTACATAGTTTTAATATGTGGCAATCAATTCGATGAATTTTTGCTAAATTATAGATACGTTGGTTACTTATATGTTTTTTATAGTTGCTTTCTTTCGATCTGTACAAACTTAGGCATGCTCTTAGGCATTTTCTTTCGAAAATTCGAAATTTTTCCATTTGAGACGCTGATACGTTGTACCATATGGGACAGCCGTAAGTAAGAATCGGTCTAACTAGCGACTGATAGCATAAAACTTTTACTCTGGCATTAAGCTGTTTTGAATAGAATAATCTCTTCATTTTCCAAAAAGCCTTGTTTGCTTTAGATAGTTGAATGTTAATGTGTTTGTTAAAGTTCAATTTTTCGTCGAGGTTAACGCCAAGGTATTTCACGAAGTCTTTGTGGGGAATAATTTTTCTTTCATTGGTTTTTTCTTCAATAGTGAAGTTCTTACAGTGTTTTCTTTCATTTTTACTCAAATCACTTAGTTTAGGTCTAAAAATTATAGTTTCGCATTTTTCCACGTTGATTTTTAATTTCCAAGAGCTGTAGTAATTGACTATTTTTTGAAAGAGATCTTGTAGTTCGTTTTGTATTGTTTTTGTTTTGTTGCCTGTGATATAGATTATAAGATCATCTGCGAAAGCTATAGAATATTTATGTTGAGAATTCAAGTTAAATAAATTAAGAACATCGCTGTTATAAATGTTAAATAAAATTGGTGAGTTGACGGTTCCTTGCTGTAATCCATTTTTAACGTAAAATTCTTTACTAGACTTTGCTGAATTTTCTGCAATAAAGAATGATTTATTTGTTATCATATTCCACACCATTTTTGTTATGTATATTGGGAATTTTTTCTTTATCATTTTGTATATAAGGCCTTCGGTCCAAACGGTGTCAAATGCTTTTTCAAGGTCTATAAGACATGCTCCCACTCGTTTATTTGCGTTTAGAGACCAATAAATATCTGCGGTTAGTTTGTTAATGGCGTGAATTGTAGAATGTTTAAATCTGAATCCGAATTGGTTTTCTGGAATTATGTTGTTTTTTGAACAAAAGTGAGCTAGTGATTTATTTATAAATATTTCGAAAACTTTACTAATATTCGGTAGTAGACTTATGGGTCGCAAATTAGATGGTAGAGAGCTATCTTTATTCTTTTTTGGAATTGCTATAACTTTTGCTTTTTTCCATTTTTTTGGATAATACATATTATTTAATGCGTTGTTAAAAATGATTGTGTAATACCATTTAATTTTTTCAGGCAAATGTTTTAGTACAATGTTAGGTATCTCGTCGAAACTTGAGGATTTTTTATTATTTAATTTTAAAAACGTTTTGCTTACCTCTTCAAAATGAGTGAAATACAATTCGTTTTGTTTGGGTTGTGTAGGTTTATCGGATGTATTTTCATTAGTAAATGTACAAATAGTACGATTTTCTTCTACGTCGTTGTGCATTTCTTGCCTCAGTAGTGAAATTTTTTCTGCTATTAACCTGCTTAATTGTTCACGGCCCATATGATTGTTTTGCATGTGAACTTTTGAAAAATATGTACCTATTAAATCTAATTTTTCTATAGTATTTGAGATAATAAAGTTGCCATCCTTGTCTTTGTAATCGGACTTAATATTTGCCTCTTCAAGTAAGGCAAAGTCACTTTCAGGTATTTTTAGATAAGGGATGTCTACTGCATCTTTTTTTCGAAAAATGTTATTTATTTGGGGAAACAAGCTCTTTTGCTCTTTGACTGAAATTTTTTTTATTTTGTTTTCCCAGAATTTATTTATTGAGATTGAGAATTCAATCTTGAGTCGGATTTTTAATTGATATAATAGATAGTTATAAAATTCGAGAGTTTCTTTTTCTTCACTAGAGAAGTTGTAGCGTAACCGATTTATTTGGGATAGTATATAACTTTTTTCTTTTTGAATTTTTCGAATTTTATCATTTAAATAAGACTCGCATGAATTCTTTCTATACACTCGAGGAACTACTTCGTAAATGGTCTTTAGGATTTGTTTGTCAACTCTATCGATGAGATCGTCGATTTGGTCGTTACTTATGTTTACATTATTACATAGGTTGAAATTGCAGTTTTTCTCTAATTTCTTTCGAAATATATTCCATTTGGTATTGCTGTAGTTAAATTGAACGTCTTTTTCTTGTGTTTCTAGTTTAAGGTAGTCTTTTACATTTTTACTAATAATTATAATTAAAGCATTATGATCGCTGTCGTAACTAATAGTTTCAACGGTGTCGTTTGCTTTAGAATTACAGATTTTTAATCTTGCATCAGCTAGGCATAAATCTAAAAATGAATTTCCAGATGGAAACGAAGGCAGGTCGGAACTATATAATTTCGTTCTATAGATTAAATTATTGTTGTCAATCCAATTTCGTATGAATGTTCCCCTTGTATTGTTTTTAATGTTTTGCCAACTCTTATGTTTAGCGTTAAAATCT
This sequence comes from Chalcis sispes, assembly GCA_949987625.1. NCBI lineage: Eukaryota > Metazoa > Arthropoda > Insecta > Hymenoptera > Chalcididae > Chalcis > Chalcis sispes. The sequence goes on along the minus strand of OX465096.1, from coordinate 58,860,504 downwards.
CCAGAGATGATATAAAAATTTTCAGGTTTTTCAAGGTTAAGTATTTGAAATAAGTTTTCGAATTCCTTATAGAATTCCTTTTGATTTCCACATGTGGCGTAGGCTGAAATTGTATATAGGTTATCTGTGTTGTTAATCCTCATTTTTATAATTGTAGTTTCCAGAATTTTAAATTTCGCTATGGTACTATTAATTATTATGTTATGTTTAAGGTAATTTTTTATTAATATTGCCGTTCCTCCACCTTGAGATGAATTTAATCTGTCTTGTCTGATGATTTTATAATCTTTAAATTCTATTTTATGTGTTTTGTTAAGTTTAGTTTCTGAAATAAGTGCTATGTCTGGTTTTTCTTTATTTAATAATTTTAGGAGATTACATCTTCTTTGGTTTGTTATTATTGAGTTTACGTTAATAGATAGAATTTTCAAGGATTTAACGTTAATTTTCGTAGAACTTATCTGGGAGATTCTGTTTATATTGTTCATCATGTGAGTAAGTTGTTGATGGTAGTAAATATCGCGTCTACTCTTGCTTCGTTTGTTTTGATTGTGTTTCTGATTTCGTCTAGCTGTTTTTGTTGATTTTCAATCGCTTGTAATATAGTGCTTTTAAAATTTTCGATTATATTAATTAATTTTGAGCTCGATTCCATATTTTGATTTTCTGTTATAGGTCTTGTACTGGTATTTTCTTTGGATTTTTGTATAGTGGTTGCTATGTGCTTTTGGCTAAAATTGTTTTTCACAATATCAGAATACTGAATTTCGGGTGTATATTTTTTATATATACGCGCGATTTTATTATCTTTATTTTCTTTTGATACTTTTATTTTTTCTAGTATTTTTTTCTTTATATCAAGTAGCTTAGGGCAACCTTTGTAAGATGCCGGGTGACCGTAGCTTTTACAGTTTACACAATATATTTTGTTTTTATCTACTGTAACATTTTTATTTAATTTACACTCGCCTGGCCCGTGCGGGTTTTCGCATTTAACACAGCGATAATTCATGTTACAATTTTGCGCTGTGTGACCGATTAATTGGCAATTTCGGCATTGAGTAATTTCTGTTTTTCTTATTTTTTCCCATTTAATCGAATAATAACTTAGATATTTAATATTCAGTAGTTTGTTAATGTTGCTGTTAGGAGACAATTGTACTATAAATATAGGTAATAATATATTGTTAGCTACCGATTTTTTTGTAGAAAACCTGGAAACTTTAATAAATTCGATCTCGTCTATTTTCAAATTCTTTAATTCTGCTAATATTTCTTGTTCGGAATAGCTATTATCTATACCTTTGATTAAGTATGTGTGCGGTTTTTCGGTTTTTGGTGTGTATGTGTAATATGGAGTATTTGCAGTTTTAAATAAATTTTTAGTTTTATTATAATCGTTAATATTTTCCAAGTATACACTATGTTTGTTATTATTAAGCCGTTTAATATAAAAGTTATCAATTTTTAAAATAGACGTTAATAATTTTACTGTATCTTTCGGATTTTGGTGAGTTATATAAATAGGTGGAGGTTTAATATTTTTACCGGTATGATCTGTGTTTGAGTTAGGTGTATCCTTTCGTATCGATGAAGCGTTAGAGGTTGTTGCCATTCTACCTTCGATGTTTACGTTATTAGCTGTAGTCGCTGTGTGTGCTGACGTGTGTATTGTAAAGTTTTCTATGTCTTTCGTAGAGCCGTTATTCCCTTTACTTCTCAAATTATTATTTTTATTTTTTATTTCTTGCAGTAAGGTATTTAATTCACTTACTGTTTCTTCAATAAATAGTTCGGTCGCTTGAAGATTCGCTTCCTTATCATTAACGTTGTCCTTGATATTACTTATATTTTCGGTAGACAAGCTTTTGTTTACTGAGTTGGGTGATACAGTATTTTTTTTTCGATGTATTAGATTAGGCGATGCATTGAGCCTTTGTTTTTTTCTATGCTTTTTTTCATTCACCGACATATTTGTTGGTGATTTAGTTATATCACTATCTTCTGTTTCACAACTTCGTTTATTCGTATTCGGTTTTTGCGCGCTGACGTTTGCATTAGTTTCTATGGCGGTTTTTTTGCCATTTTCACTATTTGCCACTGCCTGTTTTATGTTTGCACGACTGAGTAAGAATTCAAAAGAAAAGAATAGCTACACTATTGAAAATTGGCTTTTTCACGAATTTCAAATTCAATAATTCGCTAATATAATACTAGCATTCGGCTATAGATGTTTCTCTTACCGAGGTTCAAAGCCGACTCGACGAGAACCAGTGCGATCAGCGTGGTATGGCCGTTGGCGACTGAGAAACTTATTTCTACTTTGTTCAACAATTGTTTCTCATTACAAAAAGTAACTTATCTCTTGAGTAGAACTTAATATGTACGAAAATATCTGCGCAAGGTTGTGCTAAAAACAGATGATTCTACTGTGGCATACCGTTAGGTTTATCAGACACCTGGCCTTTATGTAGACCATAGCATGTTTAAATATTTAATTTTGTTTTGGAGAAATTCGAAATATTTTTTTATACACAGTGTGTCCCATGGAAAACGAAATTTTTTCAAAATAAAGACAAAAACTCAATATTCCGGCAAATCTCATTTATTTTATTCAAAATAGTTTCCTTCCGCATCAATACAACGTTTTGCACGATCAATTAACATATCGAATGAGTTTTTGAGATCATTTTTATCCATCGACTTTAGTATGTCGATCGTCGCTCTTTGGATGGCCTCTACGTCGGCATAACGTTTTCCTTTCATAGGCAAGTGCAATTTGGAGAACAAGTAGAAGTCGCACGGAGCCAAATCCGGCGAGTACGGTGAATGGTTGATGGTTAAAATGGAATTTTTTATCAAAAAATCCGTGATTAAGTTCGTACGATGAGACGGGGCATTATCATGCAACAAACGCCAGCTCCCTTTTTCACGGTATTGTGGCCGCACACGACGAATACGGCTGAGCAAACGCTTCATAACACCAAGATAAAACACAGCAGTAATCGTTTGACCAGGTGGAACGAATTCACGATGAATAATACCCTCCGAATCGTAGAAACAAATCAACATTGTCTTCACTTTTGACTTTTTAAGACGACTTTTTTTCGGATTGGGCTCGGTTGGGTGCTTCCATTCAGCACTTTGACGCTTGGTTTCGGGATCATATTGAAAACACCATGTCTCGTCACCAGTCACAATTGAATATTTCAAGTTTAGGTCCTTTTTTGACTCTTTAATCAAATCCTTACAATGTTGAATTCGGAGCAATTTTTCGTAGTCGGACAATTTGTGTGGAACAAAGCGTGCACACACCTTCCGTAGATTCAAATGATCGGTCAAAATGCGATGAATTGAATTTTTGGACATATTCAATTCCATTTCCATGTATCGCAATGAAGATTTTGGCTCATTTTTTATAAATTCACGCACTTTTTCAATGTTACTTTGAGTAACCACGGTATTCGAAGGACCTGGATGTTCGTCGTCCTGAATGTCTTCACGACCTTCCTGGAACCGCTTATGCCACTCATACACTCTGGTACGGGATAGACAATAATCGCCATAAACTTGTTTCAGCAAATTATGCGTCTCAGTAAAGGATTTACCGAGTTTAAAACAGAACTTAATATTTGCTCTTTGTTTGAAGTTCATTTTTCGACCGATGCCACAAACACACTGTCACTTTGAACGCGATATTTTGGTTTCCATTGAACCAAATGTCATACAATTTTGACAGAATGTCAGTTAAGAATGGACCTTTCCATTGCTAACATCCACCAATAGGTAACGCCAATATAAATCGATGTTTTAAAAAAGTTCCGTTTTCCATGGGACACACTGTGTATTTAAATGAATCTAATTTGTAACGCTAGTTAAATTATAGATAGTGTATAAAAAATAACTGAATGAAATATTATGCGGTGCTTTTTTAACAAACTGTTTTAAGGTTGCGAAACAATTTTTGTGCATTTGAAAAAAATTAATTGTCCGTCCGGGTTAATTAATCTATTACCATTAGAGAATACAGAAATGTTTCATTGTTATAGTATTTTTTAATTTACCATGGAAAATGTTTATTTTTTATCGTTAAATAAAATAAAGAAAAAAAAAGTGGGACACCAACGGCACGCGGGGTTCCCAAGCGGTCACCCATCCAAGTACTAACCGCGCCTAACGCTGTTTAACTTTGGTGATCGGACGAGAACCAGTGCGATCAGCGTAGTATGGCCGTTGGCTACTGTAGTTATTTCTGTTTTGTAATAGTAGTGTTTCTCATTTTAGATAACTTGTTTCTTTTGTAAAAATCAATGCACAAAAATCATTTATGATAGATCTGAATATGTTAGGTTCTGATCCGATCATAAAATATGGAAGTGGATGGTGAGAAGTTGTAACACTTTGTTTTTTAGGAACAAATATCATAAATGTACTATCTCTCCTGGATACCCTTAATTCGACAAGCACTCGACCTTTATGTGGGTCATAGTAGGTTTATTTAAAGTGTAAATATTTTATGTTCAATTTATAAATAAAAACTATTCGAACATTTATTTTTTTTTAAGAATATTACACATTTTTATTACTAGACTATTTCAATCAAGTTTTATGCCTATTATAAATATTGTCTGCTAAAACATTACAAGAAAATTACAAACTTTCGTGTCACTTAATAGAAAATAATTCTTTGGTTGTATGTGTTTCTGCTACCATTGTAAAGTAAAAATAAACATAAAACCACCAAAATTAGAAAATAACAAAAGTTACACAATTTCACGTTTTAAGAATTCACTTATAACTTCATTTATGGATGGCTTCTCAGCAAGCCGTATTAATAACTAACGACGCGTTCTCCGTGTACACACATACACAGACACATTCACATTTACATGCCCGCGCTTCACTGGGTAATATTAATGCGTTTGCTCACCTGTGCGTATCCCTTCTACTATTATTCTTATACTATGCGACTATCTTTTTTGCTTAGTGCATTCTATATTCTTTCTCTTTCTCACTCTCTCTTCTTTTTTATTTCAACGCATGACTCATGTGGGAATTCGCGGTATTTGTGTGAAAAAAAAGAATGGATTTCTCGGATATTGTAAACAGGAGTTACCGGTCTTATAAAGGTTGTAATTCGTTTTCTATGTATGTGCAAATATTTACTTTAGATACTGTCTATAATCATGAATCATCGTGTAGAATAAATATAGATTCACTAGGCTGATAGATGTGTATCGTAGTGTATCGATGTATCATTTTAAATTCGATGCAGAAAAGTGGATTATTGATGGTATAAATAATTAAGCATCATTAATGGAAGCAAATTAAAGATGTATCACAAATTTCTGTCAGATTTGTATTGTAAATTATTAAATTTTAAAATAATTTTATTTTATTGAAAATTTACTAGTAAATTTATATAAAAGAAAACCACGTCAGAAAAAACGTGTAAAAACGCATCAGCGAAGAAATGTTACAAGAAATACGAAATGAAAGTATGTAATTTATTCTTGTACTTCATCGTTCGTGCTTTTGCGACATTTAACCTCATATCGCAACATAGTGAGAAAGTAAGCAATAAAGCAAATTAAACCGTCACCGAGCGAAAATGATAAAACATTTTCATATAATCTTTTTTTTAAAAAACGTGCGCATGCATTCTTGGAAGGGGGGGAGGAGGAGAGGGAGTGAAGAAGTAAAGGAGAAAAACAGAGAGCGCTAAAGAACAGACGCGTGCACCCGCGAAAAATCGTATTTACTCAACGCGATTTCCTCACTCAAGGGAGAGAAAGAAAAAAAAAGATGAAAAAAAAAGAAGCAGAAAAATCTCTTGCGAAGCGTACTTTATGACTCGAGCTGAAAGCTCATCACGCGCGCATCGCAATAAATACCCTCGGAAACGGAAACTTTCTCTTACTCCAACCCTCTTTTTTCTTATCCGCTTCCACCTGTCTCTCTCTCTCTCTCTCTCTCTCTCTCTCTCTCTCTCTCTCTCTCTCTCTCTCTCTTTCTCTCTCTCCCTTTCCGAGTCAACACGAGGACAACCCGCAGAGAGAGCGCGTATAACGCGGGTTGCGCGCTCTCCCTCATTATCTCTTTTCATCTCCCCCTTTCCTTTCCTTTCACCTTTTCTCTCTGCAGCTTGGGATATTCTATTTCCTTATTTTATATACCTCGGACTAGCGCTTGCAACTTTCCTCTTTTTTTCTTCCGCTCGTTCTTCTTTTCTTTCTTTTTACCCTATAACAACGAGGACGCAGTTTGGACGAATGGAACTCGACTCTCTCACTCTTCGCGGGCGCAATTCAATATAAACTCTCATAACGACGATGAAAAAGAAAGACGTAATGCGCGGAGGAACAAAAGTCAAAATGACTCACTGGCTCTTACTTTACCTCACGAAATTGCTAATCAACTTTTAAATCCATATATACCGATATCGTCATTTTTACGATGTCGGGAGGAATCCTCTTCGTTATGCGTATTCTTTTTTTCTTTCATTTATTGAAGGCATTGATTTTAAAGCATAGATTTTAATTCGTCTCTTATTATCTTTTTTTAATATCAGTCAAGTCTTATTAACATCTTTCATTGAACTTTATAAATTTTACGAGATTAGCCTATCGCCTTCCTATAAGAATTTTTATACATGGCTCCGAACTATAAAATTCAAAATACGACGATAAGAGAAAAAAAAGGATGACACGATGATAAATTCTGAATTAAAATCATAAATCAGTTTTTCCGAATAATTTATTCGATGCCTCTACACTTAAGGGGAGTTAATGTTTATACATTACAATTAGTTTAATAGATTCAGATGGTAACCTTAAAAATTAATACCGTGAAAACTTTCTTCATTAATCAAGTGCCTTCATTAATTCCGTTTTCCAAGTGTAATTACTCTACTTTATTACAATAACTGTCCGATACTTTAAGATTAAAAACAGCGTAATAAAGTTATAATGCCATTATCATGCTGATATTTCTTTAGCTAAAATTGGTCATACGAGAAACTTGTTTTAAAAGTGAAAGAATGCTTTTTCGAGAACGCGAATTTTATGGAGAGGCAACTTGTAGTCTTTTATGAGATTTATGAAAGTACACTTTATGGAAATCTTACTATCTAATAACTATTGCTTCCTACCTCTTAATCTAAGAATAATTAATTATCAACCTTCACGGAAAATTTAAATTGATGAAAATTTGAAGAAAAAAAAGTGAACGCTAATGAAAATCTTTTTCAATAAACAGTATTTTTAATTATAAAACTTTAATAACATCTCTTAATAATTGTTAGGTTACACAAATATTAAACTCAAGTTGTTGCTGGTCTTGCATAAAGAAATCAATAATACTGATTGTTAAATTTTTGAAATATTTAATAAAAGTATAAAATTATGAATTAAATTGTGAAATTAGATATTAAATAATTAATTTAAAATATATGTGCATAATATAAATTAAAGCTCACTATTATATTTCACGCTATAACCCTAAAGATCCCTTAAGTAAATTTATCATTCCAACGATCTCATTACGCATCAAGCGCTCTTGCATCGTCGCATGTCTTCTTTATTCCTCCTCTTACTTTCTTTCTCACTCTCATTCGCATAATTTTCACCAACGGGAAGAGTCTCTTTTTTAAGCGGGGATAAAAAGAAGTCGGGCAAGTCCTCGCGAGTGAATGAGTGAAAAGGAGCGGTTTTCTACGTACATCGCCTCTCACTTCATTTTATACATATACCTATATAAACGAGGGAAGAAGGAAAAGCGAGTACATAGTAAGCGTGAATTTCGACAGGAGAGACGTACGTATTCCAGGATGAAGGATATCGCGTGTCATAAAGCCACCGAGTAAAGGCTCGGATCTCCCCGGGGACAAGATATAGAAACGACCGACAAAGCTGCTTCTGTGGCGCAGGTGGTACACACGAAACACCTCGTCCTCCTCGAATTCATAACGCTCGCGAAATTTTTTCGAGCGAGCCGTAAAAATAGAGGTTGAGAAGCGAGTAAAAACAGAAACCCAAAGACGGCGCGGTCTCATAACCCGAGCTCGCGTTTTCACCTAACTGGAGAAGGAGAAGAAAGAGGTTATGCGCCGGTAATTTTACCGAATCGCGAGACGACCTAAGCTTATTTATTTTATTGTATGGGGAAAAAGAGAGAAGCACACGAAAGAGAATTTCGATGAGTTTCCGAATCGTTTTATGGATTACTTTATTTTTTCTTTTTTAAGGAAAAGATGAGATGATGATTCGATTTTATATTATCATTTTATTTCACGGTCATGCTGATTCACTTTCCATGCGTAAAAATAGAGTAATATAATTAAAATTTGCAATCTAAAATTATACGACCTTAAAAGCATTTAAATTTAAAGTCACAATGTGGAAATTCCTGTCTGTATATCTACATTCATTAACATAATTTGATGAAAATTTTATTCTCTCTCGTTTTAATTTGGGACTGCCTCAAGATTACAGTTAATAATCAAACAAAATATATGTTCTGTAATTTTACGTTACTTCATGAATACAACATAATAAAATATCCTATAACAATTTTTCCTCATTGCATACGCCGCAAAAGTTAATTTTACCTTCAACGCAGCCGTTTGCAAATTTATACTTTCAACAATCTTTCATGGAAACGAAGCTCCGAACGGATTTCAAGCGCAACATGTACGTATCGGTGGCTGTCCAAGCGTGACCAAAGATTAACCATAATTGAAGCCCAAGTATTTGTTGCGAATTATAAAATATAGATATTCTTTATTACATATATATAAAATTCTAGTTCATTGCTAAATCCAGCATAAATTTAAATTATTTTATAATGAAATATTATATTTAATTAGTTTCTTTAGTAAAATATGCAGTAGTATTATGATAAAGTTATAAGATCTTAAAATAAAAATAATGCGTTTATGATAATATCATACATGACCCGTGTACAATTTCGGTTAATACTATCGGAATCAATTTTATAAATTTATTTTTTGTACAAAAGAAATTGATGCTTAGAAAGGTTAAAATTTATTTCTACATAATAGAAAAAAAAATTTGATTATATAAAATCGAAATAACGATAATTTCTAGTTTGTTGATTGCCTAACAAAATAAATATTTTTAATATAAATAAAGCAACAACATTAGTCACTAATATGAAATAGATGAAAAAAAATTGTTCAATCAATTAAAACTAACTAACAAGAAAATTGAAGCGAATATTTTACTATCCCATTCAATAAAGATAATATCGCTTGAGCAAACGTCGCGTTTTTCCCTATGACAGGTATCGCACAGTGTTCCAATAAAATGTGTCATTGGCTCAATTTCGAGCTAACGGAAACTCCATTACTCACGTCTAAACAAAGCAGCCTTTCTCACCTTAATGGTACAACTTGGCTTTCTTCTCTTGCGCTAACACCTGTTCAGACCGTAAACGCGCATAATCACTCGAATAAACAAATAAAAGATCTACAGTTGGTGCTTTCCTGCCTCTCTATATGTCTCTCTCTCTCTCTCGTATGTTAATTTCCCGTTGATTGACATACGCACGTGGACTTGTGGACAACAAGTCCGTAAAAGGGCCGTCGGTACCGTAGCGCAAAACGCAACTTTCAGCTCCCCTCTCATTACCCTTTACCTAGCCTCTCCTCGCTTGCCGATTCAAGCTTTCGGTTGAATTTCAGTTAACGCACGTTCCACGAGCTCAGCCACGGACAGGTGGACGGATGAGGTAGTCCTGGCGCTGATGGCTGTTCTCGGTGTGGGGCCACGCACCCGTTGAGTTAGAGAGGGATAACGCGAACGATAGGCAGGTATACTGGATAGGTTTCCCGAGGGAAGGGAAGGAGAAGCGAAAGAGAGAAGGAGAAACTGTGTAAAGCCGTAACCGCAGCCTCTCCGACGCAGAAGCCATCGGAAACAGATTGCAACTTCGGCTTTGTGTCCCGTTTTCGCCTCCTATTCTTGTTTTCGCTCTAGTCTTTCTCGTTCGGGCTATGGTTTACCTCGCATTCGGATCTTTTACTTCCCTAGTGCTAGGGACAGACAAAAAATGCATCTATAATGAAGAGGAGAAGAATGAGAAAATTCAAGGATTTGTGAAACGAGGTGTAGGTAACTTTACTTATTCACTTGGGATTTTACGCGAGCCGAAACAAGAGAAAGAAGAAAAAAAAATACTATAAAGAGAGAAGAATCAACTTTGAAAATCGCCATTTCGATGTGTAACACATGTTCCGCTGCGGTAAACCCACTTGTTGAGTGCCATCGATCGATAACTGCTTTTCGTTATGTATGTGCGCGCGCGTACATTTGTACATTATTGGAAATTGCGGAAATGCGGTTTATTATGAATTTGAAATATAATGAGAATTACAATATATTGTCGAGTAATATTGAACGTTAAACAAATTAAATTGGTGCATTATTTTTCAAAAAATAATAACAAGTCAATTCGACAATTGAAGCAACATTTCGTGAATAGAGGTCGGTTTTTTAAAAGTCTTCATTATTTTTCAAACAACTGTTTTGAAAATCGAACCTTATTGTCTCTTTTTTCCAAGTAAGAGTTCACGCTATATTGGATTAAACATTTAAATCCAGAACTGTTAAAATATTGTTCTCTAAATGCATTGTCTGATTTGTAAACATTTAAAAAATAAATTTCCAAAATCATAACTTTAAATGTAAAAATGTCACAATACAAATTAAGACACAATGAAGTGATAATTGATTAAAATAAAAAATTTTAATCAAGGGACTAAAAGATTAAAAGCTTTGAAAATCGTACATTTAGAATCTAACAATAAAGACACATCAAAAATATGAAAAATTCCTCCTATAGACAACGCACCATAAGTTTCGCTTTTATGCATTACAGTAACAGTTTCCTCGAATTCTATTCTTCCATCCACACTTCTTCCTTCTCCCAACAATTAGTCGTCGTTGTCGCCATTGCTGTACCACTCACTTCTTTACACACGCTTTCGCTTATATATACATATCGATACACCAGCCATTGGTTTTCCAAGCGTATAGAAAGAGGAAGAGAGAGAGAGAGAGAGAAAGAGATAACGTTAGTGTGTCCCGACGACACCCCCGGCGCATACCCTCTTCGGTGTGTCGTCCACACAATTTCTCTCACACTGGGGGTTTACGAGTATGCATGCGCTGCTGCGTTGGCCAGCTACAAAATACCTGACAGCTCAATCGGCCCCATTAACAGGTTGCTCCACTGTTTCACCGACGTACTCGTGCAATTAAAGAGAGAGCGAGAGAGACAGAGAGAGAGAGAGAAAGAGAGAGAGGGAGAGAGAGCTTGCGAGAGAGAGAGAGACTGACAGAGACAGAGATAGAGAGGGAGGAAGAAAGGAAAGAGAGAATGGAGACTGGATTGACAACATAATTTAGTCGAAGGAGCTTGCAAAATATACACTCATATATGTATATACAGAGTGACAATTTAAAAGTAAAGAGCAATTTTTTACGGAATTCAATAAGCATATATTAAAGATTTTTATTGAAATAAAAGTTTCAGAATATGAAAAACCGAATTTCAATTGTTGAGATTGTAAAAAAGTTAACCGCTTCATTGGCAAGTAGTCATATATGAAAACAAAAAGTTCGTGCCGAAATGCCCCTATTTGCTACCCTTAGAGATTTACAAATTAAGGCCAGGTTACCCCAATAAACGTAATTTTTTTCAATACATTTTATTCATAGTACGAAACATGTTGAGTAATCAATTTTTTTACATATGAAAGCACATATATAAATTTACTTGAAATAATTTTTTTTTTTTTTTTTTTCAAAATGGCGGTCCTGAAAATGGCTGCTGAAACTCATCTGATTCACAGATGGATGACATCATTTCTTGGAAAAGAATTATCTGAAAGCAAAAAACAAAATGGTTTCATGTTCTGTATCGAATTGGCTATGGCCTCAAGCAGAACCAGAAATATTCATTATTATTTAAAAAAGTTATAAACAATTAAAAGTGAAAAAAAATGTTAAAAAAATTCAAAAGTCCGCCATTTTGTTTTTTTTCATTGAAAATATTTCATTCTGCTTGAGGCCATAGCCAATTCGATACAGAACATGAAACCATTTTGTTTTTTGCTTTCAGATAATTCTTTTCCAAGAAATGATGTCATCCATCTGTGAATCAGATGAGTTTCAGCAGCCATTTTCAGGACCGCCATTTTGAAAAAAAAAAAAAAAAAAATTATTTCAAGTAAATTTATATATGTGCTTTCATATGTAAAAAAATTGATTACTTAACATGTTTCGTACTATGAATAAAATGTATTGAAAAAAATTACGTTCATTGGGGTAACCTGGCCTTAAATAAATGTTTGGAATAGATTCAGGCTCTACAAAAATCCTTATATACCAACTATGATGTAATTTTGTAAAAACTTGGCTTGTGCCAGTTTTCTCACAAAAGCTAACAAAAGCAGTGTCAGTTAACTGGTTCATGAGAAAATTTTTTTTTTTTTTTGCATAAAGTGGTGTTAATAAAGTACAAACAAAATTTACACTGTTTCAAACTCACCCAGAATATTTTATATAAAACTTGTAAGTTTTATCAATACCAATATATTTTAGAAAAAACGTATAATGTCCATTGTTGTTGTTAAATATAAAATTGTATGAAAAGTTATGAATAGCACAAAATTTACAATTACAAAAAATAAAAGATGAAAGTCGATAAAGACCTGCAAATAAATGAAACTTAAGAGAGATAATGAATCTAGCAACGTGTGCAGAATACATCTCTCTCTCTCTTTCTCTTTCTCTATATCTATCTCTCGGTATGCCATGACTGTTTAGATATACACAGGGAGAAAGAGAGACGAAGGTTCATTTAGAGAAGATGATAAAACGGTACGCGACCGTCGGAAAGCCGTAAAGCGTCAAGCCCAAGAGATGAGGAAGAAGGAAAGTGGAAGCGCTACGTGAATTGACGCGCAGGCGGACGTAACGAGCGCGGAACGAAAGTGATCAACGAAAATTCCGCGCGGCCACAGAAAGTGAGAGGAAAGGAGACAGAAAGTCCACAAGAGGTCGCGAAGTCTGACGAGGAGAAATTGACGAGGAGGAGGATTTTATTGTGGCAAGGTGAGTAGTGTACGCGAGAAAGGAGAAAAAATGTATACATATGTATACGAAAGAGAGAGATAGAGAGCTTGCATTTTCTTTCAATTTGCATGAAATTCCGATGCCCACACAAACACTCGCACACAGCATACCGAGAAAACGAAGTCGCCTCAGCTCAAGTGGGATGATTTGATTTGGATTTGAAAAGAGAAAGGAGAGAAGGAATACGTAGACGCGTTGCTTCGTCGAGTACTTTCAAAGCGATTTGCGCCACCCATCGAGAGAAACGAGTAATAAATGGAAGAGAAGACTCGAGAGGACTGGTTACACACAGGGTTGCTTTACATCGCAGATGAGATTATTTTTCTATCGAGCGCTCGCTCTTTAGCGACGAACGAAATTAGGTTCTATGTATTGTAGATTACTACATCGCATTCTAGTTTATCGAAGATAAACCGACGATTCGAACTTTATAAATAATCATGAATTTTAATTCCTATGTTTGTCTTGATGAACGATTCTTTTATTTACTTCTTTCTTTTCATGTACAATCATCACATGTACAATTTTCTCAAAAAAATTTTCAACATATTTTGGATGAAGAAAGACTCAATTATTTTATAATGTAAAAAAAAAAAAAAAATAAAAAAGAAAAAAAAATGCGATATAAGGATTAACTATACGAAGGAAAAAAATGGGGCAGTAGATGGAATGAAACGAGTTTCTATAGAAGTTAATCAAGCTCTCATTTCTTCTCGTTCTTCTGAATACTCTATTAAAGTCGTCGTATCTTAATTTTGATCTTGCAACTTTGTAAAAGAAAACTTTCTCTCTATTTCTCTTTCATTTTTTCTTTCGTTTTTTCGTTCATATCGTAAGCTCGTGGAGAGAGGAATAAATAAGGGAAGCCAAATCAAGTCATTTTCTTCAGCGAACAAAATTGACATACAACTTCGGTGCGGTTCTCTATAAAATTACGTTAAAATGCTTCTTGCCATTCGTCACGTCGCTGAAACTGCTGATGATGATAACTCATTATAATAAATGAAGGAAGTTTTTTATGGAATAAAAAAGTGTCCGCATTTTTTTTTTTTTTTTTTTTTTTTTTTTTTTGTAAATAGATTAAAATAATAAGATGAAAAATTGCGGGAAAACGTTTTCTGCATATATTAAAATTAAGAATGAGTGTATCTGCTCGCTTGTTTTAATGATAAATTTAATCGTGTGACATTATATAGGCAATAACGTGCAACGATGGCATTAATTTTTTATAGGTTTATTATGTTATTTCAAATTGCAATTTACTGAAATGAAATTGTTTTGCAGGTGCACCGCAGCAACTCAGTAACATGTTCCTTTAAACATTATCGTAGTTTATTATAATTAATAATACTTATCCAATCTAATATAATGAAATATTTTATCAATTTTTGTAATACGAGTATATGTAAAAGAGCAATAATTATTTACAATAAAAATTTTCAAACGAGAAATTTTTGCACGTTAAAAAGTATTTTAAAACGACTGAATAACATCGAAACGAAATAAAGAACTTACTCGAGTACAAGTATTTGTTTAAGTATTATTGTCCTTTTGTTTGAACTTCTGCCTATAGTATGCATAGACTCTAAAGCTTTACATCCCTTTGACATAAGTTAATGTTCATTGGCGGCGTAAATTATCACTTAGAAACCATTAATTTTTTATCTGCTGTTTAAATAATTAATATAAGCATTTTAATCACAAAGAAAGAAAAAATTCGATATCTAAATTATAATGCTAGATGTTTCTGTTCTAATCCTGACACGCATTTGAGTATTAAATGTAAAAGCTAATATTTTTCACTATTTCTTTCACTAGCCGCAGTGCGTTTTTCGTGTCAAAGAAATCGAGGGACGAGGTAAAAACAAAGGTAAACGAACACATGCGTGCACACATCCGTATAGCCGAAATAACGTTTCTCGTTTTTCATTACGATACATCGCACGTGTCGAGTCTGTCACGAGGAAGGAGCTAATTCACCTTATTCGCTTGCAATTCGCTTTCTAACACGAGAGAGAAAGAGGGAAGAGACAGGAAGATGGAAGAAGTGCCACTGCGCACACGTATATAAGCGTATACGCTCGGGAGACCCGAAGCTCGATCCGTTGGATTGTAGTTCGCAATTAAATTTTACGGGGGCCGACTGGGAAAAAGGAGGAACGATACCTACCGTCTCGGACGCGCAACGTCAATGGTTTGTCGTAAAACGACGGCGCTGTGCTAACGGTACCCATAGCAAGAGAAATCGCTGTCAGGGCGCGGAGAGAATGCGACGGACAAATGAAAGAGATCCACGTGCATGCGATAGTGTTTCCTTTTTCGTTAATTTGCTTTTGTACATTGGTAATTTCTATTCTATAATACGCATTTTTAATGTAATAATGAAATGATAATTCAAGAATGAAATAAAATTAATTTATATCCAGCCTGAAATTAGATTATGAATTATTTCGATACAAAACGTAAAAATTCAGAAGATTTATTAAATGACAAGTCTAAAAATTAAATTATACATTTATCTCATCTCCGCTAATTAAAGTCCACTAAAAGCACCGAATTGGTAAGCGAAGATGATAATATAAAATAGGATTCAAAAACAGAAATACAAGGACGTTAAATAAAATACAAAAATGTAAACACTTTCCTCCCAGTCAAAACACCGAAATACATCTGGGAGAAAAGGAGAAGTACAAAAAGCTGTAATCTACCTGAGATGAGCCAAGAGAGAAATAGCTACCTATTGGGAATCTCTCGGAGTTCCGAGACCAATTTTCTTTTTATCGGTTCTTGCCGGAACCAAGGCGAAAATAAAGAAAAAAAAAAAAAAGAGACAGACATTTGCCGCCAACCCGCAAGTGAGCGGCCGAGTTGAGTCATTTTCTGCTTTGCCTTCTTTCCGTTTTCTTTTTTTCACATCGAGATAAAAGAGAGAGAGAGAGAGAGAAAAGAAAGAGAGAAGAGGTCGATATGGTTATACTTAAATTATGAATAGGTGCTCGTTTCTTTCAAGGAGGATACTTTTTTATGGAGGTGTTTTTGAGGAAAGTGACGCTATTTCTTATACGGATATAGAAATGCAGCCGGATGCTCAAATACTTTTCAGAGATAATATTCAATTTTCATTTTTGTTTTTAGTTGCATTCTGGTTTTGGAGGGTGAGTTTAATTGACAATGTAAAAAATTTTTTTTCTACAAATAAAAGAAATTTTTTAATAGATTTTTTTCTTTCTTTGTAGTTAAACTGCCAATATCGTTATTAAATCTTAATATTTAGTTAATACGAAAAATTCATGTATTTAAAATATGGTGGTAGCGTCAGTGATATAATCACCATTAACATAAGGCTAACGAAATTTTTCATTAACATAAAAGTTGAAACTTTCACGTCTCCACAAATTGAATAAGAAATTTATCTTTCTTTGAAATAGTACAAAAATCAGTATTTTTGTTAAAAAATTGGGATGAAAAAGAATATTATAAAATTTCTAAAAATATATTATTTTGTCTAAACCTCTTCACACCCTTGGTGACATATGCAGACAACTAGTTTTTTATAATTATGATTACTATCGATAATAAAAAGAACAAAAATTTGATTTTTTTTGGTTTGGAACAATAATTTCATGGTTAAGATACACTGATAATATTATTTCCGATGTCTAATTAGATATATAAAACAAGCGAGAAGTAATTTTTCAGTCATGAAAGAAAGAAAAAAAAATCATCTCTAAAGAGATCAATAGAATAATACTTAAATAAATTATTTCTGTTGAATAAAAAGAAAAAATTGAAAATTATAATAATTTTATATTATTCTATAAAATACATAAAATATAATCCCTAAGTAATTTAACAAAAAAATGGTTACCTAACTTAGATAAGAATGAAATTCTTAATGAAATTCTAAATTATTGATTATCAATTATTTAAAATAATGTGAAAATTTCTAAATTTAAATATTAAGGTATATTTTTACAAGGTAAAAACATCATAAATTTTGATTAAACCCTTAACTTGTACGCTCGAGTTAATTCGAGCGCGCTAAACAGAATAAACTGTCCACACTCGAGATAATTCGAGCGACGTTTTATTGCGTTGTATAAAAATTGATTTTTTTTGGCCTGTTTTAAAAAAAAAAAAAAACTGTGCGTTAAGGGGTTAATACGAATCTAACGTTAGATTGACTCCTTCATTCAAAAGAATTCTTTCGCAAAAAACTAAAAAAACTGATAAAATTTTTAACGTGTTAATGATACCGATAGCTGCTTTATCAACTTTTTTATTTTAATGATTTTATTAACGATGAAACATTTTTTGCTTATTCTTCCACGTACACGTGCTCACATTTATCGCTTTTCTTTCACGCATACGCGATCGTCGGCTCAACTAAGCAAAACAAAGCAAGCGACAATCGGAGGTAAGAAAAAGAGAATTAGGTACTAAATGGAGTGTAGGAAAATAATTTTGAATATCTTGCGAAACTGTGTATACGGTAAGGATGCTGCAGGGCCCGGGTAATTATACATAACGGAGCAAGGAAAAAACGACCACCACGATGAGGACGACGAGGACGACGACGACTGGCCCGTTGTCAGTGCTTACCTGTTGCACGGAATGCCGCGCGCATACTCGTTCGTGATTGCTTTCGCTCGTTTCTATAAAGCCGTCAATTATCGATGGTTTGTTCAAGAGAATCTCTCTATTACTTTTTTTCTTTAAATCTTTCTTTCACTTTTTCTTTTTTTCAAAATTTATTTTAGAAGATTCTTAAAAATGCTATATGATTATACAATATTATCGACGATTTCAGAATTACTAGCGCAAAATTTTACATCATGAATGTATTTTTGCAAAATCGATTTTTGAACCATTTCTAACTCGAATCGAGTTGATTTTTAAATTCTTTCGTTGTATTAAAATCAAATTCTACAAGAGATATTATTGATAATACTATGGAACTTTTCTTAGAAGCCGTTAACAGTTGCCGTAATATAAATAATTCTTCGTCGATTATCGTTAATCAAATATTGTTAAATCCTAGATTTCAGAAAAAAATGATGAAAAAAAAGTTGTTGTTTATTAACGTAAAAGCAATTTTCCAGAGAAAGAGTCTTTTTTTAAAAAGAGAAGAAGGTGAAATATTCACGACAAAGTATCCAAATTATTAAAAACTTTGTGAGCGCATCGGCAGTCGAAATATTTGTTACCGTTCTTGTTAACTTTCCAGTATAAAGATGTGAGAAAATAAAATTTAGAATACCTGTATCGACGAAAATCATTTAAATGTCTAAAAAAACTGTAAAGCGATGCAATGTTAAAAAGTCGAAAGTGAGATAAATCAGACGTCGCGAATAATTGAGATTTTTCGAAAAGAAGATACAGAAGTGTTTTTTCTTCTCTACTTCTTTAACACGTTTTCTTATCGTCGCTATTCTATCAAAGAAAACGCATCTGCGTAAGGAGCGTTCGTCTACACTTCGCTACGTAAACATAGAGTTGGAATAAGAGATGAAAAATTACAGAATCGATGTGAGTTATATAGTTCTTTTTTCTAACAAACGATTGAAGAGAAGCAAGAAAATGTTTGATGTCAAAGAAATCCAGCGAGAAAAATTTTCTTTGATGAAGTTTTGCTGCCTTTTTTGACAAAAGAAGAATAAAAGAAATAAATCACTTTCACCAAGAAACATTTAAGATTTATGTTATTTAATATGAATTTCTCAAATTTAAAAATAGATAAGTTTTCGTATAGCATTATATTTTATTGTTTATTTGGCTGTTAATTATTCCAGTAAATATTTATTGCGGTATAATGTGAGGACTGCAAAACCATGAAAATGTGAAGCATTGTAGACTTTTAAGAAACTAGTAATTGTTTCCAAATTAGTCAAAAATTGATTTAAAAAATATTTTGTTAAATAATTTCTGAATAATTCTAATAAATTGATGTTAAGAATATTGAATAAAACAAATCGAATAAATTGAGATATATTTATAAATTATTCAATGATGTAATTAATTAATATTTTAAAAGTAAAAGAAGAATAATAGTGGAATGATTTTTATTACTTTTATCATTGCTCTTTCTAGTATCAACAAGTCATCGCATAAAATTAATTAGATTAAAAATTGTTGTCGTGGAAGCTTTTTATATCAACGTGCGTATACATCGTTGAGAAATAAAAACAAAATAAAACGAGTATTTAGGAAAAAGCGAACGAATGCGAAAAAAGCAAAAGAAAATAAACAAACGAATGGTAACGACACAATTGATATCTCGTTCACCCTCTTAACATACATTCGCATGCTGGTGATAATCTATTGTATTCTTGGAAAAATATCGCGAAATCGGCGAAGTGAAAAATTACGATGGAAAAATCACGATGACGTGCCTGCGAAATAAAACGCGCACAAGCGGAACAATGAAAGCCTGCCTCAGCGCTTTAAGCGCCTCAGCGAGGAAAAAAGCGAGTCTCGATGACGCTGACAAAGTGAACAAGAATTGCAAGAATGAGAGAGCAGACGGAAAATATTAATTAGCGAATTGTACGAGAGAAGAAAGTGAGAAACCGAAGTGTGAATATTAGTAATTGAAGTATAAAGAAATACGGATAAATGTTAAGGTAAAGTAAAAATAAAGAGAAGTTAGGGTAAATCACTCGAAATCTATAGTTACTAGTTCGTTTCGCGAGTTTGTTATGGATGAAAAGCTATTAACATCGTTGAAGAATGTCAGTATAATGAATAATGTATACAAATCTTATATTTTTATAAATTTCAAATCGAATATTATTTAATTCAGAATCGAATATAATTCAATTCAGACCATTGACAACAATAATTCAATAAAATATTTCTTTTACCCTATTTACTAAAATTAGTTCTAATTTTTCCTGCAGTTCATACTGAATAATTATCCAAAAATTAATGGAAAATTATTAATTGCTAATAAATACTGATTATTAATTAATTTGATTAAAATTCATTAAATTAATTGCAATATATCTAAATCTTATATGATTTGATTTTCATACAAATAAAGTTACTATTTAAAAAAATCTTATTTTAAACAAGTATTTAAATAAATATTAATAAAATTTTTAAGTATAAAAAGACATATGAATATTACCAGTTGTGATAACAAAATTTTTGAAAATAAAATGAGGGCAAAACAATTATTATAACGATGCCGCGTTGCGAGCTTTAAGACCAAACGAGATCCTATATACAATAAAGTACTATTAATTAAAACTACTTGTAAAGAAATTTAATTCCCCGCCATCTTTTTTCTCCTACAACCGACAAAACGGAACTAGTTTTATTGTCACACAAACGTACGATCACGTAGCAGCCTTGAATTTAAACTCGAATTTATCCGACGTGTGCTCCATGAGTGAATTCCTGGTAATTAGTCTCCCTAATTATTTTCAAAAAGGCTTTCAAATTGGTCTCCGGAATCTCATCAGCTAATTATTCTACGCGTAGCGCGTCGTTCCCTGCAACGCAGCTCGTAATAGAAAATTTGCGAAATGAGGAAAAAGAATTTTATGAAATCTAAATCGGTATTAAAGCGAGCGGCTTGCAAAAGAACCTAGTTGGACGTGGATGGATTTGAACGCATCACTACAATGCACAAGAAGTTGCTGCTCGAATTATTATTTGTTAACGAAAAGATTTATACAAAAACAAACGTCTTAAAATTGACAATTTTAAAAGTAGCAAGGGTATTTTTTTGTTCGTTTATCAATTCTCTTGAAAGGAAAAGTAATGATTCTTAGGTAGAATTACAATTTTTGCAAATACTGATTTTGAACCTGAGGTCTTCTTTTCAAATTTTAATTTTTAATGCCGTATTTTTGATTCCAGATAATAGAGGAATATATAAATTTATTATTTATTAAATAAGGATAAATATTTAAGAATATTAATAAAAAAATATTTTTTTTTATATATTATTTATAATTTTTTATCATTTGTTATACTATTTTCTATTTATCTCTTAGAATAAATCAATGCATTTATTAAAATCATTCATTTCTGACTGAATCAGAATTTTTTTTCGAAATTTAAACCGTGTCTCACGAAAACATTTACATCTATCATCAGAATTAATCACTTTGATTTTTTGTTCAAGCGCAAAAAAAAACCAATTATCTTTCTTTTTTATTTTTCAACTGCTTTACCGATCGTGCAAAGAAAATCTTGGCGCTAATTGTGCCACACGCTCGCGTAAGCATGAAATATCACGGCACTCATGACGCTTCCTTGTCCTGCAGCGCATCGTCGTTACGACCGGTGACAAAAGACTCTGGTGTTCGCTACTCCTTGAAAGGAAGCGACATTTTGCGGCGCCTGCTTGCGCTCCTGATCTTTCTCTCTTGTCTTCGTCGTTAATTAGGAATTGCATCCGTCGGTTAACTCTTGCTCGATGCAACGGTAGGAGTAGAAGTAGTTGGTATGATAATGCCAACAGGCAAAATATACGCTGCCCGGAAGAGGAAGATGAGAAAGGAAAAGCCCGGTTAATTGAATATCTAATTAATGACGTACGCACCCCAGAATTCGCAACTCCCGTTTTATAAACGTGTTGTCTTTCACTTTCTCTGTCACTCTCTTTCTCTCTCTCTCTCTCACCAAGCAAAGTCTACCTTGCAACAACGACGACGACGACGTTTTCCCTCAGCATCGCATCGTAGGTCCATCCGTCCATGGAAATATGTGCACGTTAAACGCGGTTCAACGCCTTAATTAGTTTCACCGGGGCGAGCGTTGCTACTCCTAGTACGCGCTAGTTAGTCGGTAACGGGATAGTTTCCACTTGTCCGACTGTCCTTTCTACTCTCACTCTCACTCTCTCTCTCTCTCTCTCTCTTTCTCTCTCTCTCTCTCACACACACTCTCGTTCGCTTTTTCGTATGCTTGAGCCGTTTCAACCACCTTTCTACCTACCCACCACGCTACGAGCACACGTGCGAGTGAGAGTTGAACGTGTACATAGACACAGACGATGGGTCGTTGACGTAAAACAAAGAGTTGGAGATGCGTACGTCCACGCTTTACGTCTCGCCCTTTCTCTCTAGCTTACTCTTTGTGCGATGGATTATCATAATGCGAGAAGTACGATGCGAGCTTTGCGTAAGTTTCGGATTCCGCTGCTCTTGCATACGAGTTATTGTTTTCAATGTTTTTTTTGACATTATTTTAAAATTCCATGCTATAGTACTTTCTTATTTACAATTCTTCGATTATGCGAGAAGTAAATTAGAGATCCACCTTAATTAAAATTTAAGAACGTGTAAGTATTATCCTAAGTTAACCGTTAATACTAATCAGTTGATGCATAATAAATTTTATATAGATATTACTTTAATTGAAAATAAAAAATATAATTTTCTTATCGCTTAAGCTTCATTCTTTCTCTCAAATCTTTAGTCAATTTTTACAATATTTATAAAAATTCGAGAATTAAACGAAATAATATTCTATCATTGAAAAAAACTGTTATCAAATATACCTACAACTCTATCTCATATACTCCTAACCCTAAAATTTTCAATGATTACCCGTCAGATGGTGTATACTAGGGGGCGTTGCATACTTAATGGCCGCTTGGTCGGGACGAGCGATTTTCGTGGAGCCCGCACGTCTGCCACACGGCTCTTTCGATAGTAATTTGTCGGATTTGTCATGTATTATGCAGAGATTTTCACAGCCGCAGTACACCGACGCTGTCTGTCGTTCTCTCGTACTTCTATCTCTCTCTTTCTATGTTTCTGTCCCCCTATCTCTGTCTAAGGCTGCCTGTCTCTTTTTCGGGAGAGCGATAGAGATGCAGAAACTAGGAGTGAGATGAGGAAAATATGATGCGAATTTGTAGGAAAAACGTTCTTTCAGAAATGACAGTGCTCAGAAAATGATAAATTTACGATTAAATGATTTTGACGCGAAAGCGAAAAAAGTATTAGAAACGCAAATTTTATGTTAATAAAATTTAATTTTTTCGTAACTCCTTGGATCAATCTAATATAGTCAAAATATTTTTGAAAAAACTGTGTAAAATGACCAATTATTTAACTACTTTTAATAACAATTTCTTGATAAATCAAAATTGATATCTTAGAAAGTATAAATATTCATTAAGAACAAAAATGTTTGTATCTGTTTTTAAAAACGTTCGATGAAAATTACCAGTGTATATTTGCATGATATTCTATATTTATAAGATTTAAAAAAAAACTATCTTGGCATAAATGAATATCAACTATACCTATAGGTAGCCTTATAATTTCTATCTATATGAGAGCTTTATCAGTCAGTTAAGAATTCGCTCTATGTCTTTTTATCGACTCAAATTTTTTGTCGCGATTTAAATTTCATGTCACAAAGGACTATTTATCCTAAAATGCACAATTTCAAGGCCCGCTCAAAGATGGGCCATAACGTTGTTGTTTAAGCTAAGCTGCCTAACTTACCTCCTTCTTAGCCGAAAGCACAAGTTTCTTCCTTCCTCTCTTAGAAGGAATTTGCGTTGAATGTCGCAGTGCAACTAAGAGAAAATGAGAGACGAAGAGGGATGAGTACGGGTTTTCTCTTGCATCACCTATAAAAGCGGTAGCGAAACCATAAGCAGATTGATTATTAATTTGGAACAAGGTAAGGTAAGAGGTAGCTAAATGCAGCAACGCGCCAAAGCCTTACCGAAGAAAATTTCTCACTACTTCTCTCTATTGCACACATACATAAATCTATACAGATGAAGCGTTGTCGTGTACCTCTCTATGTATATAGAGCAGAGGGTATTACGTTAAGCACATTAGACATCTTTTGCCTATATATACCTATATCTGTCTATAGCGCGATTATGTTTTCACGGGAAACTTGCCGCGCACATATACATACAGACTATAGCGAAGTAAGCCTAGGTACCCATAAGATCTCTAGAACAAGATAGATAGTCAAGGGATTGAGAAGGAGAAGACAGGTGAAAATTTTGCGACGAGGAATTGGGAGAGAATCGTCGGTGACAAAGGGTTTACATTTCGATTGTTCGCAGCGCAACTGAATATTCCTCCTGCGTCTCCTCCTTCTCCTTCGCCGTTTGCTGCTATCACCAGCGCAGATACATAAGCGGGAATCGCAGTATTGGATTCCCAAGCTCATCGTCTGTCTTTTCGAGCGTTCCCCGATCGGTTTACCGTCAAGGGGTTGGTCGGCTGGTCGGTCGGTTGAACGGACAGACGTTGGATTGCTATTGCGACTGATCTATGCAAGAGAAGGCCGCTCGGTACATGTGTATCTGCATATGTGTGTATATATATATCAGGATACGATGCACCCTAACGCGACGTTAGTGTGATTGGGTGTTGCTGGGTGTAACGCAAAGACGTATAACAGACGTTGCGTTGATGAAATTACGAGCGATGAAGTACACATTGAAATTTATACGTGTTAGCACATGCGGGTTATTAAGATCAATTAGGTTTCAATTTCATAAAATTTATGAAACATAATAAAATATGAAATTGAATTATTTCCAATGTCATTTTTAAAAGTTTTTTCCTATGAAAATTTAATTTTAATTTTAATACATATATTATATGGAACACATGAGTATTCATATAATTGATATATTTTGAAAAACAAAATAAAAAAGCAATAATCTTTTTTCTTTAATTTTTAAATCTGCATTTTTCAATTATCTTTTCTTTTCTTTGCCTCATTTTATTGTCTGCTTTTTCCTATCATTATTCTTATTGTAAATAGATTTATTTGATTGGTAACAGTTACGGTGTTCAAATTAATTCATCAAGATGCGTACTGTTAAAAATATATCATTGAACGTAATCATTGTATGTTATTCAATAATTCATATTATTTCAAAAGTTATTTGTAAAAAAAAAAAAAAAAAAAAAAAAAAACTATTGATCCAGATTGGCTTATTACTTTTTTATAAATTTCTATTTTCTTTTTAAAAAATTTATTTTGGCAAGAGAGATTTCATCCGGTTAAGGTACCTTGTATCAAAATAAATCAAATTTTGTTTATCTAAAATTAATAGGAAATATGTGTATAATGGTAAACTCAAAAAAAAAAAAAAAAAAAAAGGAGGTGAGGCGTAAGTGCACAAATTCAACTAAAGGCAACTAAAATAATTTTATACATTTATACGAACGATATGTACGCACAAATGTACGCTGTTTAACGTTTACAAAAAGTTTTCGGTAGGTGGGGAAAAGGCAGCACAGAGAGGAAAAAGCGAAGAAGCCGCTAACTGAACTAAATCCTGGATCAGTTGGTAGACAAATAACTCGGTAATTAATTTCACTCCAAGCAACCCATCCTCCATTGGCTAGCATATTTAATCTTTAACTATCCCAGCGCACTTGCGCTCTCACTCCTGTTCCTTTCGCTATTCAGTGCCGCCACCCTTTAACCCAAAACTCTTCTAGCTTGCATCGCTCGAATTCCATGCGGTAAGCTGCGAGTTTCAACGATAAAAGCGAAACGCGCGCACCAACCCTATTCGCGCTAACTGTGCTACTTCTGTTATTTAAGAGCGAGACGGATAAATTTACGATGGTAGCAATTTCCTGAAGTCGCCGAACGGATGAGCAACCATCGTAAAATAACACGGAAGGGACGTGTAGACAAATGCGTGTACGCTTTGAGAGATTCTAGAGAGCTATATCCTGTATTTACCGCTGCGTAAGTTCTCTTATTTCTTTTCCTCTTTCTCTAAGTATTAAAAGGATGATATATTCGCAGCTGGAAAAACGCGCTTTCTCTTTTAATGATGCGCGATGCTCTTCCTATGTCGATAATAATGATTATTTTTTTCGGGAAAAAACAATGTACAACAGCTCGGTGTACGTATTCATTAATGCGATGATATTTTTTTCTATAGCCTTTAAAATCTTAATTGAAGTTTTTTTGTAATGGACTATAATTATAATTGAACAGCTCGCGTAGTGTGCGACAGGTGACGAACGAGTCTCCACGGTAATAAATCAATGATTGAGTAATTGATGAAAAGGTGCCTATCATTCAATATTTATCAATCGTAAATATTTAAAATTAGTATTTGCTAAATGAACGTTTTTTTTTTTATAAATAATATTGATTAAATTTCACTTTTATCATTTCTCATAATTCTTTTATTTAATATAAAGAGTGCATAATTTCTTCTTTTTTTATGTATCAATTAAACCACCTAAAATTAATTACTCTATCATTTTCTTTCAGGTAAGTGACGAATCGCGTTAATTTATATGGTAATTTAAATCACATACTCACGTGAGTACATCTTTTGTCACATAGTTTATATTTTCAATACGAATTTTTTAAACTAAAATTCTTATAACTTAAAACTTTATACCTCGGTATTTCTGATAAAAATTTAAACGATGAATTTATTGTCAAACGCAATTAAGAAATGTACGTCTGCTTATCGTTCAAAGTCACCTCGCTTCTTCGCAAATAAATTTGAATACCGACAGGGAGCAAATCAGTACTTCCTTTCATCCCTATATTCAGAATCGAGCGATCGTCAAAAGTCAAGAGAGGAGAAGAGAGTATAAAGCGGCCACACAGAGAGGAAGTCTCCTCCGGACAATGAATATCGTCGTCGTCAGCGTCGTCGTCGTCAGCGTCGTCGTCGTTATCGGTCAACGAATCTTGTCCGAGAAAGCGCTCGCATATTAATTTTCGTCGCTGCAGGCTCATGCTGCTTTCATAAACGAACATCATTGTGCGTTGCGTCGATCATCGAACGTTCCGTTGCAGGCGAAATTTCCCGCGGCCATCCTCCATTGTAGCGCCTTGTTTGCGCGATAAAGAGCGAGCACTTATGTCAATTACCTGCGAGGAAAAAGCTACTTGACAGGAATCGACGAGAGACGTTTATTATATCTTGGTTCTGATAAGCGTTTCCGAAGAATAAGCAAAACGTTTGTCTTGCCTTTTTTGAATCTTTTATTCGAAAAAGAAATTTATAACTCTAATTTGTTCGTCATTGATAATAGGCACGAAATATTATGCATTTAAATTCGCATCCTATATTTTAATAAACGGAACGGTTAGGCGATTGCTTGATATAATTTATTTGCATTTAAAATATCTACATCGTTTCTAAATTTATTTAATTTAATGTTTTGTATCGTATCTAAATTAGTGTTATCTACACTATTCGGTATTAAATCTCGTAACTACAATTTCCGATGGAGTCTAGAATAAACTCGACAGATTCACTGTCGCGAACTTTCATATAAATTTAATTACATTGTGTTCATAATAAATTAAAGGGTAATGAAATATATAGAGAAGCCGACGGCCCTTCAATGATATCTAAAAATATATTTTACTTTTAACCGCATTATTAGTGCTCAAATAACAGGGAAATGACGCTGAAGTTTAATGAGATTGGTTTTAATGAGATATTTAGCTTTTGTCATTCGGCGCTTTTGAGCTTGTCAGTTATTGCTATCTGGTTGTATGTAATTTGGTAACTTTGAAGAACGCATACGCTCGTATGCGCGCATCGTGAATGATTAAATTTCATTTCCATCGGTCGGCGCCATGCACTGAAATTGCAAGGGAATTAATATATTTTTTTTTTTTTTCACACACGTCGCCCCGACGAAAAATTTTACGGGCTGTATGGAAAAAGGCAGCTTGAACGTGTCTATAATTTTTAAAACTTTATATAAAATATGAGCAATTCCAAACTTTTTATTGTTATTTGTTTTTCTTTCAAATACCAATATTCCGGGTTTATTTGAATCAATTATATTTTAGTAGCATAAATTTTCTTACACAGTCTAGTATTTACGTATTTATTTCTTTTATTTAAATAAAAGGTAATATCATGAGAGGTTAATTTTTTTCATCTAATAAATTCATCTACGCTCACGAAAAATCACCGAAATGAAAAAAATTTTATTTTCTCTTAGGGCGATTTTTGTTTAACCACGGAATTATCGTCGTTACGAGGTAACTTCCCTCGAATAAAGTCGTCGTCGACAAATGTGTAAACCGAATCCGTGTAGCGCGGAGAGCTTGGCGCATTTTTCGATCGGTGAAATCCGATTACAAAGGCATACGGCTCGGGTGCGACGTAATGAAATAATTCAACGCGCATAGTTCGTTCTTTATCCCTCCCCCCCCCTCTCTTTCTCTCTTCCTCTCTCGTTCTCTTTTTCACTGCAAACGCAACACGCACGGTCACGAAACTTCGATACTCGCTCTTATTTTTTTCCTTTTTCCAACGTCCTTTTTTTTGGTCGCGCGCGCGCACATACAAGAGTCATTTTCGTAAACCATATCAGCGCGCTTCAATTTCGGAGAAAAGAGCGAGTGATCGAGAGAGGGGGGGGGGAAGAGAGAACAACGCGGCGGGGCTGAGGTGGGTGGACACGACACAGAGGGTCTTCGTTAGCGTCGCGAAACGCGCAAATCAAATTCCTTTCTTTCAAGCGTACTCTCGCGCGTGTACAAGCGCGTCTATGCGCTCTCTCTCTCTATCTCTCTCTCTCTCTCTACATCTATCTATCGTTTTCTTGCTATCTCTATTTCTCTGGATTATTTTTTGTTCTCCTTCTTGTTGTTGCTCGCGCGTGCATTGGCGGGCTTTCTTGCGGTGGCGGCAGCGGCGCTTTCAAACTTTTTGCCAATTTTTTCCGAAAGCAAATTTAGCCGCGAGTGACGTGTTGCGCGCCCGGGCGAAATGCAATTTTTGTTTTCCGGACCTGCGCCCAGATGCGCCGCACATGCGATTGACGTTTCGCCTGGCTAAGAGAAAAACGCACGTGTGTATGTGTGAGAGCACGCATGAATTCTCGAAGTTCGGGTTTGACGTCTCTCTCTCTCCCTCTCTCTATTTCTCTTTTTCTCTCACTAAATCATGCGCGCTCTCTTTTAGCAGTCTCTCTTTCTCCCTTCCATTCTCGGTCTGCTTCTCTCTGGTAAACTCAACTCAGTTGGATTTTTACGTTTCCAATGTGAGTATTTTCTGCGGGGCTTTTTCTTTGTCCGTCTCGTTTCCCAACTGTTTGTTTTTGCGAGGTTCGTTCAAGGTACGCAATCTTGAAGCGCGTCAATTAGAATTTTTTCGATACGCGTTCAAAACGTAAATTTTTTTTTCAGTTATATTTTTGTTTTGCTGCATATTGTTATTATCATATAACTTTGCACATATAAACTTGTCTTAAAAAAATTTTCGAATAAAAATTTTATTTGCTACAAATGCTACACGGTAAAGTAAATTCAATAACTTTAAATAAAGATATGCAGATTAGTATATTTAATAAAAAGTTTCTCAACAAACGACGTAATAAAACAAAATTTAATTTTTATAAAAATAATGAAAAAACTTTCACGTGACGAACTAAAATAATTTAATAACATTAAGCAAGAAAAAAAATTTCCTTCGTTAATATTTCGATGATAAAAATCATAACAATAATAATTAAAAAATAAGCCAAATCAAAATCATCTTTTAAAATATGCGCGTGAAAGGAGCTCAGCGCGCGAGGGATCCTTCATTTTAAATAGAAAGAAGCCCAGGATTAAGTGAGCGCGGAAAGAAAGAGCGATAGAGAATGAGTTCGCTCTTACGATCGCGAGGAAAGAAAGAGAGCCAAAGTCTTATTAAACAAATTTTATAACCGTCGTTTTTCTTCATAACGATCGCGAATTTATAACATGAACGAGCTTCCTTCCTTCCATCTCTCTCTCTCTCTGTCTCTCTCTCTCTGTCTCTCTCTCTCTCTCTCGCTCGCTCTTTCTCTTTCTATAACGAATGAAGTGAAAAACAGCCATGGGCTTTATATAAAAGGAAAATCAGAAAATAAGCTGATTTTCTCTCTTTTTCTCTCTTTCTCTTCCCCCCCCCCTCTCGTTTTCTTTCTTAACCTGGCACATTCTTTAAAAAAGTTTAATGAAGAAAATCAGCTGTGTTTGAATTGCCAACATTTACAAAACTTTATATACTCGGAGAGACGGGGTAAAATAAACCAACGAACGGTCGGATAGCAAAAGTTCCCAGAGATCGTTTGAGTGAGCACGGACTTCTTGGTGTGAATAAAAAAAAAAAAAAAAAAAAAAAAAAAAAAAAAAAAAAAAAAAAAAAAAAAAAAAATAAACGAGGAAAATAAGTAAAAGTTTACATAAAACTAACTTTTTAAAATAATTTTTCCTCGCATATACACACCCTCGCGTGGAGCGTACTTGAGTTGAATTCAAAAGCATCCGGAATGCAAAGACAAACACGGGCGCGTCGACGTTTACGCGACTTGTTACCGATAATTTGATTAATCGGCGACGTGCGTCGAGATTAATTTTTTTGATTGTTTACCAAATTAAATTTAAATATAAATTTTCTATACTAACATTTCTGAAAATAATCATTCAAGAATGTCAGTTGCATTGATGTAATTTTCAAATTTTTTATTTGCCAGAAAATTTTATTTAATATGCAGTAAACATTTTTTAACGGTATCAAACATTTTTCCAATAAAATATTTTAATTTATTCAAATTAACATACATTAACATTTTCAAAAAGAGTGTTATTGGCTTATTATTTTTTATTCAATGAAAAAGCACCAATGACTGAAATTTTTCTACATTTTAATTTTGGAAACATAAAAATTACCATCATCGAAACTATCAGTGACATAAATTTACTCCAGCTATCCTCTCATAAGCTATGATTAATTTTAAAAATAGAAAAATAGAAAAAAAAGCAACAAACAAAGGTGACTTAATCGACTTTTCAAACAGGAAAAAGAAGATCGAGTTCCTCCGCTTCGATAGTACAGTCTAAATTGTCCTGTCATAAAAATGCTTTAAATAGCTTAAAAAACGCTGAGCAAACTAGAATTTATGTTTCACGGTCATCAAAACTGATGTTCATTTAATTTTTATAATTTATATGTTTATTTTTTTTTCGCTCGTATAAATACATTGAGCGTAGTTTTAAAACTTGATTGCACAAATAAGTCATTTTGACTGCTTTCTCATTTTGTTTAAGAGAATATTATATTTATTGTGATACAATTTTTTAGAATTTTGAAACTTTGTATACATGATGTAAATGCATTTTATTCGTAGTTGCATTTATCTTCCCCCCCCTTAAAATTTTTTATTGTTAATTGTTTTATTATGAATTAGTTATTTATTTACAAAGCAATCATTTTGATGGCTTTTTAGGAATATAGGTGTATATAAAAGAGGTTTACCAAAGGATCATTTTGATCACTCTGAGACAATTTTTCGTTAATTTTCTTCAAAATTTTTTATGTCAAAATATCAAAAATAAAAAATTATTATAACTATACTGTGGTTCCCTTTTTCTACTTCAACTTTAGAATAGATAGGTAAATTTATATATTTTTTTAATTAAATATCAAAAGAGGTCACTTTGACCCATTTGATAGACATATATATACCAACTCATGGTAAACTTAGTATTAATAACGTACTACCATCGAAATTTATCAGAATAAAATAATACATGATTTTTCTAGTCAATCATATGATGTATCTTGACGGAGAGTTACAAAATTCATCAATGAATTTAAAAATAATCAGGAACAAATATATAAATAACATGATTAAATAATGTAATAAAAAAATATATGTAGAAATTTTTATTTTTTGATATAAAAATGTTCAATAATAAGCTTTTTAAGAATCAAATCATGATGTTAGGTCTTAAATTCAGATGATAATTTTTAACAAAAATCCACTCAAAATTCATAGCTCGACAGTGTTTTAACGATATGCAATATCCATGGAGAATAATATCGTCGATGTAAAATAATTTGATAAACGCGACACTAAACAAAGACGTCGGAATGAAAAATAAAGAGGATAAAGCTAAGTTGCGTCCACTGTATAGCGATCGAACTCTTGAACGTGTAACGAAATTGCAGTCGAATAAAAGTAGATATCCGGAGGGTACAAACTCATATGTCCACATGTATCCGTGCTTGGCACGCGTAAGAGTGTATATACCACTCGCACACGTACGTTCACGATTCCCATCTCGCGATTCCGTATGCATGAGCTCTGTACTCTCAAACCAGATTAATATTCCGAGTTCGGCAGTCAATGAAGTATCTTTGCACGTGTACACACATATTTGTATATGTGCGAGTGTCTCGGTTACGGTATATTCGTATTATACGATTAAATTCCGCAATATTACATACTCGAGTACGCGCGTGTATACGCAAGACGGGATACATGAGTATTTATAAAAAAAAAACATTGAGTAAATATTCATTGAATTGGTTAAAGTTTTTGTGTCGTATGTATCGCATTATCGACGTTTATTTTCAGAGATTTTTCAGCATTTGAATTACAACGGCATTTATAAAGACTAAAGATAACTAATATTTGAATGTTAATATACAAACTGTATCGGGTAGTTTTACTTTTGATAGGCAATGAATATTGATGATCTTTGTAAAATGGAAAAACAAAATGATTTATTTTAGAAGAGAATAAGTAGCTTTTTTAATTAAAAATAACATTTTAAATGTACATAAAAATATTGTTTTAAATATTTTATCTCAAAGTGTACACGGATCTATTTACTATCTACTAGGTATTTATACTTATTCATACTACCTCACAAATGTGAAAACCAATCATTAAAACGACACTATTGCGCAAACTTGATTAAGGCTTATAATCTGACTACACAGCTCCTTATCCAACGAAAAAGCAAAATCGTTATAATTTGTGCGACTAGCCGGAGCAATGAATAAAGGAGCACCGGCGCATGATCACAGCCGTAAAGCTTCATGTGCAACGTAGAAAATAAAACAGGAGGAAGAGAAAGAGAAATAAAGAAACGGCACCTCCGGCCATTTTAACAAGGGAGGAGAGAGAAATTTAGGGAGAAAATTGACCGCCACAGGAGCTAGCGAATCATTAGCGGTGATCAATGCGCACACACTTACACTTATACACGCATACTCCTCTCTCATCGATTCTCGAGGTGCCCACTCCATCGCACAGCTAACTCGGTCAAACAACTACGGTCGTCGAAAAGCGCACGTGCGCGACCTCTTAAAGGTGTTCGATTTTTCCCTCTTCTCCTTTTTTTTTCCTTTCCTCCTTATGAAGACGGAAGAAAGAAAATTTAGGAGAGCTAGATTTTAAAAAAGTGAAATAAGAAGGGAAGGATAATAATGCGGGAGAGATTTTTTTGCGAAAGCGCCTGGAAGAACAATAAATGAATTCGCGCTGTGAGAAAAGATTTTTTTGTAAAAGAGTTATAATTGTACCAGCCAAAGCATTGAAAATATAAAGAGTTGTGTAAAAGCTTGATATGATAGAGAATGATAAGGATATTCAAATCATGATTACATTTGAATTTCAAGATTGAATTTTTTTGTTAAAACTTATAAAATAATATGATCTATAAGATATTATCTTGAATTGCTAGTATCTCAAATATGCTCATAATTTAAACAATATAAACTCATAGTACTACTAATAATAAAAAATGCACGCAAACATAATTTATATATCTAACTAATCGAAATTCTTAAATGAAAAAAAAGCGTATACATTTTTTAACACGAACCATATTTAATTTTATCCCAAAGTAATCGTGATATCTTAACGCATTACTATTCAAAATTTTCCTACATAATTTTTCTACATGCACCTCCTAAATACGTTCAACAAATGCTCAAACATATAAACAAAACATCTTAAGACAGAGCCTGAGATTTAAAACGTTTGATTTCAGCACTCAAGCTGTGAGAACTTTACTAACGCCCGTTATCGAGACTCTTATATCAAGATCATTTCTTAGCACCACCCAGAACTTACTACATTGAAATAGAAGAAAAACAGGTTATCCAATAACCTAAATAACCAATAAACCATGCGAAGCAAATAACCCATATAAACCATTAACCAATATAATCAAATAATACAATATTCATTTTAACAATTTACTGAGCGGTGACGAGTTAACTCGTCTTTTCATGTCCAAACGTTGTTGATCGGTGACGAGTTAACTCGTCATTACACTTGCATTATCTATTTCAATTTATGACATCCAAGGCGATACGGAATATTGAATTACTTGGCGTATCGTGTTTAGTCGTGTCCGCTTTATAACAAAAAAATTACTTTTCTTGGTACTTGGGTTTTCATTACAATTTTAGTATAATTCAAATAAATGCAGCCACACCACGTGGCAGTTCTTCTCGTACTTTTATAAGGGCTCCTTACTTACAAATATCCACCTTCCAGGCTTTCAGGAAAACTAAGCGACCACGTTTTAGAACAATACTATAGTCACTGGCATAAGAACAAATCCAACTAGAAGATGTAGAGTATAATCTTTAAAAGGAAAGCGCAGCGAAACGAAATATATCTGCAAAACCTGTTGTGTACCATTACACGCGGGTGATTGCCATACAGTTTATCATACCAAAAAAAATTATTAAAATTTATACAAAAAATATGTCCAAAGTTTAATTTCATTTCATTCAGTATAAATAAAATTTATTGGAGTTTATTTAGAACGTTTTACTTTCATATTCAGTTACAAAAAATAGCCGGTGACATGACAGTTTCTGTGTAAAATTGCCGGTCAGCAAAGTGTTATTACACATTCTTATGCATATAATTAAATATCAATTTTTTCTGTTTTAATCATTTTAATTGCTTATTTTCTCACAGAACTTTTTAATTTGAAACAAAATAAAAATTGAAATTTGTAACTCGCATACTTGTAAGTAATGTCGATAATATCAGTTTAATCAATAAAATATATGTTTTGTATGTATACAACTATATATATCACAAGTCAATAAAACCTCTGTTTTCATTCACTATTTAAGATAAAAATGCGCTCTCAGTTTTATTTAAAAATTGTACTAATTTCTTTGCTTCTCATTTAAAATACCTTTGTTACAACTTACAACATTAATTTAAAGAATTTTATAAAAATGTACAAATCGTGTACAACTGAAGTAAGTAATAAATTAATTTCATTTTAAGAATACCTTCATTACCACATATCAAACAATCAAAAGCAGTAAATCGCATAAAAATACATCTTTTTTATTCCATGCATTTTCGGGATACTGCCCACAGTTTTCCAGATATTCGATGTCGAATCTGAATAACGCACGATACTCTTCTATCGAGATGCCCTCCGAGTGATACTCAGAACACATTACGTAAAAGTAAAATACCAGCGGTTATCGAATAACCTAAATAAGCATATGCAATCCATAATCCAAATACCCCAATACACTAAACAATCCTAATAATCTAATAAACCATATAATCTAAATAACCCAATACACTATACCATCATAATAAACTAATAACCCAATAACTTAAATAATCGTAATAATTCTTAAAGCCCAATAAACCATACATCCCAATAACCCATATAACCGAGCACTAACCCCTGTAATCCATATTACGCAAATAACCCATAAAATTATCCAATAAACCATATAATTCCAAGAACCGAAATAACCCATTAACACAAGTATAACCCAATAACCCAAATACCCTCAATTTTTAATAACCAATTATCTTGAATGAGTACGCGTATTTATACATATATTTAAATACAAAAACACATAAAGAAAAAGATAAAACAAAAAGATTAAAATTTAGCTGTTCGTTTTTAATGGGCATGGTTCGGGTATTTTCATTATATATTCGCCAACATATTTGTATAAACACAACTATTATTATTTATTAATCTTTATATTATTAAATAAACATGATAACGCTTTAATTATATTTATACGTAAGTGTATTGTTAAATAAAAAACAAAAAATTAAATTATTTCACCATTTATGTGATATAAAAATACTTTTTAAATAAAGATCAAATTATTATAATTCAAATTATCCTGATATGCATGCGTAGATGTTATATTTTACTCATTGCCTGAAAAAAGTAGGTTAATAATGTGCGATTGATTAAAGAAGCGGTAAGATACGTGCATTATAAAGTAAAACGCTCGTGTATATCGGCATCCAATAAGATTTTGAAAAGAAGATTTTAAAAATCGAAGAAACGTTACTTAACACTCTTTCTCCGTGCGCATTTATCCCATCAATTCGCGTTAAGAATGGATCAATTGAACGAAATATTGGTAAACGCGACTCGCATAAATTATTATTAACTTGTGTACGTAAACTTTTTCATTTCGCGATGTTGTATATTTTTTAAACTTTGAAAAACGATAAGGAACATTATTAATTCTGTAAGATTTAAGTTAATCGGTTGCTGCAAAAAATTTTCATTTTATAAAAACCAAGAATAAACCTTAGTTTCTACTCACATGTACAGCTTTTTTCAACGTCGCTAACTTGCGAAATCCTTTCATCTTTTTTATAAATATTTTATTCATAAAAATTTTCTTTCATTTCGCCTTTTCAAAACGAAAATACGATTCTCCCATAAACGCGTGACCGCACAAATTTCCAAGCGCGACGGAATCGTATTAAATGCACAACGTAAGCAGTGCACATACATATACGCGTAAACTTGGACGATGTCCTTTTGATAAAGTAATGTTCTCTCTCCCTCGTTTCACAATTTTCAATTCCGCGCAAGCGTCCAGTGTGCTTTGCAATTAGACCTAAAACGAAAAGCAATGGGAATATTTCCGTATATCTCCCGTTGACTCTTTTCGGCACATATACATGCCATTTATTATTGCGTGCGCGCGCGCACAAAATGCGCACAAAGACCGTCGCAAGCCAAAACCTAAATGAAATCATACACCCGTACGCGAAAATGGAAAAACTGATTTCCATATACGCACGCGCGCGCGCGTGCAATTATAATTTCGTAACGAGATTCAAAGCGATAGAAAATTTTCCAATTAATATTTTCTCATTGAGCTTAACCCATAGACGTAACGATAATGATAATTATCGATGTTAACCAGCGACAATTTGCACGTGATTATTATGAAAAGTATAAGCACACAGTTGTACACACAGTCGCGTTCACCAATTCCTTCGTACGTTCTCTACTTTCTCTTTCTCTCTCTCTCTCTCTCTCTGTGTGTGTGTGTGTGTGTGTGTGTGTGTGTGTGTGTGTGTGCGCGTCGCCTCTCTCACTTTAACGGTTAATGATATACGATAGGTATACAGGATAGGTGTACGCAGAAAGAGAAAGAGAGGGAGGAAAGCAAAGGGATGCATCAGGCAATACGAGAATACCATGGCTCGGTAAAGATAATTGCGTGTGCTGATTGCGTGTATCGAGGTAGAAGGTGGAGGAGAGAGGGGGGAAATGGGAGAAGAGGAAAGCAACGGATGCTGGTGTAGATTTACCGGACGGTGCGTAGCTGCAGTGTAACAACTAATTGGAATTTCAACACTTTGCGCGTATGCAGAACTAAACGGAAAACGCGTTTAGAGAGAGAGAGAGAGAGAGAGATAGAGAGAGAGACAGACAGAGAAAGAGAGATTGATAACGTAGACCGAGACTACACAAAGGAACGAAATTTTGTCTCTCTATTTCTATCGCTGGCCGATTATTCTTATGCATGGAAGTTATTACAGGCAAATTGATATGGGACGGACTAATCGACCGTGAAATTATTCTTACTCGAAGTTAAGCAATGGACCTATGTTACGGTGTTAAAGCTTAAGCTTCGATACGTTTAGTTGAGCTCGTTTATGTATGCATATACATATACCTGTCGACATTGGAAAGCACTTTGCGTGCTACTTTGTAAAAGATTATTATTTTTTCTTTCGAGCGAAATGTTAACAGTGATGGATGCGATAATGATATGATTAGTTATTTGGATTGATTAAAAAGACGAAATTAGATTAAGCGTATATGAGAGATTATTAAAAATAACAGACCGAATAAATCGTCGATATAAAAGTTTTTGGATTTTCAGTTTGAACTATTGTTATCTATAAAAACAAATTCCAACGTTCATTATTCCTTTATTTTTAAACATCGAACTACCATATTATACGCAAAATGTTTATCAAGGCAAATTAATTTTTTGTATCTCGTATACTCATAGTCGCATATGCATATCCTCCTAATGCACAAGCATTTTAAAAAGAAAGAATTCGTCCTTAAAAAAAAGAAATGGAAAAAGGTACAAAAAATAACGTAAACGTAAACGTACATGTAAAAGTTTGCGGAAATGCCGGAGGAAATTCGAGAAAGAGATGAAAGGGGAGAAAAAAGGTAAAGAATGAAATTGACCACGTCGTGGATGTAACATTTTTTCGTTTGATGTGTATATGCGCGTAACGTCCACGTGAAATTGATCGGTCGGTACACGTTGGCGTTACGATAGGGAAATGGATATTTTAACTACCGAAAGCTCTTACCAATCTTCCAAGCCAATTTACGACGCACGCCGATATATAAATTGACCTCTACGTCACAGTTAGCTTACACGGATATTTTATCGAATTAACATGTGATTTTGATGTATACCTTCATCTTTTTTGCCTGGCCCCTTTGGTTACAAAGATACGCG
Organism: Chalcis sispes; assembly: GCA_949987625.1. Classification (NCBI taxonomy): domain Eukaryota; kingdom Metazoa; phylum Arthropoda; class Insecta; order Hymenoptera; family Chalcididae; genus Chalcis; species Chalcis sispes. The sequence continues at coordinate 58,821,825 of OX465096.1, read as the reverse complement.
GAATTAATTTTTGATCGGATTTTATCCGTATACGAGAAAGACAGAGAGAAAGAGAGATAGGGAGAGTTCTTTGATGGGAAAACTTGTCGTACAAAATAACCGCACGAAAATGTTGAGTTTGTTAAAAAGAAATACGAACTTGGTTCTTTTTTCCTTTCAAATTATTTTTAAATAATTGATAGACGTCGAATTATTTTCAAAATTGTTTTTTTCTCTTAGTTATTAATTTAATTAATAAAATATTTAAAAATAATTTTCATTTTTATTTTTATAATATATTCATAGACAGAACTACGTTTGAAGTTCACTAAATTAATTTTAAATTCAAATACATTAAACTAAAGTAAATTAAAACTCTTTTTTACTTTTAGTTAAAAAAAAAAAAACATTGTTATACAAAAGATTTTGACATATTAAAAATTAAATGTAAAACAAGAAAGATTAACTTGGATGAATTTGCGAGCGAGTGATCTTGCAGTCAAGATTTTTTTACGAGAAATTGAAAAAATAAAATAAATTTTTTTCTTTTTTTCAAATGTTCATTCTTTTTTTGACTTTCTTTTTTCAAAAGAAGAAAGAGAGAGAGAGAGAGAGAGAGAGAGTCAGTAAGATCAGAAAGAAGAACGAGATTTTAATAAAAGTTTCGTAACACCGAAGTAAAAAAGAAATGTTATTGCTCTTCCCGGAATTTATCCTTTTTTTTCTCTCGTTCCTTTATGTTAAGGTACACCACGAGTAGCGAAATGAAACTCATTTGAAGAGGAGACTCGCGAGTCTTTGTACAAGGAAATCAAAGGGTTGACGCCGAGGATGATACTTACACGTGTAATCTTTTTCTCCTCATTGTTACCTTAGCGGTAGAATTGAGCCGGACAATACCCGTGTTATTCAATTTCGTCTGCGGTTTAAGAATTGAGAAAACGAGAGACGTTTATGACGCGTAATTTAAAAATGTTTACATTATTCAAATAGTATCTTTTATGCGTTGAATTCGTGTTTTTTTACGAAATCTCTTTGATATATTCATTCCATTCATAAACAAATGTTAAAAACCATTAACAGCAGTCATTTAAAGTTTATCTTCAAATAGTAACGTGAATAATCGATGGCATCAATCTTCCATCCATTTTTTTGAAGGTCTTTAGTAACTACATATAAGATAAAATATGCATTCGCATTATAAAATAAAATCGTTATATATATTCTTTTGCAGTATGTACAAAAGGTAGAAAAATATATGCATTAACTTTGCATATAAAAGCGCGTACTTACGCACAAGCGGGTAAAGAACGAGAGAACGAGAGAAGAAAAAAGCCAACGGCACGCAAACAGTCTAAATACTTTAGCATTGGCTTTAAAAAAGTTAAAGCTCTCGGGTGGATATTTTTTTTTTTTTTTTTTTTTTTTTTTTTGGTAAAAGCGAAGCGCCCTCTATTAATGATCAACCTCTCACCTCAGAAAGGCAGAGAGAAGAGTGACGGATAGCCGCGAAATATTCTTTGTGTGCCGTTTCTCTGCCCTCACCCTCTTCCCCGCCCCCTTCCCTCAACACGAGCGCGCACGCAGCCAAGTACGGATTTTTCAATCAGAGCGCACGATGAGCAAAACTTTTTCGACTAGAGCGAGAAAACGAGCCGCCCAGAGAAGAAAGCGAGACAGAGGTAAAGCGAGGTGAAAGAGGAAGGAGGGGATTAATAAAGCCGGGTACCGAGTTTCCGCATTCATTTCATGCAGAATCGAATTGAATTTCCGCTATGGCCTTACACAGCTATACACATACGTTTATGTATACATATATGTGTATATATGCGTGCACATGTACTTCTGCATGTATGTATGTGTATAAGTGTAACGTCGAAAGCGAACGAGTGAGCGAACGAACGAGCATCCCTTTGATGTTGCGAGCGCGTGGCACCGAAAACGCGCTCGGTCGGTCGGTCGCTCGCTCGCGCGCGCGCGCGCGCGAACGAGCGAGAGAAGCGAGCGATGCCGATGAACTGCGCGAGGCGAAAATAAAAGAGAGAGACGGCGAGAGCGAGCAAGAGATAGATAGATTGAATACCGAGTGTGAGTCTGTGTTGTTCTCCGTTACATCGAAAGCGCAGCCGTCTCTGCCTAAATAATCGATTTATGAAAGCCGTAAAGTGACTTCGAATGTATAGAGCTTGAGGGAGAAAGAGAGGAAGATAGTGCGAAAGAGTCGAGGATTTTTATGCGCGTACGTGTCTCTCCCTCTCTCCCCTTTTCTCTCACATTTCAAGCTCTTCCTTTTTTCGCACCCCGTATAGTTGAAAATTCTAAGCCGTATTTTTAGTTTTATACGAAGGCGGAAAAGGATTATTTTTTCTCATTTTAATTCACGTTAAACGAGTGGTTTGTTGAAAACTTGCTATTAACTTTGATTAACTTTTTAGTTTCAATATTGGATATGCATGAAGATTAAGTAACAATGGGTGAACATACGACTATATGATCAGTTTATGGACGCAAGCAATTAACGATGTAACATTCTATAAGATATATAATAAATGTGACCTACCTAACCGCGTGGTTATCGTAAAATTAGCTATTTGATTATTAAACAAGTTTATAAATATTGTAATTCTGAATAAAATTATTTCTAAGATAAATAATTTTCATAGATAAATAATTTTCATATTTATTAGAAACTGGGATAATAGTGATTACCGAGAGATAACGTATTTTTTTCTATTATTAAATAAGAAATTAATTTTTAAAATTCTTTGGCGACAATCCCTACTATGTGCGATTGTTTGATCATATACTATAATGTGCTTGAAATTAACAGTATAAACGTAAACATTAAATATATTATTTAATTTAGTGTATTTGCAACAGCAAAAAATTCATTAATATCCTCTACTCCACGCGACTTATTGATCACAGTCTATTACATGTTTGACATTGACGGTCCGAACGTAAACGATGAATGTTTTATTTTATTTAATTTAATATATAGATTATCTTAAGCAAATAAAAATTTATTTTACTTTTTAAATTAAAATTATTAATTTACTACAGTAATTCTAATTAATTTTTTGATAAATATCAAAAATATTTTTATTTTTAAAAACAAGACTTTATCGTTACACAAGAAATATATCATTATACAAGAAATATTTTTCTTCCCAACGAGAAGAGAAAGAATAAACAAAAAAGGGTGAAAGAGGAAAAGAAAACGAAGTTGGAAACAATCGTGGCAGGATATATTTATAAATGAGCAATTACCCCTCCCCCTCTTCCTTTGCGCATGTGTTTGCGTACACGCGAATCTTTCTTCTTTTTTTTTTTTTTTTCATTTTACTGTAGTTTCGTTTTCGCATTTCACCGCTGCTTATCAACCGCTCAATTTTCCCAGTACTTACTTCGCCGTTCTCACTCGTTAACCCCCTTTCTCTGTATTAAACCCACCACCGTAACGCGCACGTCAATACACGTATTACCTCGGGTTCTTACTTTCTTCTTTTGAATTTTGCGATTTGCTGAATAAAAACCATCGAGAGAACGCAAGGGCGCGCGCAGGGTTCACAATGTAGGAGAAATTGACGCACGAGGATGTGTGTATTTAAGGGGGGGGGAGGGGAAGGGGTAGAACGTCCCTCCCCCCGAGTTGGAACGAAAGGCGCGCACGGGACGGGGAAAACGCGAGAGTTGAAAATGTAGACAGGGAGAATATTATGTAGACGTAATCGACGTTCATATTACCACGAAAGAGAAGGAGGAGAGAGAGAGAGAGAGAAAGAGAGAGAGAGAGAGAGAGAGAGAGAGAGAGAGAGAGAGAGAGAAGTATTGCAGCTCGCGGGAGTTTTCAGAAAGGTCAACGTTTCGAGCGTTCGTGTACGATTGTGACTTTTATTTTTTGCTCAGAGCTCAAGTCGTTAAATATTTTGAGAAAAGCTCTGGATGATTTTTATAATTCATAAAAATAAAATTTTTTTAAATAATGAATAACTGAGCTTTTTTTTTAATAATAAGTATAATTAAAAAATTCAAATGGATCAATAAAAACTTTAATATATACATCAACCAATTTTTTCTTTAACTTTATAATCAATGCACGCAAAAGCTTTTTGAATAACTAACTTGTTTTCATTAACTTTCTACCATACTCTAACAAAATTTCTTTGAAAGATAAAAGATTTAAATAAATCTTATATCTTGGTTTAACGATAAAATGGTTTATAATTTTTAAAATACAATTATTTCCCTAAATGATTATTCATTTACAAAAACTAATATTGATTTATTTTCATCTGCGATTTTTAATACGAAAAGAATTAAGTTAATCGATTGAAAAACTTTTGATGCTATAGATAGTAGCGAAAAATTGAATCAACTTCGTGCTTTGTGCTATTTTTCAATAAGATAACTGAAAAAGTGTCATATCAATTGTCTGCGTTGTTTTTTCTTATTAAAAAGTAAAAAAAATACAATCGTCACAGTTTCGTTTCATCGGTTTGAAAATCTAAATTGAATATTCGTGAAATGTCTAAATTTTTTGTAAAAAAACAAAAAAGAAAAAAAAAAATTCCTCGCTACGTAAACAGCCTAAACAATCTCGAGAGAAAATCCTGAAAAACTTATTTTTACCAATATATACGAAAGACCGGCGAACAGATTGGACACACGACGGGAAAACAAATCCATATGCAAAATCAACCCTCATACTTTTTGAAAACTCAAGTTTTGTAAGATCATAAAACGTCGATTGTTATCGCCAAAGAGAAAGGGAAAAAGTTTCTTGAAAATCGCGACGCGTCTAGTAGTTACTGATGAACTTTTTCAAAAGAAATAAAGCTTTTCGTGTAGGTGTAAGAAGAACTTTTTTGTAACTTCAACTGATAAATTTTATTTTTGTAGGGAAATTCTTTTTTTACACGCTTTCTTCATTCATGATCGTAACTCGTAATTTTTAATTTATCAGAACGAGAAATTGTTGATTGTCGGCATAAAATTTCTTTTTTTTAATTTTATAATTAAAAGATTTTTGAGCTCTAATAATAGATTAGCTAACAAACTTTAGACATAAGTATTTATTTTAAAATGAGAAATGACGATTAAACTCTAAATTTATGTACAAACCATCATTGAGTATTTTTTTCATTTAAAATTTAATGAAATAATAGATGGTCGCAAATTTCTTCTTTAAAAATAAAGAATACACGTAAATAATTATTAATAATTACATTAACGAAATAATACTTTAATTCTCTTTGCAATGTTTTTCAATTCATCAAATTAAGAATATAATCGATTACTTCAAGACCTCGATTAAATCAAAATAGTGCTTAATAAGCAGCTAGTACTTAACAATGCAAGAAAAATGTATAAATTAGGCATTAAAATGCAAAAAACTAATCTTTACAATTTCTATATAATCCTTAAAGTTTAAAATATAAATCAAATACTTTTAGTTTATCTTGATAAAATTATATAAATAGTTCTCATTTTTAAAACAAAAGTTAATTCATCAATGCGCATGAAAATAAAAATGTATCATCTTTATATTAAATATATAATATGATAATACAAAACAATATAAGTATTATCATATATCTTAATGACTACATTTACAGTAATTCGATATATTATAATTTGTCTCCTGTACAGTATAAAGTTAAAAATTTAGACAATTAAAAAAAAAAAAAAAAAAAAAAAAAAAAAAAAAAAAAAAACCCACTTAATAATTCCACTTAATAATTTTAGGTATTCTAACGCGACACACGACAAGCGGCATAAAAAACTTGGCCAACGGAACGCGAATCCAGGATAACGCGAATAGGGTAACCGAGGGCCACGAATCGCCGAGAGCCACAATGGATACCAACGCGGAAATGTTAAAGGAGGAGATGACGATTTTCCGCGAACGTTACCGCAGACTCATACCCTACATGACGTACTACCTGACGAATAACTTCGTGGCCAACAATGCCGGAGGCGGTAAACCCACCGCTTCTGAGATGCAGCAACAGCAGCAACAGCGCAGGCCTCAACAACAGTTCTCAAGGCCTGTGCAATTGCTACCTGTGATTACTGCTACCGTAGGTAGTAATGGTGATAAGGGTAGATTTGTACCTTCGATTCGATACGATCCTAAGGAGTTGCTGCCTCAGCAGGACGGCGACTACTTCGTACCCGTTGCCTATAGGCCTAGCGATTACGAGGATTTCGCCCTGGTTACGCCTAGACCCTTACCACCCATGTAAGCATATATTGTTGTATTGTATTATTTTTATTATTATAATTATGGCGTTACTCTGATCGCTTTGTTCGAATGGAAATTAGATATTTTTAATTTCAACTATAGAATACTTAATGTGTCTTTTAATGTCGTTAACAAAAATTTATTGTAAAAAAAAAAAAAAAAAAAAAAAAAAAAAAAAAAACAAAACAAAACAAAACACATTGATATGAAACTTTGGATTTAAAAATTATTTATTATCGCAAAATAAAATGATTCTCATATTTTAATAATGCAAAATAAAGAATGACGCGACTCAAAATTTCAATTTTTTTTTTTTTTTTTTTTTTTTTTTTACTATGAAAAGAACAAATATATAGTATGTTGATGATAATATAATATCTTAGATTACAAACTTTATGAATAATCTAAATGTATAATAAATTAATTGAGCAATTAAGTATATATAATAAATATGATAATATAATTAATAAATTAAGCTATTTTTATTATACTAATTTATTACATAATCTATTTGAAGCAATAAAATTAATTTTTCTTATAGCGTTAAGTTGAGGCCTTTAATAATCATAAAAAAAAAACTTTCGTACATCGCAGCTTAAATTTTTTAAACGATGTTTGCGTTATAGTGCAATTTCGGAAACGCGATATCGAGCGACGGGTACCGGAAGGCCGACCTTTCTAGCGCCGAAGCCACCTTCTAAACAGCAACAACAACAACAACCCGACTACGCATACGAACAAACGCCAGAAGAATTCGAATCGGTGCGATTCGTGCCACAAGTGAAACCCCGTCCGCGTCAACCTTTGCGCTACTATCAACAACAACCGGTTGTACCGAGGCCGCCATCGGTTACTAGTACCGTACTGGAGCCCGTACCCCAACAACCCTCTTCACCGGTGCACTTCCCCAGCTTGCAACACGTCTTCAAGAGCCTAACATTGACCAACCGACTACCCGAGGTTCTCAATCGCAACAATCTCGACAGCAGTATCAGGACACTTTTGGAAATACTTAGTATACTGAATACCGGCAGAGGAAACAATTACGCTGGAGGTGGTAGTACGACGAATTTTTTTTAAATAGATTATAACGTAATGGGGGAATAAATGGCTTAACGTGATCTTATCGATTTAATTTTGATTAAATTCCTAACGTTAAAGTGCTTAATGTTTTTGCTTTGAAAAAATTATAGCGATATTTATTTATAAATTCAAGTAACTGTAAAAGTATTGCAATATTTTCGTAATCGTTTTGAGAACGTCATTCGTGTAAGGCAATTTTTAAATATTTTAATTTGATTAAAAATAATTATTAATTTTTTTACATAATAATATATATAATAAATTATTATAATAAGTAAATATAAATAATATCTTCATAAAATATTTGTACTTTGAAGAATTTCAATAGAATATAAATTAAAAAAAAAAAAATAATAAATAATTTCTTTTATTATGTGCTGTTAATTTTTTGTAGCACGTGAAAAATTTAAACCAACGTTGACAAAACCAAAAGTCATAACAGAATCAAATTATGAAGCTACGCAGATTACAGTAACTCCTCATAATCAATTGATTGACGTAAAACCTCCAAACCTTAATAATAATCGAGTAAAACCACAAGCACAGATTCCTTATGAAGAAATAGTTGAAATAAAACAAGTGCATCCTTATATTAGCCATATCAAATCTCAAACGCCTGCACCATCTCAAACAAGTTTTAGGCCTCCAGTTGAAGATAAAGAGATTATTGAATATTATGTACCAATTATACAAGACATTGATGAAGAAAAAGGAGCATCGAAACCAGGTAAAAGAATTAATTTCATGAAATAGAAAATTCATACAATAAGAAATCAGCAACAAATTATTTATTACTTGTTTGTTATCGAATAGAAAAGACACCTTCTGTACCACAAAGTATAAAACCATCTACAGTGAGTACCTATAATAAAAATAACGATGGAATTTTGGAAGATGAAAAATATAAACTAATATTAACAACTGAAGAACCTGAGCATAAATTTCCTCCTCATGTGTCAAATATTCCTCCTGCATTAAATTATGGAGCTACACGAGGAAAACCACATATAGATTATCCAGCGTATACAAAAATTCCTGAAACTAACTTTAGTTGCAAAAAACAACGTTACAAAGGTTTCTTTGGAGATCCAGCAACAGGCTGTCAAGTAATTTATACGTTTCTATTACAAATCTCATATTTTTATACGAATAGATAAATAATTTTCTTTAATTAAAAATAATTTGATATACATTGTACATTTTATAATTTTTAAATAGTTTCATCTCATATTAAGAAAATAGGAATATTTTTATCTTTTTATTAAATTCATTATCAAACATGTTATTTATTTTTTATTTTATATTATTTAATCAATCAAAAATAATGAATGTTAACGAATAGCATAAATTAATTAATTTTGTTACTTCACATAAACTCAAAATAGAAGATCTTGCGAATTTTAAAATAAAATATAAATTAAAAATAAAGATTATTAAGAAACCTAAGTTAAAATTATAAATATTTTACAGGTGTGGCATTATTGTGATTTAAATGGTGGAAAATCTTCCTTTCTATGTCCTAATGGTACAATATTTAGTCAAGTTGCCCTTACATGTGATTGGTGGTTCAATGTAAAGTGTGAAGCAACTACTCAATTATATGTACTTAATGAAAGGCTTTATAAATACATTTTACCAATTATGCCTAAGTTCCCTGAAGATTTCTCTGGGCCAGAAGTAGATAAATATCTTGAATTAAAATTCAAAGAAATGGAGGCCAATATGAAGGAAAAAAAGAAGGAGAAAGAACAAGAAGAAAAAGACAATAGTGTTGTTAATACCTTGCAGTCTATAGAAGATTCTAAATAATTAAAAAAAAAAATTTTATAGGATCTTCATTATTAATTTGACTTTCTCATTTTCTTATAAGACAGAAGTGAAATGATTTAATTACGCTTAATTGGTATAAATGTAAAGTTAAAGTCATTCAAAACTTTAAAATAATTTTTACTCCATAAAGTTTTTAAAAATTTATAATAATCCTATAAGATTTAATTTTTATTTGAAAAAAAATTTTGAAAAAACTTATAAATATTTTTCTAAAAGCTATTTATTGTAAATTAAAAAAAAAACTAATTAATATGTAAATATGTAATAACTTTAAAATCATCACTTCTGTTACTGCAAATTATTGCTGCATTGTTGCCATTAGAATGTGCGAAGGCAAAAGAAATCTGAAATGTCTAGTATAATAGAAAAAGCTGGGTACTTTAAGAGGCAAACATGTTTTGCATTTGGAGTGCAGTATATTAATAAGGATTTCTTCTATGCCTCTAGTCATGTTTTTGTCCTTTAGTTATTTAAATTAGTTTATAACATTATACCATCTACTTAAGCACTGTTTATTAAAATTGCAACGAAATAGTGGATGATTATAACATATTTTTGTTCAACATAAAAACTTAGAAGTTCAATGGAAAAACATTATAAAATTGGAAGCACTGATATGTCTAACATATTAATACACAATAAACAAAACAAATTAGAGTATATATTACTGATGATAAACATGTAAAAGATAGAATAAAGTTTCTTTAAAGAGGAATATTAAATTCTTAACTATACTCAACAAAGATGTTTATGTTAAACACTTTCCATCTCATCATAAATTGTTGAATAAATATATTTATTCCTTTTGTAAATAAGAGTTTGATTTATTTGTATTGTAAATTAGAAATAAAACACTGACCTTTTGTGATTGCTGTATCCGTGCCTTTGTCTCCTCAAGCTTATCACAGACCTTAAGAAAATCTTGAAACAATTCTTGGTTCTATATGGAAAATTGTTCAAATTAATTAATATATTTAATACATTGATAACTTTAATATAATTATTATATACAATTTTAAAATAATATATTTTTAATAGGATTATAAAATTTTGAAAAATTATTATTTTTATTGAAATGAGTTTAATGCATACCCTTTCCTGTTGTGAAATGGTTGTATGTCCTTTATGAATTTTAATTATGCAATGAGAACAACACTCAAAATCACAATCTGCACAATAATATTCACTCGCTTCAGTTTCATGATTTGGGCAAACATTAGAAATAGGTAATTCAAGTGCATTTTTATTTAAAAGAATTGTTGCATGGCTTTGTAAAGCTTTCCCATGAATCTATAATATACATAGAAAAAAAAGATTAGTACACAATAGTGATTGAAATATTTATTAAAAATATTCAAAATTTGAATTAATTTAACATTATCTTATTTGCTGAAAATGAAGTTAATTATTTTGAAGAAGTATTATATTATTGAATTAAAGCATTTTAATAACAAATATGATATTACAATCAATTTTCATAATTTTAATGATTTTAATATTAGAAAAAAAAAAAAAAAAGTGATAAATTTAATTACAAACCCTTTTAAAACATAAGTTGCAAAGTATAACATCACAATTTTTACATTTAATGTCTGCAATCATGCCACAATCTTGACAAGATCCTATAGAAAATTAAAATATATATTCATACTAATTATAAATAATTGTAAAATTAAAATAGCAAAAAAAAATTAAATAAAAACCTTGATCAAAATTTTGTCGTGCTATAAAATTCATGGGTACATGAAATGCTATTTCAGGATCTTCAGCATGAACAGGAGTTGCATTAATTGCATGAAGCAAACCAATCACATACATATTATATGGTAATTTTGTCCTTGAATTATTAAATTCTGGACATAAAGGGCACAATCTATTTGGATCAAAACTTTCACAATCCAAACAAGAACCGTGGCCACAAGGTAACAAAAGTGGAGCATTACTATTCTTTAAGTCTACAATCATATTAAATGAGAATATATGAAATAATATTTATCAGAATATTTATAAATTATTTTTATATTTTTAAATAATTTAAAGTAACTTTATATAATAAAAAAATAAATAAAGTTTATAGCATAACGACAAAACAACGAAGTTTTCTATAAAAATTTTTTTTTCCTCTAAATTCATATTTATTAGGCATTTATAAATAAACTATTTTTTAATATACTTGAATAATTTATTTATACGTTATAAATATAATAATTATAGCTACATTTAATTTTTAAATTAATTTTGACAGAACAAAAAACCTTAAAAAATTTGGTGTTAAAAATAAAAAACATTTAAAATTTAAATATTAAATTATACACATTATAATATATTTAACTAGAAAAAGTAAAGTGGAATAATTGAACATATATTTCTAATCAACAACAGTAATTTCTCACAATATAAAATATTGAAGAAAAAAAAATGAAGAACAATGCTATAAGACATACTAAGCTGCATGACAAACAATCCTGTATGACATATATTTAGTAGTTTTTCGATCAGAGTTTACGGGAAAAAATAAACTTACAATAAAAAATTTAAATACTTGTTTAAAATGAAGCTCAAAAATTTTACCCGACAAAATTTTAATTTATGACGAAAACCGAAATTTACTTTATAAAAAAGCAAAAACACTTTTCTTTGTTCTTTACGCCTCCGTTTACCTATTAAAGAATTCCCTATGTTTTTGTCTCATTTATTTTTTTATGAAACAAAAGTAAAGAATCAAAATAAGCAAGTGTATAAAGAGTGTTGATTTTTTTATAACTTTTCAACAACAAAAAAAGAGTTTCTTCGCTTAACTTCACAAATCGTCATTCGTTTAAAAAAACGAAGACAGTGAATAACGGAATGAAATAAAATTTTAAATTAAATGGCTTAATATTCAAACTAAGTTAAAAATAATTTTTTCGTATGTAAATTGATTTGTTTAAAACAATAATTTATTTTGATTAAAAATAAAATAAATAAATATTTTTAAATAATTATAATTCTTATGTTTTTGATAAATATAAGTAGTTTAACAAAATAAAATGCGAAAACGAAAATATACGCGGAGAATAAATAAATACGTTTAAAAAATAAAATTTTTTAAATTCTTATGTATTTAGTATAAAACGAAAATTTAAAATAAAAGTTTTTTGAACGTGTAACACGATTAACAGGTTATGTGTGTTGATCCTTATTTTTGAAAACTACCGGGAAAAACTAAATGTTTAATAATGATCATTCAAGGTCATAAAACTTACCTCTGCCTACGTAAAATCGATGCTTACAAAAGATGCATGTAACATTTTTGCTCTTTGTCAACGGATAAGTAGCTGCATACAATAATCTTTTGCATTGCGGCATTGCTAAAGAATTACTACTTCCTCGACTCTCATCCTTTTTAAGGCATCTTCGTAACATTGTTCGAAATTTTTTTAATTTTTCACCGAACTTCACGAGAAAATACCGAAAACCTTAAACGCACTTGTATAAATCACTCACGAATACGAAACTGATAAAACAATGTACTTTAAAATAAAGAAACAAAAATTAAAGACAATTCGAAAATGAACCGGCTCGCAGATACTACACACGCGACTGTCAACAAGGCTAGTTCACTATTCTATCCAAAACGGAGAGGAGAGAGGGGTGAAGAGAGAAAGAAAGAAAGAAAGGGAGAATGAGATACGTACCGACGTGCGCGTGAACGAGAGTGAGAAAGATAACTATTACGCGTGTAGTAGTCCCTTATATATATATACAACAGTTCCCGCATGCATCGAGACAAAGGAATGTAAACAAACGCGCTTTTAATTTCGTAGAAGCTTGAGATATTTGACGACTATGATCGATATTTTATTATCTATAATATTTTTGTATTAAATACTGACGCAGTTTTTACACATTAGATTTCAGTACAAGAACAATATTAAACGTCACTTTTAAAATATTCTAAAATGTAACTAAAAAATTTTTCAAGATTTTGAAAAAGGAAATTATATAATGTAAAGGTTAAGCACATGTATGTAAAATTCAATTTTAAAGAGAAAGGTATCATTCAAAAAAACGAATATTTTATCATAAATTTATTCTTTAGAACAAAATATTAGATCATAATCTATAATAGTAAAAAATAATTTAATAAATAATAAAGTATTCAAGATTTTTTTTTGATGTACAAATTTATACTAGTACACTTTATTGAACACAAGATAATAATTATATAATATGAATTCATTCGAATCGCATTTTTCAGAGTAGATATTCAATTATAATTAATTAAATGCTGCCTACCGTTAAATTTATTTATTAATATTATTCATTTTGAAATATTGATATTAAAATTATATTTGTGTGTATTAAATTGAAACAATAGAACTGATTCTTATTTATTTTAATAATTATTATAATCTTAATATAATAAAATATTTATAATTTTGCATTATAAAAATTATTATTATTAATATTATTATTATTTTTTTTTAATTAAATAGTATTGAATTATTAAAATTATGAAATATATTAAATTTTAAAGTTAGTGAAGGTCTTTGAAGTTCATCAAATGTTGTTATAAAGACAATAACAATAAAAGTCAAAGTGAAATATTTCTATATAATAACCTACTTTTTAATGTACTTAGTTCTTTAATGAATTTTAACATTTATAACAAATATTGCAATCGTAAAATAAGAAGTTAGCACTAAAAATGATACATAAGATCTCTTTTTTAATTTATATGTATTCTTGTCAGTGTATCGAAATTATATTTGAAACTGACAATTGCAAAAAGAGAAACGAGCGTAAAAAAAACGTATCCCGTCGTCCAGCAAAGCTGAAAAAGGCGCACTTGCAAATTACTCCGTCAATCAAACGTCTTCGTAGTATAAATTTTTCATGTATTTTGTTCCTATTTATCTGGCGCTCTTTGACCTCTGTATGAAATTTCCTTGCTGCTTTCCCAAGTAAACCGTAAAAAGTTTTTATTTTTATTTGATATCTGCGATAAGGTTTGAAATAAATTCCGTTAAAATAACAAGTTTAATATTGCTTTAAGATTTACGAATGAAAATTATTTGAATGAAAAATATCGCATACAAAAATTTTAATTTTAAAAGATTTAAAAAATAAAATGAAAATGTGTTCGTTCTGTCGCGGCTTATAAAAAATAAAATATACTTGATAACCATAAATTTTGTACTGTATATTAGATGAAAATAATAAGAGTAAAGGCCACCGATTACACCTATTTCAATGACTCGATTTTTAAAGATTTTACACAATTTTTTTTAACAGAAAAATTTATAGCATTTAATTATAGATTTTTGTGAGACATATTTATATATTTAAAAAATTTTCGTAAAAATATAGTAATAAAAGGAATGAACTTTGGAAATGAAGATTTAGAAAAAACAGTAAGTAATTTCTTGAAAGAAAAAGTAAATGTGGCGACAAAGATCGCGAAAGTATATAACATTAAAATTAGCGAAAATAAGAAAATCACAATAGCGGAAGTTAAAAGTGTTAACAAGAAAAAAGAAGTAATGATAAATAAGAGGAGGTTAGGTATGGAAAAAATTTACATAGAAGACGATATTACATGGAATGAAAGAGAGATACAAAGAAAAATAAGGGAAATAGCGAAGAGAAAAAGGCAAGAAGGTTGTATAGTCAAAGTAGGATATACTAAATTACAATTAAATAATAAGTGGTTAAAATGGAGTGAGCAAAATAACGGTTTACAATGAAACGGTATACAATGAAATTTACAAAGAAATGCAAGAGAGAGAAAAGGAACAAGTGAAGAGGATTTTCGGCTAAGGTCGGATTAAATGAAGGTGCACAGAATGAGCTTAAAGTATGTTATAGGAACATTGCTGGAGTGAAAAACAAATGTAGTTAAGTATGGGAATTTTTACGCAAGTTCGACATAATTGGGCGAACTGAAACATGGTTAGACGAAAAAGAGTGGAATAAAACAAAAAAGTATTTACCTAAGGAGTTTAATCGGAAATGCGAACCGGCAACGAGAGAAAGAGTGAAAGATAGTGCGATGGGGGGAATTATTACGGGAGTGAGAAAAGAATTGAAAGAAATGGAGGGAAGAAGTGGTGAGAAAAATATAGCTATGAAGAAAATAAAATTAAATAATGATTTATGGAAAGTAGTAACTGTATATAGTAGAGATATTGAAAAAAAATTGCAGAGTTTGAAAGAAAGTATAAAAAAAAAGAGGAAGGATACTTGATGATAGGTGGAGATTTTAATGCGAGGACTGGTATAGAGGGGAGTATAATTCAAAGTGAGATGACAGAAAGATACACAAGAAAATCAAAGAATAAAGTAATTAATAAGGAAGGTGCACTATTACTACATGAATTAAGTGAAAGAGGATGGATGATCTTAAATGGATGTGATGAAGTGATGGAAACAGGAGAGTCGACATACATAGGAGAAAGAGGAAGCTCAGTGATAGATTATTTGATAGTTAATTTTGAGATTGTAGATAAAGTTAAAAGGTTAACAGTGGGGGACAGAAGTGAATCGGATCATATGACACTAGTAGTGACTATAGATAGGGAAATAAAGAAGTATAAAATAAACAAGGAAGAAAGCATATTAAAAAGAAGCGACTGGACAGAGGACGGAATAAAGCACTATTATGAAGAATTAGGGGAATGGAGTGGTAAAAAATTAGGTAAGAATGAAATTTGGAAAGAGTTAAAAGAAAAAATCTGCAACGCAAGGAAAATGATAGAAAGGTGGAGGAAAAAGTGGGTACTAGGTCTAAGGAAGTGGCACAGTAATGAATGGAAAGAAAGGAAGAGGTTAGTCAGAAAGAAATTAAGAGAATATAAATATGACCAAACATTAAGAACGCAATATCTAAAAGAGAAAAAAGCATACAAAGAATGGTGTGAGGAAAAGAAAGGTGAATATAAAAGAAGGAAGAAAAGAAAATAGAATCCATAACATTAGAAGCATAAGTCTGGAAGTATATAAACGAAAGAAGAAATAAAAGGGATAGTATGGAGAAAAATATACAACTGAAGGACTGGAAAAAGCATTTTATGGAAAGTTTAGATGGAACAGAAAGGAGGGTAGTTAAATGCCTAAAGGAGACAGATAGTATTGCAGAAGATAATGAGGAGGAAGATATAAAGGAAAAAGAGTTTTACATGCAGATTATGAGATTAAAAAGAGGAAAAGCAGTAGGGGAAGACACCATTGAAAATGAGGCTTGGATAAATGCAACTCCAGGAATAGCAGAATCCTATAAACAGATAGTGAGGTTACTTTGGAAAGAGGGAGGGTCTATTGAAGATTGGAAAACAGGGGTAATAACTCCGGTGTTTAAGAAAGGAGGAAGAGCAGATGTGAAAAATTATAGAGTTATAACGATAACGGATACGGCATACAAGATATATGCAAGTATATTAAACGAAAGGCTGAAAAATGTGATCAAAGATAAGTTAAGTGAAACACAATTCGGATTTAAGGAAAATAGGGGGGCTATGGACTGTGTTTATGTTTTAAATTATTTAATAAGTAAAGAAATAAAGAAAAAGGGAGAAAACTGTACGTATTTTTTGGGGATCTTAAAGGAATGGTGAATAGAGAAAAATTAAAAATATGTATGAAAAAATAGGAATAAACTCAAAATTAAGAAACAGGATTTTGGAAAATTATGAAGAAACTAAAAACATGGTAAGAGTAAATAATGAAGTATCGGCGGAATTTTGGACAACAAAAGGTGTTAGACAAGGGTGTTTACTTAGCCCAACATTATTTAATGTATATATAAAGGACTTAGAAGAGACAATGAAGGAGGGTGAGCTTCTAGGTGGGATATCGGTGAGAGAGATGAGAATATGGTCAATTAGTTATGTAGACGATATTGTATTGATAGCAAAAAGTGAGGAAGAATTAAAATATATGGTGGGAAAATTTAGAAAATATAGTGTTAAAAGACTCAGAAATTAGTCCGGAAAAATCAAAGGTAGTATTTGAGAAAGTTATAGGATCCTCTATGTTTAAAAGGGAATAGAAATGGGAAAAGGCGAAAATAGAGGAGGTTAAAGAAATAAAATATTTAGGTTTCATTCTACAAAAAAAACGGTGAATGTGATAGGCATATTAAAGAACTCAAAAGAAAACAAGAAGTAATAATGAGAAAAACATGGGGGACAGGAGAACAAATATTTAGAAACTCATATAATAGGAGAATCAAATTATATAAGTCACTAGTAAAATCGGTAGGTTTATACGGAGCAGAAGTCTGGGGATGGAAAAAAAGAATAGAGATAGATAGGATAAAGAGGAAATATTTAAAGTGGGTACTAGGATTACAAGGAACGACAGCAGATTATATAGTAATGGAGGAAACAAAGGAAATGATAACAAGTCTAAAAGCAATGAAAAGGGCAGTAAAATATGAAATGAAGGCGAAAACATCAGATAAAAAACTGGTAATAGAATGTATAAAAGAAATTGATAGAGCTGAAAGTAGGGATGCAATAGGAAAATGGGAGCAAGATAGGAAAAAATGCTAGAAAAATGTTAACTTAGAAAAAAGGGAACGAGATAGAATAACCAACGAAAGTACAGAAATAGTTAAATTGTTATGTGATAAATGGATAGAAAAGAATAGGGAAGAAAGAATGATAAAAATAGAAAAGTCAGAGTTGTGTAAGATACAAAAATATGATGACGAAAAATACACCAAAGTACTTATCAGCAAATTTAAAAGGGAGGGAGAGAAAACTGCTGGCTAGATTTAGAGTAGGAAATAAAGAAAAGGCGAATATGTACTGGAGAAAAGAGGAAGAGAAAAAGTGTAGGATATTTGGGAACAGTATTGAAACATTGAAACATATATTAAGGGAATGTAAAAAGGAGTTAAGGAGAGATGAAGATATAATGGATATATTAAATGAAGATGCGAGTGGCCTTCCAGTATTAAAAATGATAATAAAAGAAAGAAAGGACCAAAAAGATGTAGAATAATAATAATTAAATCAAATAAGAAATTTAAATGCGAGAAATATATAAGAAATAATTGTAAGAAAAGTTACAAGAATAGTTTAAGAAATGTAAATTGGAAATTTATATTGAAAAATTTATATTGTAAACACAAGTTGTATTGTATTAAAGAAAAGAAGCCATAAACCGAAAGGTAGACGATTATGTATAATTAATAAATATTAAAAGAATTTTCAAATTTAACTTATGATAATAGAAGAAGTGATACTTATTTAATTCATATAAAAATTTTACATTTTTTTCAATATTAATATTAAATAACTGATTTATTAATAAATAATTTCATAATACTATAAAGCGAATCGTTAACATCAAAATTAATCATTGAAAAATATATTTACTCCTTATAACTATAATTTTTTAAACAAGAAAAAATTTTCACTTTATATTTCTTATGGTTTATTTTTGCTCGTTGACACTAACTTTCTGCCTGCGAAGGAAATTAGCGAAGAGCTCGCGCACTATCAAAGGTAAGTAAAGAGCCAGACTCTTTCGACATTAAGCAGACTTGATGCTGTTGCGCTGCTTCTTCAAAGGATCTTAATAAGCGCCTCGACGAAAGCTTGATAAAAACCATACAATGCGGTGTAACCATTCAGAAAACCTAAAAGCAGTCTATTTCGTACATTATATTAAATCGAGTAATTGTCTTTTGAAAATATTGTTTATCTCGTTGTACGGCGTTAATATTGCGAAGGTAATAAAAATTTGTCTTGTTGACATTAGATGAAATGTTTGTGTGACATAATTATATTTATAAATGAATTACGATCAAATTTAATACGGCAGAATGTGTATATGAAAATTGTTGAAAAATGTTGCTACTTTATATATGAGATTATTGTAATGAATGAAATTACTAATAAATTCATTATTTAAGTGATTTATTATTATTATTATTATTAATTTTAATGGATTTTTTAATTGTTCTATTATGTCGCCGTTTGTAATAAAAGTTTTAAGTTTCACTTTGAAAAGTGTTTGCAATTATATGTTCTAAATAAACGATACTTCAATATCTGATACCTAATTACGAAAAGGTATTTAATTTTTAAAGTAAATGATGTATGGATGTAAAAGAATCTTCATTATTTTAGTTTCTTATGTAGCAGACTATTGCAATTTTATTCTTTTTCATTCATCGGTATTTTTCATAACATCTAAAGAACATTAAAATTTGTAATATTTTTGCAATATTAAAAAGAAAATGATGAAAAAATTTTAATAAACAAACTCTTTATTTGCAAAAGGGAATATCTCGCAACGAGGCAATTTCATTTGAAACTTTGGCGCACAAAATTGCTGTTTAAATTCATTAAAAAAAAAAAAAAAAAGCCGTCTCATTTAAATACGAGCGCAACATATTAATTTGCCTTGTTTCAAGTAAAAGCTATTAAACGACAACGGTAAAATAAAAAGCGTTAATTTTCTTTTTTACAAGCAATGTACCGAAGAAAAGTATAAAGAGTAAAAACGATAAACAATCTTTGTAAAAAAATAAAATAAATAAAAGTTTTGGACTGGAAACACGCGTTAAGAAAGAAAAAAAAAGTCAACCGAAATAAACAAGATTTTCATGGAGCTCGTGTTATAAACCATAGATGTACATAACACATCGATTTTTCCAAAGCGCGCGCGTTTAATACCGTCCCGCGGAATTTTAATATGCGCGCTTTTCATTTCGAGATATCCGCCATCTAACGCTGTATATCGGTTGTACACGAGAACAAAAAATAAATAAAATAAAAAAAAAATAAATAAAAAAAAAAAAAAATAAATCAGCACAGGTTTTCCACAAGGTAAAAAAGAGCGGAATCCGCGCGTATCGTATAATATTTACCGTCGCGCACTACTACAAATATTTGAGCGACCGTTTTAATTTGATACCCGGCGCTCGAAATTAATTTTCATTTACTGCATTATTAAAATTAGCTTCCCATGGTACGCGCGCGCGCACACGGGGTCCACTTTGTACATTTCCCTCTCTCTCTATCTTTTTAGTATACGTCGGGGATTCACGTGGAAAGGTGGACGGTCGGTATACGATAGGACATTTTATTGGATAGACTTTGCCGGAATGAGCTTATGCGAGTTTAAAAAATTTATAACGTATCGGTAGCAGTTTGAAAATAAGTTTTCGAACGCGACTATGAGTTGTTTACCCTTTGAGACGTAAATTAAAGTATAACATCTTGAAAATTAGTTCGGTAATTTTGGAAGTATTATTCGAATAAGAAGAGTAACTTTTTTTTTAAAATAGTAATTCCAATATTTTTGATATCAATGATTATTTAATATACTTAATATATAACAATAAATATTTATATTTATAAAAAGGAATAGTTTTTACTTTTCACGATTAACATAAAAATCCTATTTTACCGACAATGATCTACACATTCTAATAGATTTATCGATTTTAGATCACGTCGCAAGGTGTCGCTACTTATCAAATTGCGATCTTTTTGCACTGCACAACGAGCCGTGTGGTTTGTTGGATCTTCATGTAACGAAGAGCTGGCTTTGATTTATTCATGCAAAAATTTCATTTTTATTTGAAAAAAAAAAAAAAAATAAATAAATAAATAAATAAGTAAATACTTTGGTAATTAACAACAATTTTATAAATCTAATAGTATGTTTTTCGTAGGTATTTTTTTATTTTAAAATTACGAACATAAAATAAGTGAATAATGCTTTGTACGAATTAACGGCAAAATTCGTGTCGTGTTTGAGGATTAATGTACCTTTTACCTTAGCCTTCGCGTGCCATATATCGATACATAAATGCGCGCAGCTAATCTTGAAGTGGCTTCGCGAACTAAACAAAAACTGTGCCCGATATGCGAAGCTAGCTAAGCGCGTTGAAGGCAAATTGTAAGCTATTACATATTACAAATAAGCGTAATTAAATGAATTTTATTTGCGCTCGCTATTCTTGATTCTTTTGAGTTTTATTCGTCTTGGCGCTGTAAGAAAATCAACAAATAAATTATTTATTTGTTAATTTTTTTTTTTTAATAACCGTTAAATTCTGTTTGGTTAAAAAATTTAATGCGATTAAACAATAAAAAAAAAAAAACATTAATGTTATTAATTTTGAAATAAAAATTTTACGTAATTAACAACACATTTTTAGCTTTAATCTTCTATGATGCAGATGTTTTAAAACTAAAAATTTATTGTCATTATTTACATTATTTTATCAAAATTTTGATACATTATGTTAATTTAAAATAACATTATTAGTATAATATTTTATTTTTAAAATATTTTATGAATTTAAAATAAATCGCTCTAAGAATTCTATGTATAGAAATTCACTTCTCATGGAACAAGTAGGAAAGGTTCGGTATATAAGCACTTGGCAGTTATTCCTACTATTCGTAATCTGTAGATATGTATCTTCAAAGGTAAGTAGAAATCATAAAATTATTGCTTAAATGTTTTCGCATGTCTATTTTTGTAATACTTTTTTAACGTAATACATAATTAGCTAGTGAAAGGTCAATAAAGTTTTAGTTTTATTTGAGTAATTTTTTATTTAATTTAATAATTATAAAAATGAAATCAAACTGTAAAAATTAAAAATAAATATCTACACGATTTACAATTATGGTATCTCAACACCATCGAATTTAACCTATAAAGTCGCAAAAAAAGCAGGATAGTAACTTTTGAGTGATTACGCAAACAAATATTTTCTTTTTTAGGACCGGAGCGAAAGGAAGTTCACGTCGAAAACATATGATCAAAGAGAAGAGAGTCGTGGTAAAACATCGAGAAAGATCCTCGCGAAAAATTTACGCGAGATATCTTCGCTGCGTTGGCCAGCGTAGTCAAACAGCACAGTTCAGCAAGGCGCTCTTCTTTATCTGGGTCTAGGTGCGGTTAATACCGCGATGCCCCGTTATGAATCCCGCCCATGCCATGTTACCAAGTAACTTCAGCTCTCTCTCTCTCTCTCTCTCTCTCTCTCTCTCTCCATCTCTCTTTCTAAACGCGCGAACCTAACCTAGACGCGACATAGCAACACGCCGAGGCTCGGTATATACAGTACACCTTCGCGAGAAGACAGAGAGAGAGAGAGAGAGAATCCAAGGTCTAGGCTAGGCCGGCATTCAAGGTCGCCTGCAACATCGCCCGGGATTCGCTTATAGTTACGGTCCTCTCTTTCCCCTCTTACTCCCGCCCCTCCTTTCTCTCTCTCTCCCTCTTCTAGGAGTGCCGTTTCCAGCATGCGCCCTTTACTCCGTTCTCCTCGACGTCCTCCCCTCGTGTCCCCCATTCCTAACTCGGCGACTTGCGGTTCCAACGCGGAGCCTCTGCTGTATAGCGAATGGTTTAGTATACGTATGTGTACAATGTGCGTATCTCTATAGTCGAAGCGCGACTTCCGCGGTTAGTATAGGCGTCTTGACAGGTGGCGACTCGCCGAGTTGTCTAATGCGATAAGTGCGAATTTGTTATAGGTTAGGTTGGGATGACTTTGGAGTTTCTTACCTTCTCTTATTTCTACTTTTCTTGTTTCCTCGTGGTAGGAATATTGATATGCTTTTAGAAAAAAATGTTTATTTATAGCATATAAAGTTGTTCAATGCGTAGTTTTATACTAAATAAATTATTTGCGAATAAGATGAAATATAATAAATTAATTTTAACAATCATTAAGATTTTAAAAACTACTTTTTCAACCTTTCAAAAATCGTTAAATTAATTTTTTTTTTTAACAAATAATTTTTGCTATTTTGACTTATAATAGCCAATTTAACTATTAAAGTTTAAGTAATAAGATAATATAAATGAATTTAAATGCATAATCTAATATATAACATTTCAATTGAAATGGCTGAAATAATTCAAAGTAGATTACGTCTGTCCAGTTGTACCTTTTCTACTGAGAGATTGTAGTAGATTATGTCTGTCCATGTATTTTTTCTGCTGATGTACCATGTATAAGATTGCATTACAAGTAGTAATATCAATGCGTTTCAGACGTATCCAATTTACTTTATAATTAAAATCATTAATTATATCTTTGTAAAATAAATCATAATTTTCGATTTTTATAATTTTAGAATTAAACATTTTATTTAAAATTCTCGGAAGGCAAATATATTGTGATAAAAAAAAAGTTTTACTTTAATATTTGTTAAAAAATAAATAAGCAATATTTTTTCAGGAGAAAAATATCTGCTCGAGATAAAAAAAAGAAAAGTTTCTCGCAGTAAACTAGTATCAGTTATCTACAAGTGAGTCACATCTTTAAAATAAATTCTCTTGGAAAGGGAAACAGCGGCGTCGTCCTTCTTCTATTCGTCCCTGAATTCCCCACTTCTATTCTTTCACTGTCCGTCTGTTTCTCTCTCTCTCTCTCTCTCTCTCTCTCTCTGTCATTATACTCGATCTCTTCTTTCATCTATGCATCTTATAAGGAATGAACTTATACACTGAACATACATGTGCACAGGGTATGCGATTTATTTTCTCGAATTAAAACCGATCACATTCGTCGCTTAAAATTTATATGTTGCCAGACGGATCAAGTGAAGTATTTTTATTTAACATTATATTAATTCATACAAAATTTTCTTCATCTGCTCACGCATGTATAATGTAATCTGTTAAGTATCGATTCACTAAATCAAGCATCGATAAACAGTATATTTCAATATTGTTTTTGTCTATTTCAAATCCAAAACAAAAAAATCGTAAAGCTCGTTATCATACATTCCCTACCTA
This sequence comes from Chalcis sispes, assembly GCA_949987625.1. Taxonomy (NCBI): domain Eukaryota; kingdom Metazoa; phylum Arthropoda; class Insecta; order Hymenoptera; family Chalcididae; genus Chalcis; species Chalcis sispes. The sequence continues at coordinate 58,797,920 of OX465096.1, read as the reverse complement.
ACTCTAGTCTTGCCGAACCTTCGCGATTCGCATAAACTCGCAGCGACTCATCGTTCGCCTTAATGTTCGTTCGCTCGCTCGTTCCGGGATTGGCGATTTCTCAGTTTCCTTCAAAGTTATGCTGTGGCGCGCGCGCGCGCGCGAGTTCAAATGTAATTGGGTCCTTCGTTCTCGACTTGATTCGAGATACGAAGAAACTTTACCGAACGATCGATTGCATCTCTCGAGTTTGTTTTTCTGTAAGCGGAGAAAGGTTTGAGTTTGTTTTGAAATTTTATTTCATCAGGAATTGCGTGTATTTTTTTAAAAGAGAGAGAGAGAGAGTCGTAATGAAATTCGCTCGATAAAATTTCATCTTAGTGCTATAAATGCCATCGAATTTTTTTTTCAATTTAAATTTTGAAGGATTTTGTTTATTCATTATGCATTGTTTGCATTTTCTAATTGTTTACAGCACTGGAACCAACGGTAAAGATTATAAAAAAGATATTATATAATCGTCGCATTTGAATATTTAAAACTGAAACTGACTTTAACGAACAGCGATTTTACATTATTTAAAGTCTTGTAAAAATTTAACGCGAAAGTTAAAGATTCATTGTATTTCAAGTGCTAGCTTCAAGCCGTCAATGACATCATTTTCTCCCTGCATGAAACTAATCCGTTTTTTTTTTTTTTTTTTTTTCATCATCGCTTCAATTCCTTCTCCTTTTATTGTCCTTAATGAGTAAACGTCTTACTCTATCCTCGATCGAGGCCCTTGTCGTCTCCATTTTATGTTTTTTTCCCTTTCACATTGTTTTCCTCTCATTTGCTTGTACATTCTTTTTTTCATATTCTTTTGATTTTTTTCCTTCATCGTTGTACCTTTTTCGTGGAATTTATTCTCGAGACTGCGAGTTCGTTCCTTATCGTTCTAATTGACGAATAACTTTACTTGTTTTATTATTTTTCCTGTTTTAAGATTGCTCCGTTGATAATTTTGAATGAACGTTTGAACAAAAGAACGAACTTGAAATTCATTATGATTATGCTTACGTAATAGAGTTTAATTGCTGTAATGAGTTGTAGCAATAATTACCGTGAAGTAAGTTACTTTATTTGCATTGATCAAAATTTTATCGACACCAGTATTTTATAACTATGCCATTTTTTCGATCTTATATAATTAGAATTTTTACGTTTTCTCATGCACATACATTTGCAAAAATCAGTGTTCATAATTCTTCAAAACTTTTTTTTTCAAAATTTTTTGATCAAAATGCGAAAAACGCAATAATTCATAGATATTCGTCCTCGCAATACAAAATAAGAAAATGCAGTTTCTTACGCGCACATTTTACACGTGCTCCTCGTGATAATAAACCTTTGGCATTTTCAGGCATATATTATACTTCACCCGCTCGCACACCTTTGAAATCTATCGTAAACTCATCAAACTCGTTCGTAAAAATTAATTCTCGCTTGATAATCGATATGATACCTTAATTCGCTTTGTTCTTAAAAATGGATTATTTATTTCCGTTTCTGTTCTCTCCTTTCTTGCTTCTCATTCGTTTTTTTCTTCTTATATAATTTTAGCTGCGTCTCAATCATTTCATAACCTTCCGATCGTAGCTCGAATATTTTTTTCCTCGTCCGTTTTCTTCACTCCTGATATTTACTTTTATCACGTCTCATATGGTTCCAACTTTCTTCATTTTTTATTTCTGGCATATCGCGTGTGTATATATAGGTTATTTTTTTCTTCATCTCGACGAAGTTGGATTACACGATAGTCACTTCCGTCTTTCTTTTGTTCTCTTCCGAGTTTTGTCGTCACGTTCCGGTTTATTATTTTTATTATTTTGTTTTATCATTCTTGGCGGACAATGCGATGCTTGCGTTTGGTGTCTTACATTACTTTAGACGTTAGATATTGTTGTATGCACCATTTAGTTTCTGTTTGGCAGTTTTACTTTTATTTTCGCCTCTTTTTTTTCCTCATATTTTTTCCTCTTGCAAAGATTTTATTTTGCTCACTTTTCAGTAAGTTTCCTTTGACTCCTTTTAATAAATATCCGATTTAAAAGTTCAAAAATACTTTTTCGATATTTATGTTCTATTCGATTAAAAATGAAAGTTGTAATATAAACGACATGCGTAAACGAATATCTATACACTTACAATATTTAATGCTTGTGAATATTAACCCTTTTAGTGCCGAGCGAAAACCGATGCCTGTGCGAAGATAACCGAACGAATTTGACGAATTTACTATGGTTTCGGAAAAAGCCCATAAAAACCAAACTAAGAATGATATTTAAAAAATTCAAAAAGCAGCATATTGGGGAAGAATGAGAGAGTAATTTGATGCCAATTTTATTGCAATACTTATTGAAAATCATATGAATAACAGCAATATAAACTATGATAAAAAACATAGAAACAAGTTTCTCTTTTACAAATAGTATTTTCACTAACCAGCGCTTGATCAATTTTATGTGGATCGCGTGGTATGATATTCGATAACCATTATAAAAACAAAGATTGTGATTACGGTCCTAAGAAACTTTGTTGGGACCGTAATCCCGTGTCTCGTTTCTACTTTATCGCTCCGACATATACAGAGCCTCGGCACTAATCATAAGAGTATACCTAAGAGAACACATAAGTTATAACAAAAAAAAGTTGAATCTAATAAACATTTTTTTCAATTGTATTGCATCGAATTTGAAGCATTTTAGCGTTTTATAAAATTATTTTGAGGTACGTATGTCTCGTGATGCGTATAATAAGGCGCCAATGTATGGGCGACGATATATCGTCGTTCAGCACTAAAAGGGTTAAAACGTAGTACACCGATAACGATATTAAACAAAAACACTAATTTATAATATGTTTTAATAACGTTTGTATAACTTTTCACGTTCAGGCGCGTTGATTGTTTGGTTTGAAATTCTTACAAGAGCGATCGTTCAATCACAGTCTACAAAGTCAATTAAAAACAAAACATTTACCCCTAACGTCTTGCTCTCTACTTACTTCAACGTTTAACTAATACACGTTCAAGCTCGCACGCTCAGCCAAAAATGTTATCTAGAGTAAACAAGTAAACTGCACTCGCTCTATATACACCTGCTTTCGTTTTTTACGTTTCTCTCTCTCTCTCTCTTTCTCTCTTTCTCTCTTTCTCTTATTATCCTGGAAATACTTTAAAACCACTCTGTGTAACCGTTAGGCCACTATTATTTGAAATAAGTTGTTCGTATGCCGCTTGGGTATTTTTACTCTTTAGCTTTGTGCGATTCTTTCTTCCGTTTCGTTCGCCAGCTTTCTTCTACTTTTTCCTATAACCATTTTTCTTTTTAACCTTCTTATTCGCTGCGCTGTTTTCTTTCTTTGTCTTTTTTTTTCTCGTTCTTTCACTCGAGCATTTTTCGTTTTCGATTTTAAGTTTGAGATTATGGGTTCGATGCGATGTTTTTAAATGTTAATTTTTTGATCAACTTTTTTCATTTTTTCAATTTTAAATGTAACTACTTATCGGTGTATAAAAAGAAAATTCGTTTCTTATTTTGACGATTGAATATAAATTAAAGTTTAACAATAGACTTCCTTGATATACATTATTAATTTTCTAAGGTTTATCGTTCAAGTTTTCGTTTTAAATAGAACGATCGATAAAGATATTTTCGTAACGGTAAGTTTTTGCAATTAACAACCACACTGCGTTCAATCGTTTCGATTGCTTATTAAATTAAATTATTATTATTTTTTTTAATTAATCTCTCGGTATCTAATTTGTTTGCCATGCGTATACCGCTGCCAAGGTTATCGAATTGAATTAAATCTAAATTTGAATCTAACCCATTATTTCTCTTTCATTCTCTTCTCCTTCTCCATCTCTCTTTTTCTCTCTCTATTTCTCTTTTTCGCATAAATATATATACTGCAGTTCTTTACAGTTCTATCCTTACAATGCCTTCTCTTTCATTCTTCTTTCCTTGTTTTTTTCGTCAGTTAACAGTAGTAACGGTAGCGAGATCCGGGCGCAGCGGCCATCGATTTACCCATAAAAATTCTCCGAGCTTCGGGCTCTATCACTCGGCTATTACTTCCTCTCCATCCTTTTTACCACTATCAGCGACTTCTCTCTCTCTCTCTCTCTCTCTCTCTCTCTCTCTCTTTCTTACACCCTTTCTTTCTTTTTATTCATTGCAACCGCTCTCTTATTGATTTGATACGCTTTTATACCAATTTTTCAAACATTTTTCAATGAATTCAATTTTTTTTTCCTTCAAAAATTACAATTAAAATTTCTATTAAAATTTTTTCATCAAATAGAAATTTTATTCGTAAACTTTTTAAAATTAACTTTTCGTAGAATCCATTTATTAATCGAGTATATTTTCGTGCAGGACGATACGTCATTGTGGCAGCTCTCATTCAACAGATTAAAACAAGACAAGTCGTTATATTATCTGTGTATCCATGTATTATTAATTGAATTTATTTCAAATTCTCCTTTTCAAAATTAATTAGCATTGAAATTTATGGTATAAATAGACGTGACACTTCACTATAATATTTAGTTGGCGATACTATTTTATTTATTGCTATACTCTAATTTGAGTAATTTTCAAGGATCAAGTATCCAAAGAAAAAAGAAAAGGAAACCGTTAGATAATTATTATTTGTAATAAATTGTGCCGAAATTGGAAAGAACGCATTCGTAGATTTATCGATTAATCATCCAATTTGAAGTTTTGACATATAGGCGTAAAACAGTATTTTTGCAACTGCAGTACCTTCGTTGTTATATTAAAATTATTCACTTTTTAATGTCCCATTTTACACGGTAACAATGTATTTTCATTCGTTAACAAGTATGTAAGAGAAATATTATTTACACGTTTTTTATGTTAGCATATAGATCAGTGACTAATTCTATTCAATGAAAATTAAAAAATCCATTTGTATTCGTAAATAAATTTAGACATGTATTTAACCAAAAGTTGAGTAAAATTTTTCTCTTTATTTATTTTATTAAATTAGATACACACGCATTTTACAAAGCTTTACCGCAAATACGCGATGCACAAAAAACAAAATAAAAAAAAAAATAAATAAAAACGTATAAATATTAGCGCTACGTTATTTATCCGTGCACTTCTTTTTTCTCGGAAAATTGTTACCCAGGGACGAAAATCGCGCGCGACTCAAAACGCTGAAGCAGCAAATGGCTCCGGCATTTTCTTTTATGGCCGCGCTCGACCGTCTGATAAAAATAGGGCGGCGCTTTAAAACTGATTGAATCCGTAAGCGTATATACGTATGTGCAGATTTACTTGTGTATTTGAGTGTTTAGCGAAAATTGAATGACGACTGCACCTATATTCTTTTTTTTTCTTTTTCTTTTTTCTTTTTTTTCTTTTTTTTTTTATCAATGTAATAGCTGTTGTATGAGTAAATAATTTTGAAAAATTGAAAAAATTGGTTGAGAAAATTTATGGAATCATTTAATTTATTGTGTATTTCATAATGTAATCAAATATTTTTAAATTTACATGCTTTTCAATCTGGTAACATGGACATTTTATTAAAATATCGCTGGTTTGAAATTTATTATTTTTATATAAGTAAAATGTTTTATAATATCTTACTTATTGTTATATTACGAAGTTTTTTTCTGGTAATATATATTGGTTACGAATAGGTACAGCGAAAATTAAATTAATCATTAATCTGAGTTTTTAATTTTATCACAAACATAAGTAATTTCATTCATTTAAATCGTAACTTTATTAATTTTTATGAAACGTAATTTTTCTTCAGATATACATTTGCGGCACAACCGTTCGCGAATCGTCAACTTTTCTCATTCGAAATAAAGCAATCCTCGCTTTTACAGAGCCTTTTTACAGGAAAAAATTTTTCATCGCAAAGCCATTTTTAACAAACGCAATCCTGCAATTCCTAAGTAATGGACGCATCGAAAAATTTTCCTTCCTAGAAAATCCGTCAAATATTCGAAAAATTCTTCAGAAAGTACGATGAAATTTTTTTATAGTCACACTTACACACATTATGTTTATTCGTAAATCTATAGATACTGCACACACTTACACACGCGCGCGCGCGCGTAGACATACTATACATATATCCACTATTCAAAGAATAAGCGACCCTTTGCCAAAGAGCTTATAAAACGGAAGAAGCGACTGCTGTCACCGATTGCCATCTTCTTTATCCGACTATTCCTTCGAAATCCAGGTCAACGGAATTGAATTTACGAAGAGAAATATACAAACACGCGCAAATATGAAAAACGCCGCGTGCATGGATAAAAAGAATCGCGCGGCTAAAATATGTACTCGTAGCTGTGGATTTCATGTACAATTTTTTACAAAAGTACTTCCTCTTCTTTTAAATATATATTTATCGTGCAAGGATTTCTTTAAGAGTTTTGGTAAAAAGATTTTATATGCGAGTGACATAATGTAAGAGAAATTTTGTAATGTGCAGGAAGCGAGCGTAATTTTTTATTTGAATACATTTTTTGCTCGTGTAGACATAAAGATATGATGCGCGAATGTCTTCGATTGAGAAGATTATTTTTAAATAAATCAAAGTATTTTTATGAATGAAAATATTCATCGTAAACTATTTAAAATATTCATTAAATTACCAACCATATTCTATGGATTTTTTCACAGCGGTAAACAAAAAAAAATTTCACAATCGACGTCCTTGATCGATACAATGACCTCGTCGAATCAACTCTTCGTCAAATACAAATAATGCAAAAAATTAACAATGTAAGCCGCTTGAGCTCGTCTCGTTGCATCGTTTTTCCGTTTTAATTCCCATATTCGTCGCTACGAGTAAAATATAGATATAAAAAAAGAGGCAAAGAAACATTACGTTTCCTTACGAGAATACTCGTACACAAGAGAAAAAAAAGAATACGATCCGATAAGCAATATAACCAAGAAGGCGTGACCGAGCGAAGAGCCGCGAGCTTAAAATTTTCAGCGACGTTACGCGCTCTCTCGTCCCGTTATTTATTCACTTGTTCGTATATACGACAGAGGTAAGGAAATGTATAAAAAATTTAGGTGAGTATATACGGTCGTGTTATAAGGTGTTAGTTTTATCGACGTCGTTTATGGTTAAATTGAGTTATTTTGTACGGTTTGGAAAATAATCGAGCGACGAGTGAACGTCGGTATACGTTTACGTTGAAGGTAGTAGAAATATTGTTCGAGTATTGTTTCCAATATTGTATCGTTAATTTTTACATCTTTTTGAATCTTTCGCAATGATGAAGGATTAGTTTACTTAAAAAAAAAAAAAAAAATAGAGAAAGTAAAAGCAAAAAATCATAAAATCATATTTGTTTAAACCTGCACCGGTAATGCAGGCCACGAAAAAAAGAAGAAAATAGAAGATTATAAAGATTTTTTCAACGAAAACAATCGATTTACGATACACGTATTAATAAATTCACAAAAAGAAAAAGAAAAAGAAAAAAAAAATTAAAAATAGTCACAGTATCGCTGAGGCAAACGTTTGGTTCTATTTATTTACCAGATCCATAAAGATTTACGTACATGTAAACACAACCACAAATCCCTTGACAACATAAGCAACACTTAATGTACGCTCATCCGTCTGTAGCCGTAGGTTTTTCCTTTTTTGTTATAACCTTTATTCCCAAGCTTTTTTTTTTTTCATATTTTTTGTCGGCTATTTTTCCGCTTCGGAGATTTTTTCTTCCTTGTATGTATAAACATATTCATACGTATGCATGCCTTCTTTATTTTGTATCCTTTGTCTATCGTTTCTCTTTCCCCCTTTCCTTCGCGCTACGTTACTACTGTTCACTCTTTGCACATTCTTTTTATTGTTCGCGACCTTTTTTCTCTCTCTCTCTCTCTCTCTCTCTCTCTCTCTTTCCCTTTCTTCAAGCGCACGTTTTACCAGTTTTATTTTCATTTATGATGCCTTATTTTGCCCGGTGCAGCCTACGTTGTTAAAGTGCGCGAGCGCGCGCGCACGTTGTTTATCTTGCGCTCCTTTTTACTGTAAATACCTTACGCTCGCCTTTCATCGTTTCTTTCTCTCACCCTTATTCTCGCTCCCATGCGCGCTTTTGCCTCTGTGTTGCTCAGCTTCGGCTTTTATTTGCTTCCTTAGCACCTCTTTTTTTTTCTTCCTTCTATTTTGCTCGCTTTGTTCTCTGTGACGTTTAGGACTATTTTGTTTCTTTTTTTTTTTTTTTTTTTTTCCCCTGGAACGAGTTGAAAAAGTCTTTCTGATAAAGAATCGACCATTTCAATTTTTTCTATCTTTGAATCGACCGATTGCATTCAAAAACATTTTTTGTAAATTTTCGATTAACTAATTTAAGATTTTTTTTGAAATCTTAATTTAATTTAATAAAATACGACCGTTAACTATTTTTTTTATAATAAATGTTAAGTGGCAAATTTTTCATATTCATTGCTCGTAATATAATAATTTGTAATATATAATAATGCAGAATCACGTTTATGCATTCAACATACAATTAAAAATGTAAACGAGTACCTGTTATAAAAATTAAAAAAACCTGATACATAATTCAAAAATGCAGAAATTAAACATTTCATTCATTTTTATTTACTTAAAATTTAATTTAAAATATAAATCAAAGACAAATCGTTTATATACTATTTTCGTCTTAAAAATCAGCAAAAGCATTCAAATTTTTTTAGCTATTCAAACAACAAATTCTCATATTACTCCTTCGCTGCAGTACTGTAAAATGAATTTTCAATATAGGGATAGCAAAAAAAGGAAGAGAAAGGGAAAGAAAAAGTACATGACCTATAGCAAATACTTTTGTCTATAGCAAAGTCTTATCCTTTTGCCGAAACGCTATATGATACTATTGAAAAATATATCGATAACAGAAAGAAGAAGAAGAAAGAGTCGCGCGGAAATCGCTGGCGATGGCAATAAAAGAAACGATAAAAAAAAACGAGACGAATATTAGAAAAAAATAAAAGTTAAAAAATGCGAGTGTTTGAAACATCTACATCTACATATGTGTGTGTTTATATATATATATATGTAGAAATGAGAAAAGTAAAGGTAAAGAGGCTGTTTCATTGTGTAAGTAGAGGAATTATCCAGTTTCCGATAAATATGTTTCACTTGTCGGTTAAAATTTTTCTGTTAAGATTTAGATTGGAATAAAATGCCTGATAATGAATGGCACGTACTCTTGCCGAGTCCTTTGTTAAACGGTGCATTAATAAATTAGAGATTTTTTGAAATGTTTATAGCGTTAAATCATAAGTTTTTTTTCATCATTATTTAAATACAAATAACCATATTAAGACACTTACTTCACATTAGCAATTTATGATTCTCGACTTCTTTTTCCCTTTCGAAAGTTTCTTCCTCTCAAAACTCGTAACTTTTCACAAGTACGTATAGATGTACGTAAAAGTTTCTCTCCTGCCTTGCAATAACGATGGATAATGAATAAAGTCACTAAAGAGCTTATATATACGTCAGTGGCCATTTTTTTTTTTTTTTTTTTTTTTTTTTTTTAGATCAAATAAACTTAATCGTTAGTACTAAAAATCAAAAAGATTAAAATTTTAATAAAGAGTTTGAATATTCTTAAATTATAATTAAGGAATTTGAATATTGTCCCGTTGTTTAAATTGCAGTTTATTATCAAGTTATATAAAAAATCTTATTTTAACTCTTATTTAAAAAAGAAAAAATTATGGAGAAGAAAAGAAAATGAAAAATTATCGATAAATACTGAATGATAAATGAATTTATAAATTCTTAAAACACTTCATATTTAAGTAAGAAAAATGTTTAAATCGAGCCACCGATCATTATCCTTTTTTTCCATTTTTGTTTTTTCTTTTTTTTTTTTTTTTTTGTTATCTTTTTTTTGGCCGGTTTAGGCTGGTTCAACGTGGCAGTCCATTAGGGGAATCTCCGATTTTCATCATTAAGTGAGGAAAGCATTTACGTCCATCGATTTTTCGTAAAAGACGATTTAGGTAGATTTTACTGCGTAAAATTGAAACGGTTATAAAAGCCGATTTCGAAGTATTTGTTTTAAATAAATTTTTCGCTTGGCTTTTACGATAATTTAATTACGATTTACATTAGTTTTATATTATTTATCGTTTGAGAACAATTTTTTTTTATTATTTTCATTTTATAAGTTAATTCAAATGCATATTTTATTAAATAATTTGTTGAGAATTATTTATTCGATTGACGTATTAATTATTTCACTCTTTGAATTTTTCTACAACAATAGTCTGGATTAAAACATAATTTTCAAAGTACACAATAATTTTAATATACTACAAAATATATGAAATGAAAAATTAAAGATAAGGTTAATAAAACCTTAGATTATGAGATAAAATTCTAATTTTATTTCGTTACCATTAAATAACATAAAAATAAATTAGTTTATTAAAATAGTTTAATTTACGATAGATTATTTAAGAGTCCCGGAACAAAAACGGAACATAAGCGAAATTCGCCGATTAACTATTGTCCAAATCATTTTTTCTCAACCTATTCAAAAATAAATTTTTAAAGTTTATTTCAATAGAGAATTTTATAGCGCATGTTTTTTTCCCCATAAACTATATCGATATTTTTAGTAGTTTTTTAAATATTTATAAAAAAAGGTACTTTTTTCTTTTATTTTTTCTTTTTTAATTGTTTGTTTTTTAACTTTTGAAATATTTGCAGACTTGTGCGTGCACGTGCAACGATTGACAAGGCGTCTATCAACATTGCCAATCATGCGAGTACCTTAGAAGTAGGTGCTAAATTTAATTGCTGTTGTAAACAGAATTCGTTGCGATAACTGCATACGAGCAACTCTTTAAAGAATCCTTAACGGCATTTACTACAACGTTGCAGATGCCTCAAGCCGTTACTTCATTTTTTTACGAATTTTCAGTAATGAAATATTAATTGCATATTAATATATTTATTGGAAAAACTGATGTTCTACACAAAAAATCGCTCTCTTTTAGCAAGTGAGTATGTATATAAATATATGTATGTATTTCTTTCGAAGTTTGTAATTTATGGATCACAAATCGATATTTAATTGCGTTAAAACTATATTGATTGAAATTAATTTTTTCATTAATAGTTTACTATTTTTATTTATTGATGAATAATATAAATTAACATTTTTTTAATGAGTTACTTCATTTGCAGAATAATGAAATTTAAAACAATATCTTTACGATAGGGAAGAATGATATTTTCCTTGTTATATATTAATTTTTTAGTCTATTTTTCACAGATACAGATGAAAGTTCATAACATAAAAATGAGAATAACGTTATTATATTTTTTTCATATTCTTTGTCAGAAATTTTATTGCTTCATCAGTTCTGCTATGTTCACGTTTTATTTTTAAACAGCCATAAATTTAAGCATTGAAATGTTATTTGAAGGAAGTGCACGTTCAAATAATATAATTTATCAAACAATGAATTACTAATTTTTTTTTAAAGAATACTATTCAAATTTCATATTTCTTCAAATATAAATATTTATATATTATTTTTTTTAATGTTATTTTTACGTTTTTTTAAATAAAAATTAAAACTTTGATAAGAATACTTTTGACTTGAGATATATTATTTTAAAATACACCAAGAAAATTAAATAATGATATTTGTTGTATTAAAGAATGCCATATCAAGTAATGACATTTGTTTAACCATTTGTAAAAAATAAAACAAGTAAAGGTGAAAATATTTTCACCGTTTTTTAGCGCTCGCATATTTCCGCAAATGAAAAATTATTTTCAAATTTTCTTCAATTGTAATTCTTAACAATAATTATACAGTTAAACAAACATTTGACGCGTTTCTTTTTACTGCTAAATTTGTGGACTAACGTGGTAGATATAGTTTCGTGATACCGTTTCAAAAACGAAAGTACCGAGCGTCGCTGATTACATCAAAAGGAAAAGAAAACCAAAGAAATTTTCGTGCGAAAAGGTGAAGAATTCAAGCGTAAAAAAAAAAAAAAATATATATATATATATTCTTGTAGACCATCAGTTTTTGCAATAGATATATTAATATGCAATTAATATTTCATCACTGAAAATTTGTAAAAAAATGAAGTAACGGCTTGAGGCATCTGCAACGTTGTAATAAATGCCGTTAAGGATTCTTTAAAGAGTTGCTCATATAAGGAAGAAAAGCCTGCAAATATTTCAAAAGTTAAAAAACAAATAATTAATAAAGAAAAAATAAAAGAAAAAAGTACCTTTTTTTATAAATATTTAAAAAACTACTAAAAATATTGATATAGTTTATGGCAAGAAAAACATGCGCAATAAAATTCTCTATTGGAATAAACTTTAAAAATTTATTTTTGAATAGATTGAGAAAAACTAATTTGGACAATAGTTAATCGGCGAATTTCGCTTATGTCCCGTTTCTGTCCTGGGACCCTCATTTATGGATGCGCATAAAAAAGTGAAACAATAATTGCGACAAAATCGATAACGCAATATACGATAAGCATCAAAATTTATTTGAAAATGTTAAAATTGAGTCGTTTACAGTTTGACATATACAATAACGCGGTTCAAACAGAAATTATTTGAATTTGAAACTTTTAATATCGATGCTGACATAACTAAGTTTATGTACACTTTTCCGAATAATGTGTTTTACGTGTGTTTCAATGACGATAACAATTATAGGCTCGTACAACGACGATTATTATTTGTACTGTAAGATAAAAATTGCATTATTGAACGGCGAAGTGGATTTAATCGCTTCTGGCATTGATTATTAATACGTAAATAGTTGAAAAGGTTCGTTATTGAAAATTTTAAGCGGAACGAATGATGGATTGCATTTTCATTTATCATCGTATGTTTAATTATTTGTTACGCGCGAATATTATGTGTATTTTATTAAAATTGCTCGAAACGTACGGATGAGTTGGCTATATCTTTTAAAAATGTTGTAAAAATGCGTTGCTTAAAGAATGGCGTTTTTATTTTTTTTTTTTTTTTTTATTTTATTTGTATGTTAATAATTTATTTCTATTTGCAAACTGTTTACTTTAAATTTTCACATAAACTAGGTTTATTTTAAAATTAATATCTCAAATTATTATTTTTATAAATAAAAATGAATGTTTATCTGAATTCCTATACCATTTATCCGAATTTCGATGAGTTATTAAGGAAGAAAAAAAAAACAAAAAACGAAAACAAAAAAAATTGATATCGACAGAATTATAGAGTTTAATTTCATTAAATAATACTTATAATCAATGTTCTTTCTATAAAAAAATTAAATTTCATAGAAAACAAATTTTGTATTCGTTTCCTTTTAATGAGGATCTAGACATTTTAAATTTGTAGAAAATATTTATTAAGTGCTCTAGGGAAGGACTAAGAAGATTTTTTTAAATTATATTTTTAAAAAGGGGTGAAAATGGGGCTTCAAAGTTTCTATGAAGAACAATTTTTTTTTTTAAAGTAACGAATAAATAGATATTCCTAAGAATTACGCCATCATTTTTATAAAACGATGATTGATATGTATTGATAAAAATATAAAATCCATGAATGCCAGTAAAATTCTTGTTATCAAAAAAATTATCAAGTAGCAATATATTCTAGATTTTTGCAACTAAACACGCAACAGTATCTTTGATTTTAGGAATTCTAATTAATGTAAAAATATCGAGAAAAATATCAATCGAAAAGATGAATTTTTCGAAAAAAAAAAAAAAAATTCGTTTTTGCAATTAACATCGAAGTAGAGACGAAAAAGATGGCATTAGAAAATAAACAATTTGAATCTCACAATAACAGCGATAAATGCTTTTAAAATTTTATACGTTCATGGTTCGAATTATCGCGGATAACTAGAAAGCCTTGAAATTTTATCGAGAATGGAAATCATTCACCGCCTAATGATATTCGAATGTACAAATATTTTGATGTTTTGTTAATCGTTAAATGTAACTAATTTTCAAAATAAAAATCGGACAACTTTCATCTCGCAAAAATCCCTTCACCTCTCCATCGCGCCCACTTTGATCAATGTAGAAACATTAACTTTATCCCTATATCTTGTCAATCTCAATAACCCAATGATATATTAGCCCGATAACTAACCGTCTTTTTTACCATCGAAGAATATACACATATCTATAAGAATCGCTTGACATTTGGCACCGGAATCGATGCCATTTTTGGCCTATTCCCAAGCCTCTCTCAAACCCTTTACGCTCGACCGAACGTTGATGGAAGAAATAACGGATAACGCACGCGTCATCCAAATGTCTCTTACAAGTCGCTTATCGAGCTTGAATATCGCGCAGGAATCCCTTTTTTTCTTTTATTTGTTTGGTACCTTTTTTTTTGTTTTTTTTTTTTGTTTTTTTTAGGGGACTCGTTCGCGTGACGTTATATAGTACTATAGATATATTTAAGTGGAAAAACATAAACGTGAGACGAGATTGAGATTCCCTTTTCGTACGTGAGATAAAAAAAAAAGGGTTAGATTTGATTTTTTGATATTTTTGGGATACAAATTAAATCGTATTATTAAAAATCAACATAAATATTAATTATCGAAAACATTTTTATTTTTAACATGATTTTTATTTTATCTTAATTAATTTTAACGCGTCTGGAAGTATATATGTATATTAAAACTTGCTCGATCGTGAATAGTATATTTATACTCAATGTTAATGAGTAGATCGAGTCACTGTACAGTCGAACGATACGTTTACATAGATATATTGCACGCGTAATAAAACGCGAAACGTCATATTCGTTTCAAAGAACTTTTTAAAAAATATACAGATAAACACAGGATTTATTTAGAGCGTTTTCAAAGTAAATTTGATAATATATAATGTCGACTTGTTTAAATTTGACAAAAAAGCATAGCAAAGATTATTGCATTTTTTTTTAAATATTTATAATAAAAGTCTGAATGTATACTTGTGCGCGCCAAAGTTTATTCAATATACGGCTTATGAAAAATTTAATATTTCACATTGTCAAAGAGAAATTTTTGTCTTTCAATTTTATTTTTCTCTTTGTAATAAAATAATATACTATTTACTAAATAATGTAAATGAAATTGATTTATCAGCACCTGTACGTGAGTATAAATGCACGGTTAAAAGCGGCACGTGTTTTTATAATTGGAAATTTTTAATACGCTTTAAAAAAAAATGACGTCTTGAAAATTTTTTTCTTCGTCGTTCATAAAAGTTTTTCGATACGTAAAAGGAAGATTACAAAAATGCGATAAAATTGGAAAATTTTTCAATAAAAAAGTAATTTATTTTCGCCTCACTTGCGCATAAAAAGAAAACGATCGATAAAAATCGAAGCAATATTTTCTCCAGGATAAACAATTTTATCCTATATATAATTGTGAAACAATTTAGATTTGAAAATTTTCCATACACAGATGATACAAAATCGCGTTCTTTCGAATTCTCACGATTCGTTTGGTTTGTGTTCGATTTCGGGCGAGAAAAATCGAGCTAACGTAAACGCAAGTGGGAAAAGAAAATCGACTTAAATAAAAAAGACCGCGACCTTTCTCTCGACTTCCTTACGGCGAAAATGCGAAAGCGAATCGAGTAAAGAAGTCCCTAAAGGGCATCACCGTGAAAATAAGAAATTTTCAGCATCGCTGCGGCGCAGCTTTTTCCGATCGCGATCATCGAATTGCGGGTAATTGCGTTTTCCCACGAACTCCTAGCGATGAAATTTATTTTCTCGAGCTTCTGCGTTTATTCGATGAGATTTTATTATCGTTGCGTCAAAGGTATATAAAGAAACGTTTGATAAGGAGTTTATTATTTCGATTTAAACGTGATTTTTGTCAAAAACTCGTATTGTTCAAGAAAACATTTTTTACATTTCATAAAGATCAAGTCGCATTCAGTTTTATTTTTAAATTGAGTATACGGCAGTGGTACCCATATCGTCGTAGTTATATTTATAAATAACATAACTAACGAAAACGTGTTCGAAATTTAATAATGTAAATTAAAAATTCAGCAGATGCATAAACAATAATAATGTATTAACGAATTTGAGCAAAATCAGTGAATTTTATATGAAGTAAATATTTTGATAGCTCCGATTCAACTCCGGCAAAACGTGATAAGCCAAATGACCTTTAAACGCAGAAAAAAGAAGAAGAGATAAAACAAGATATAAGCAAAAACGCCATAACAATCGTAGAAGATAAATAGACCATAGAAGAGATGATGGGAAGAGTTTCGGAAGAGAAGCCAAATAAACATCTGAAATCTATGAAAAGTTTTATTATAAACAACGTAAAAGCAGAAACAGTAAAAATGGAAAAATGTTTGAGAGGTTAATAGATAGAAAAATCTTAAAAAAAGAAAAAATTATTGAGATAAGGAAAGACGAAGAATTGGACGAGAAAACCAGTGAATTGAAGCATACTATCGAGAAGTACACAACAAATAAATGGATAAAAAACATTTTATGTTGAAATCCAAGTGAATAATTGTTGAGAAGTTAAAAACTTCATATGATGAGTAAAGTTTAACAGCTTTGACGATCAGTCTTAATAGATTGCGGGAATATCATACGAGTAAATACAAAAAATGCAATGAATATAAAAAGTGCAATGACAATAGCATAAGAAATAACAACAGCAAATGAAATATAAAAATGAAACTGAAATACAATTAGATCTCCCACATTATAATACTTTAAAAAATATAAAATCTTAAAATGACAATTATTCAAATAGAAAATGAATCGAATAAATAGAACAAGTATTAAATATATAATAATAACTATATTTTAGATAAATCTTATATAAATATATTATATTATTTTCAAATAAAAGACTAAATATTACTCGACGTTCGCATAAAGGTAAAAAAACAAATTCGTGTATCGTAAAAACTTTGTTGAAGCCATTTAATAAAGAACGAATAATCCACGATGTAATAAAGCTTAAAATTTAAGAGGAATAAATTTAAAATTCAAAAAAGTCAAAGCACACGTATATATACATATCCCCGATTTAAATGCCGCTGTTACATGATTCATGTTACTTGATTTTAAATTTAAATTTTTTCACCACCACTAGCTACAAAAGTCACAACCACTATATCGTCTCTACATTGCATACATTTTCCTCGGGATTCTTACGGCACGGTATAAGTCGACATCTTTGAAGAAACAAACAATTTTTTATCCGATCGAAAATTAAAAGTTATCGGGATAAAATGTGCTCGTTGATTTTCAATTTTATCGATTAAAAATTGATTTATCGAGTTATTTTGATATTTATTTAAATTTTACGTTGCTTAGATTGCTCGATTGATTGATCGATTGATCTGTTCTTTTTTTTTTTTTTTTTTTTTTTTCATAAAAATAATCGAGAAAATAATATGTTTCTGTAATAAAAATAAAAATAAAGAAAAAAAAAATTGAAAAATTTCATTAAAACAGGATAAAAAAGGAGCTTTTTCCAAAGCAAAATAAAATAAAAAAAAAAGTAAAATGATTAAATCGTAGCGTGCTAGACATATTCTTCTCAAGGAATACATATATATATTATTTTATTTTTAGTACGCCCTTCAAATTTTCCTCTAGTCAAAGTGAATTTTTTCCTTTCCACATAATTCAAGTTTTATTAAATTCTTTTTTTTTTTTCTTTTTCTTTTACCATTGATCGGTATTTAATAATTCTATAAAACGATAAAAATTGACATTTTTATACAATATTTGAATTAATTCACGTCAATTATTAAAAATTTTATATCTCATATCGTTCGATTCTTTTAGCAGAGTATAAAAATTGACAAAATGCGATGATTTAATTATTTGAAACAACAGGGATACGAAAATTTTGCGCGTATCGTCGTGTTTACTCGACTCGCGGATTTACTTTGATGCAAACACGCGATAAATCACGCGCGTTCGATGTATTCTTGGAATGAACGAGAAAAGAAAAAAAAAAAAAAAAACAAAACAAATGTAGGATACATCGTCGATGGCGTTGCAATGATTCTTGAGAAGATGGATTTTTCATATTTTTCCTTGTTTCGCGTATCCTCGAGTGCACTTTAAATGCGACCTTATTTACTTTTATTGCGGAAAAAAAAAAGATGAGACGTAGATTTTCTTCGGCGGTTTTATTTATCAACGATCGAAGATACTTTATTTACAGGGGTTTTGAATATGATTTTTATTTAGAATCAAGAGATTTATTGCAACTAATCGTCGTTATGTTAAATTTGTATTATAATATTGTAATAGAATCACTATATTTTACCGATGTTTGTTTATGTAAGAAGCAACAAGAAAATTGATTTTACCTCTATTATAAATGAAAACTTACATGATATTTCTTACGATTTTGAACAATTTCCATAATTTATTTTAATATTATGATTTTACCAAAGGTAAGGTCCAATGTACAATTCGAGTATAAAATTAAAAAATTTTCAACTTATAAAAAACTAAATAATTAATCTTATAGCTTAAATTGCGAAAAAAAAAATGTCTTTCTCATAATATAAACGCTAATTTCCACAATAATCTTCTTTCCTCGCACATACGTGCGCAGACGCAGCCATAAGTACATCGCGTGCCGGATACATATGCGCGGCTTCGCCCTCGTTTATCACCACTTGTGGAGTCTGAAACCGTCGCTGTAATCCCTTTCCTCCTTCTTGTACGTATATGTATACACCACGGTGGAAGTTTGCGCGGAATATGGGATAATTCGCTACGTCGATTTGAATAAAGCGAGTGTTTGAAAAAGAGACGCTTGTCTTTTACTTTTTTTTTTTCCGTTTTATTTTAAGAGTAAATCGTTTTTATTTTTATCCATACATATGCGCTATGTAAATTTTAACGGTGAATAGTTTAACGTTTTATAATATCTATAGCTACAGGTAAAATATAATAAAACGATATTATTCATAATTGATAAGTAAATCTTGAGTTTAAGTAATTTAAGATTAATATAATTGTAAAATTTAAATTAACGTAATATTTCTTTCTCATATATTGAAGAAAGTTTTAGCTAAGCTGTGCAATCTAGATTTCTCACTTCGCTCTTCTTCAAGTGGTTGACGCATCGCGCTTAAGATAAGCGGCCTTTGTGCTCGTGAGAAAATGTTTATACTTCGAAAGTTCGTAGAATTATTTCTAGTGTGATCTAGTTTTATATAATTTTTATTTATTTGATATATATTTAACCAAAAACTTTTTTTTTAGCAGTGCGTGTATTTTATCGTTTTTTTCTTCTTTTTTTTTTAACTGACAAAAATTGTTAAACGTTATTCGTCCATTAATATTTAAAAATATCGTGCGATTTAAATATTTTAGTTAGTTTAAATAAACTGAATGAGAGTCTCTTATAAAATAAACAAATAACTTAAAATTATTATTGATTTATAAGGGAATTTTTATTCAAATAATCATTGTAAAATTATAATTTCAATGAAGAAGAAACTAAAAAAGTTACCCATATTGAAAGCGAGTATTTTTGTAATCATACAAAACTTAACGAGATAAACTTTGGTGCTAATTATTTTTAATTATTTAAAAAAAAGGCTAATGCTAAAATTAAAAAAGAATTAATTTTATATATATATATATAACATTTAATCATCGATAATGATGATAAAATTAAATTTATCGCGCTTTCCGAAATCTGTCATTATCTTTATAGTGCAGTAATTAAATTGATAATAAAATTTTATTGTAATATTGTGTAAAATGAATTGAGTAAACAGAGCGATTTATTTATTTATTTATTTATTTATTATTATTATTATTATTTTTTTTTTTTCACATTACTAATTTATGTTTTACGATAAATTTTTATATCTTATTTGCCATATTTCAATTCCAAATAAATTAAAAAAAAAAAAAAAAGATGGTGTGATATCGATGTTGAGAAATTGTATAGAAATCTTTTATGGCTCTGAAGTTTGCAACGTTAGAGTTACAACGAAATAATTTTTCACATTATTCATACTTTATTCATACTTTATCATTATCACTTAACATTTCGTGAAAACTTTCATTAGGATTTTAAAAACGATAACAAATAAATTTTAACTCGCGGCGTAGCGCTTACGCTAAAAAAGTTGTCGACAAAAGTTTCACAATACACAGTTCACTATTTATTAATGGACTCTTTTTCTCGCATCGAGGACGACAATCGATTACCAAGAAAAAGTTCGAGTTTTACAACAGTATTCTCCACTTTTCTCTCGACGCCTCCAATTAATCGGATACCTTTACCAATGTGAACATCGCAAAATCGATATCACTTGATTCGCGTTGTATATTTTCTTTAAAAATTAGTCATTTAATCGATACGAATACTCTGCGAGCAAAAAAAAACATACTATGGATTTTTTTTTACGTAAATTATTCATAATAACGAAAAAAAAAAAAAAAATAAACATTATACGTAAATATAAAGCAAAAATGCGAATAACAAAGTCGTAGGATAGAAGAAGAATATAAAAAAATGCTAAAAATTATCAGTGTGTCGATGATATCGATTGTATCTTTCATTTTTGAAATGCCCGGACATATTTCATAATTATTTTACCATGATTGAAATAGTTTTAATTGATAGATAGGATGCATTATTTGAATTTTTGCAAAACCGCATACTTTTTAAAAGAATTTCTTTGTTATTTTATTTTTTATTTGATCGAATAAATAAACGGCAAAAATGTTAACATACTTGATGAGCGAGAAGCCAAATAATAATTATTTTCAATTTTAATAAAACTTTAACGTTTTATGCATTTGAAAAAATATGAAAAATCTATTCTCTTTATTACTACATTTCAGTCGAGATAAAATATGAATGATGAAACAGGTATGTGTGTGTGCGTGCGTGTTTCATACATAAAATATCTTCGAAAAAATGATATATACAAGTTGAAATTATTTTTATCTGTACAAGTTATAATTTTTATCTAAATATTATAATAAGCATATTATAACGTGCGCAAGAATAAACGTATGTAAAATAAACTTAAAAATATGTAGAATAAATTGTAGTGATCGTAAAGTATTTATTAAACAATCTAATAGTCCGGTTGTGATAAAATAAAACTGCCAAGATTCGAGGAAACAATAGATTTAACGATAAAACATTTTTATTTTCAGTTACATAAAGTCAGAGATAAAATACAAGTTTTCCTTTGAAATCGGAAAAAGCCAATGAGCATTGAATATTTATTCAAAGACTTTTACAACGATCGAATATTACGAGCTCAACTCTTCAATATGCAGCCTAAATTATATATTATATACTTAGCTTTAATCATTATCGGCAGTATTTTAATTGCCGACGGTATTGTAAGTAATTTCAACGTATTTAAATTAAAATTACATTGGAACTAGTCATAATTCTTTACATATACAAGTATGCCTTTATTATCTTTTTCATTAATCATCATTCAATTTTTATTAACAATATTTAAGCAATAAATTTTCGATCAAGAAATTAACTTTACTTTAATTTTATTCAGTTTACATTGTTTTTATTTTAATTGTTATTTTTGTCATTTTATTCGCATAAATACTCAACCCTATATCGGTTTATAATATAATCTGAAAAATAAAAAGCTTTTAATTATAGCAAAGTTAAAATTAACATTTAAGCCATATTCAATTTTTTCACGCAAATTTACTTGTTTTCAGGATGAAGATCCATTTAAGTTAATAGGAATGAAAATTTTTGAAATGGTTACAGAAGTGCGTATAAATTTATTTGTTACGTTACACATAAAATATCCCATACAAAATTTAAATAAATCAAATAACCCGAATAATCCACCTAACCCAAAAACTCAAATATCCCAAACAACTCAATAATCCAAATAATCCAAGTCTAACCTAACAACCCATTAACCCAAGTATAATCCAACAATCCATTAATCCAAGTATAACTCCAATAATCCAAATAACCCCAAATCTTAAATAATCAAATATTTTGCATGATTGTAATTTTCTAGAATAAGAACACGTATTTATTTATTATTTTCTAATAACTATCACTCGTATAAAAAAATCATATGCATAAAGCAAAAAGTTTAAAATTGTTCGCTTTTATTCGGCGTGATTCGAGAATTTCCGTTACACATATCGGTCGCCATATTTGTATATGAATAAACATAACAAAAATATTATTTATTTATCTTTATATTATTTAATTAATATGATAACGCCTTTAATTATAATTTTAATAATACTTCACAATTTATATGATATAAAAATACTTTTCAAATTAAAATCAAATTATTATAATACATACATATAAAATATCATAATGATGTTAATATTTAAAATGCACGTAGAAACATTTGAATTGTTCTAATTATGAGGCGTTTTGTCGAAATTTTACGAAGCTATATGCTAATTCTACAGATCCAACTGATATAAATGCTTGTGCGGTGAGTAATTCCATTGGTTAAATTTGATTTATTATGATTTATGTAAAATAAGTGTTAAAATTAAAAAATTTTTATTTATAGGCTGCGATGAAGTTATTCGCTTGCAGAGATGCCTAAATCATTAAATTCATTCAAATAATTTAACTAATTAAATAATGTCGGGCGTTAATTTTGTATGAAGAAAAAAATCAAAATTAATTCAAATAAAATATAATTCTTGTGTTGAAATAACCGTCGTTAATTTTTTTTAATAAGGTCTTGTAAACGTTACATGTATTTTAAGTTAAATGATGATGATAATAAAGTAGTTGAATTTTGTTAAAATAAGAAATTTCTTTGCATTACTCGTGCAATTTTTCTCAGCATTCAATAAATCTAATCTTTTGCCTACGATCTGTAGCAATAATCCTCGCATCCAAACGAAATATTTTCATTCCAACAAAAGTAAACCCATCCGCGGGTTAACCTACTCTCAACCAACAAAGTTAACCACCGAGTCTCAATAGTCCCAACAAAGATACTTCGGTGCTTGGCAAAATTCCAACGGTCGATGAGGCACCAAGATAAATCTGACGCATCTCGGCTGATCGATACTCGTTAATCCATAATTTTCGCGAACGCGAGGATAGTCGACTCGTCCTCGTCGATGGATATATCGAGACAGAAAATGTATACGCGCGCGGATATGCATAACTACATCAAAGGGTTCGTATAATTAATGCAACGTGTACGGTCGATGTACCAAGCGCGTACTAACGCACGTTTATAGAAGTATTAGTATATATGTACATACGGAACTGTTATGTGTACGTACGAATGTATACACTCGACTGCAACTTGATATAATTGGATTATCGTTCTATTGCGCGTAACTACTAAGAGGCCGAGAGAATCAGAGAGAGAGAGAGAAAGAGAGAGGGACATAGTATTGGTATCGTGGACGTGGGAGATGGAAATGCGTGCGGTGTTTGGTAGTTTTTTTAATTTTCAATGCATTTTGTTTTGAAACTTTAGCTTCGGTAATTTTAAATTCATGATAAGATACCCGTTATTATGAATCGATAAATTTGTCTTCGTCGGGAAACGATAACTGTATACATAGCAATGTAATTTTTCTCTACACCGACTTAGTTCTATTTCAAACATTTAATCTCAATTTGTTTGTATTATCCTCTCGCATTTTCCTCGATCTGTCTGATGGCTTTCTGTTACCGTAGATAAAAGTTTACATTTCTTGGATGTAAAAAAAAAAAAAAAAAAAATACATCGTAAACGCATCGCGTGTCATTTTTTGTTCACGACTCCTCATGCCCACGTCCATAATTACACATATTTTGTTTTTACTTTTTTATCGAAATGAATAATAGAAGTACGGCGGCACCATTTCACAAATTTTATATTTCTGCCATTATTGTACGGCTTTACACATATTTTACGGTAAACGTTGTAAGGTTTCTCGCTTTCGCGAAAACCTACCGATCCCTTTTCTCTTTTCTATTGTCGAATCTACAAAGTGCGCCGTGTATTTTCATACTTTTCTTCCGATCGTATTCCTTTAAAATTTTTTCCTTTCCTCTTCGTTCTATGATTATATTTATATACTTGTTGTATACGAGCAATTAAAATGATTTTAATATATCTCGTAATTTTTTTATTCAATTCATTTCTTTAAAGGTTATTTTACTTCTATAATTTATGTATTTTTTATCACCTCTTCATTATTACAGAATTTTATTTTTATATCAGAAATTTCAAGATAATTTGATTATGTGCACATTAATATCGAACGGGATGAAATTACCATAATTTTCCATTTTGTTGAAAATTACCGATGTTAATTGCATTCGATATTCGGTATTCATCTAAAATATATGTATTATTTATATATTTAAAATTATTATAAAATATTAATATTGAGATCTATACGATTTTTCGATGTTAAAATTTGTTATTAAAGTGAAATGTGAGCTTATCTACACGCGCATATACATTATAAATTTTAATAAATTATCAAAATATTTTATTTATAAAGTAAAAAATTATATCGCTGAAGTTTGTTAATCGTAAAAAACAAAAAATTAAATTGAATATATAAGATTTTCAACGAATTGCGTTGGAGCCGACGCATGGAAAAGCGAGACTTTTGCCAAAACTGGATTATACGAGTATACGCAACGTATATACTCGTATATATGTATACGTATTTGCGAAAAGTGCGTAAATTTGCCATACTATATCTGTAGGAAATCAGTTTCGATAAATTGTTTGCTTAGGTGAGATCGATTTTTTTTTTTTTTTGCGCTGCAGAAAACTCGAAGCGAATGTTTGGTAAAGGATAATAGAGAGATTTGATGATGCACTTGACGATAATGTACTTATTCTTTCTCGCTCTCACAAATTCTTTATTTTTTCAAGACTAAGTACACTTTTCGGTTGATTTGATTATCGAAATGTATGTACTTGCGCTTTATTAATTTTTAGTAACGATAAATATTTCATTCTTATTTAAGTTTAATTATTTCTGCCGCAATTCTTGCAACTTAATTGTTTATCAAAGCGATTGCAGTTAAGTAAGAATAGTTTCAGGAATACGAAAATTACATTACACTAATTTATAAATTTGTAAGTTGCTCCTCAAGCTGCAATTTGCTTAAAAACTTTCTCTCGTGTAATTATTAATACTTATTTCGAAATTTTGCAAGAATTTTAGTAGTTAACTATCATTTTACTTAATGAGTAAGAAAATTAATGATTTGACGATGAACAAATGATTACGATTTATTAAATTATTTAATAAATCAATTATTTATATTAAAAAGGCCATTACTTTTTATGTTAGATAGTAATAATTATTATTATTTATACTCATTTCCAATTTCTCTCCAGTTGTCAATTCAATCAATCAATTCACAATCAATTCCTTGTAACCTTGGAAAAATTTTGCGTACTCAAAATTAAAGATAAAAAATAAAACTCTGACTTATTCAAAATTATTTACTTAACTTACAGCTTACAGTAGTTTAAATTAAGTTTTTAAAGTTTTAGTTTTTTTCCTCTCTATAATAAAAGTTAGATAATATTCCTAGTACGACACAAATTTACGGACTACTTTCAATCGGTATATTGTTTATAAACTAACTTGATTCCTTTTCAGAAATCCAGAGTTACGTAACTATTAAGTCTTAATTCAAACACCTACTAAAGTTTAGATTAATTTTCATGTAAAATTGTAATTACATATATACATATACATATGCGGGTAAAGATCGACATGTTTATAACCACAATAAATAATTTTAAAATGAAAGTATATTCGTAAACTGGTTCAAACGCCATAGTACTTACAGTACCGTAATACAATAATGAGTGCAAAAATTCATTTATATATAGCTTAAAAAAACCCGTAATAAATTAACCTGCGACGAATCAACTGTTGTGAATATTTGTCCCCTACCCCTTCCCCATCATATGTTAAATTATCGTTTAAGTAACCGTATAAGTGTAGATAAAGAATCACGGGTGCGTATTTTCCTTCAGTCGCAAATAAAACTGTGTTAAAGATTCGAGGCTAAGTACTATAAGTGTTCATTGGTAGTTTATTATTATAATCACAATCACGAAAGTTGGAATATTCTCGTAAAGGTTAAACTAAAACATTGTGTTTTTCATTAGTTAAGCTGGTGAATATGTCGTTTTCTTTGCATTATCGTTGACGTGCATTTATAAATCGTTTTATATGAAGTGTTTCACAATCATTGTATAAGTAATTCATTTTTATTTATCTTACGTAAATATTTTTTAGAAAAAAATTTTTTTAATTTATTTCTCTCTTCGCAATGATTATAACATTTTTTATTAACAAGAATCTTCATTTCTAATAATTTTAAATAATTTAAAAATTTTTATCGAATAACATTTATTTTGCATAAAAAAATTAAATAATTTTAATAATTTATGTAAATAATTTATCTAATTTTAAATTGAACGATCATTATTTACATTTAAGTTGATGCAACTTTAGCAAAATATCAATTAATTGTTATTTATCTTTTATTATTGCCATTTTATTGTGATAATAATAAAAATTACTTATCACTTTTCTTGTTATAAAAATGTTAATAAAAATAACAACCATTTATTATTACACTTTATCTTGATGGTAAAAACAGGTGTTGCTTGTTATGCTGTTGTAACTATTTTTAATTACAGATAAAAATTTTTGATACCGAAATTTATATGTATTCTGAATAAATTTGTCAAAAAATATTTAAGATATCATTAATTAGAAAGTGAATAAGTTTTAAGAAATTTGATTGATAAAAATTAACTTTTCAAAAAGATTATCAAATCAATAAAGTACGAAATTTTGAAAAATTTTTATGATTATTTTTTAAATTTATTTTATAGTTGTATAACATCAGCTTTTCCCGTTTGAAATTTTGTTTTGTCTTCTTTCTTCGCTATTTTCTCAGCTGCTGAATACTTTTTAAACTGTTTGAAAATATAGAAAAAGCTGAGAAAGAAAAAATACTTGTGTCCGTAATGGCCAGAATTATCGAGAAGAAAACAACTTAATTATTTTTATGCGACCAGACAAGCCTGTAGATGCTATGCCGAAATACTCGTTTACATAAAAACTTTTCGTATCACTAAAAAGATAAAACAATGTACGAGTAGATAGTCGCATTTGTACACGCATTTCTTCGCCGCTAAATTTTAAAACACAGAGAAAACATAAATCACAGAGAAAAATTCGAAAGGCTGGGCACCGCTCGTGGGTTATATAGACACTATGCCTGTAGTAAAGAAAAAAATTTGGCAGATATTTTTAGTTATTAAATAATAATAATTAATAAAATTCATTTCACTATATAGACTAAACTTATTATTTATTATTAGTCTAATCAATAATATTTACATTTGAAATTTTGTATAATTTACATTTCAGAAGCTATTTTAAACAAAGAGGCACTATGCCACAGCTTTGGTTATTATTTACTGCCTTAATGCTGAGTAATCATTATGCACAAGCCAAAGATGTATCGTCACTTCTTCAATCGTACCGATTTGATGAATCTTGGATTTTTCGAGATTACAGTAAAAAATACAATCCCATACCCATCAAAGATACTCAAGATAACATAATATACGTTTCTGGCACATTCGCAGCCAACTCCACTATTCAGTTAGATTTTGAAGATCCAAAAAAAACCTGTACCGTTCCGCAAACTTTAACTTACAACTCTGTAAGCAGGCGTAATGCTTACAGTCTAGGAAATGGAAAAGTTGTGGTTACTTATTTGAACAATCGAGTATCTCATCGCAATTTCTTATCCAGAGTATTCAATGTGGAATGGAGACTCACAATTGTTGATCCAAAAATTTGCAGCCATTACGATCTCGTAGTAGCTAAAGCTGGCGATCTTTTAGTTGATGTATTGCCATATGAGGATAACTTCGATGTTCTTATACGAAATATGAATAAAAAGAGAGGACCGAAAACTACGAAAGTACTTAGATACAATGACAAAGGAGAGTTGATAAAACGATATTCGGCCACTATTCCAGTCGAAGATTGTCTTTATGTTTTCATGAACAAAGAATTCGATCCATCAAAAGGATACTATTGCATCATTTCCTTACAAAAGTCCGGTGTTTCAATTTTTAAAAAGTTGAATTCCAATTTTCAATTGATGAAAAGCTTCAAGTTTAATCATTCAAAATACTGGACGTGCGATTTAAATGCGTATTCGGTAGGACACGGTAGATTCAGCATCTGCTATTTTAACGAAGAAAACGGAAGAAGTATGGACTGTCTAATCGTGGACGACGAATTGAATAACGTATTGACCGATGTGCACATTAATTACGAACACGAGATTCATTACGTGACGGTGAAGAATCTACCAGAAAAAAGGGGCATCTTAATTATTTACTCGAAGTGTAATAAAGATAGTAGTAGCACCGTTTATGTGCAGCACGTAAGTGAAGATGGAATAGTAAATGAACCTGTTGAACTTGGTACGGTCCCGAATTCAATATATTATGATTACGTTTTTGAAAAAAAAAATGGTTCTTATTGCGTTGCCATTTCAATAAGTGATTCAATAGCGACAAAATGCATCAATAAAATATAAAAGTTTAATAAACAACAAAGTTTATTGTCGTATAAAAATTAAATACGATGTAAGCTGATGAATAAATTAAATATCAAGTTTGTTTGGAATAAAAGTAAGACCAATAAATTGCAGATTATTATTTATTTAAATTTGTTTATTTATTTAAAAGTGTTATAACATTAGTTATTTAATTACAAAAAATTATTGTTAAAAGTATTATGTTACCTGTGAGTTTATTTATTTATTTATGCATGAATTAAATAAAAAAATTATTAATAGAATTTGCGATATTACTTTTTTACAATTTGTTATTTTATATTTTTGTACTGCAGATTCATCAAATAAAATGTAAATTATTAAATAAATTCTCATAAAAATTATGTCGAATATTTTATATATACAAAAAAATTCGTTTTAATAATTTATTCAATTTAATTTTTTAATATATTAATTTATTATTAATATGCATTTATAAGAAATAAAATAAATCTTCACATATTTTAAATCGTTGTTTTATTGAAACTATATAATAAAACAATTGAATATTTTATGTAGTATTTGAAAACACTATTTTTATTTCTACATAATCAATGATAAATATCACGTTGTAGCAATCAAACATTTTATGATACAAAAAGAGCGAATTCGTTGATAAAGCTTCAGACTGTTCTTATTCATAAAGTCAAGCAAGTCAAAACTAGTTATTATATACATGAAGTTCTTAGAAAATTAAATAATTTATGTTTGCTTTTCATGAAATAAAAATTTTAATTTTCAATGATGTACTAATAATTCAACTAAGATGCTATGTTTTAGTAAGTGTAATATTTTTATATGATAAGTCATACAATTTATATTAGCAAATATTTAATTAGCGAATATTTAATCAAATTATAATTACTTTAAAAAAAATTTTTTTTTAATTAACCGTTCAGCATTCAAGCTATGAGAATTTTACTCATGCTCGTCAACGATCTCAATTATTTTTTTTAATTTAAATGAAAAGGATGTTCGAAATTTTTTTTTTATCTTCCTTAAATTTTATACTCTTAAAGACTATAAACTAAAAATTATTTTTTCCGTTTATAAATAACGACAAAAAATATTTTTTGAAGGGCATGAGTATATTTTTCATTGCTTACGTATTAAAGGATGTAAAATTTAGATAAATTTATAATAAAAGAAAGTCCCAGATTTTGTACTAAAGTATTTCGATGCGCCAATTACGAATATAATAGTTGATATCTCCAAAAATAAGATTTTTAAGTTTTTTAAGTCTAATCCAGAAAAAACGCAAAATTTACAAAAAGCTTTTAAATAAAAATTGTAGATAAGGTAAAAAACATCTTATTTATTCCATGTGTTCTTGCTCACAAATCGTGGTTTTTCCAACATTCGATGTCAAATGTAAAATCGCATGAAACACTTAGATAATGATCCCCTCTTAGCACCACCTAAAACCACTGCGTGACAGTGAACAACCAGCGGTCGTCAGATAACCTAAATACCAAATGCAACAATATAAAGCAAACTATCCTATCAGACACATAATCCAACTAACCCAATAAGCCATGTAACTCAAATAACCCGATAACCCAACTGTTACCCACCACTAATCCCTGTAACCTAATTATAATAACTGAAATAACGCCTCTAATTATAATTTTAAAGTATGTGTATTGTTAAATAAAAAATTAAAATTAAAATATTTTACAATTTATATGATATAAAAATAATTTTTAAATAAAGACCAAATTATTATAATTCAAATTATTCCGACGCGTATGCATAGATGTTATGAGTATTTTACTCGTTGCCTGAAAAAAGAAAATGAATTCAATCACTTTAGTGCTGAACAGTTTGGTTAAACAGTTAATTTCGCTGGTGCATGCGCAGTAGATTCCCATAGTAAAACATAGCTCATGATTAGCTCCCGCCGTGCTTTTAACCAATCAGCGTACGAGATTTATTGCGCTACAACGGGATTAACTTCCTAGCCACACTGATGCCGGAGGGTTAAAAATTGTTTTTTTAATTAATTCACTATTAGTTTGAAAAATATTAAAAGGTCGTGTTTTTTTATTGATTAAAATATAATTTACTAGAGTCTTTTGATAAAAATCATTACACTGATAGGTAAAAAAAGAAAGCTATGTATATTAGTTATACAAAATTGTAAAAGATCGTTGACTGTCGACTGCAAACTGTTTATACATATTTGAATTTTTTATTTCAGACTAATTAGCATTTCTCTACGTTAAAAATTTGAATCATGTTACCAATGCAAAAAGTATTTGTAATTCTAACTTTAATTCACCTCGTCACTTGTTCTATATTCATCAACAAAAAATATAATTCGACCGATAACTGGTCCACTGTAAGACACATTCAAGCATCGGTACCGATCGTCGTCCAAGTAAACAACAGTTTGATTCACATACTCGACTCGAACGACCCGAAGCATGCGCTAGAAATTAAATCGACAGATTTCAAGACTTGCAAGGTTGCTTTAGAATTGGCTTATCTCGCGAGATATCCGCGACGCGCGATCAGTTTGGGTAACGGGAAAATCGTTGTCTGGCTTTTGAATTATCGCTTCACGCCGAACCAACATTTTGGCGAATGGATATTCGTCATTGTCGAGCCTCGCAATTGTACTCATCACGGTTTTGAAATTCAAGATAACGATCCAACTCCTATCGATGTAATCGATGTTGTCGGTTACGAGGATTCTTTCGATGTTTTCATTACTAGTCTTTCGCACGAGGAATTGAGGAATACGTATGTTTATAGATACAGCGATGAAGGAAAGTCAGTTTCGTCGGTTGTTTATTCGGTTATTCCAGGTGAGGTGTAATATCTTTGAGATAATTTACATAATTTGTAGGTTTTAGTTCAAAGAACTTAAGTCGATTATGATATTTTCATTCGGGCTCAAAGTGAAATATTCAAAAATTTATTTTGAATTAAAAATTACATGGAATGAAAAATTAATAATCAACGCTAGGAAATATGTATAAAAATTAGTGACACATTATTTATTAATTTATTTTTTTTTTTTAATCAATTGATTATAATTATTTTCTATTTCAGATTTAGATTCTTATCCATTTTACAGACCGTATACCATCAGAGTCCATTCCATTAAACCATACAATTCAGCGGAAGGATTTTTTTACCTGCAACTAAAACCACAGACTAATACAACAATCATCAAGCGACTCGATGCAAATTTTGATACTATAAAAAGTACATCGCTTAATCATTTCGGATCCGAAGGCTTTGGTTTTGGTGCCTATTCAACGGATCACGGAAATTTCAGTGCGTGTAATTATAATATAGAAACGCATAATCTTCACTGTTTGTTACTGGATAAGTTACTCAATGAAAAAGCGCGCATAGTGGTTAATAACGATGGGCCAGAGAACGGGTTCATGAAAATGGTTTACATAAACGTGAAGAATAGATCGGATGGTGGTGCATTAGTCGTGTTTGCCAAGAGATTTAATCGTCGGGTTGACGCACTGATTTACGCGCAACGTTTGAATTCCAGCGGTCGATCGTTGGGCGAACCGACAATGCTCGGAAAAATTAAATGTGAAATTGACACGATTTACATTTTCGAAATGAACAACGGTGGATACTGTTTCAGTGTCACTTGTGACGAATGGGTTCATACGAAATGTGGAGATTTTAAGTGAATAAAGATCAATGTTTGGTTGTGTAATTATAAATTATTTAATAATTATTATTCATAAATACTAATTTTGATGAAAAAATAAATTAATAATAAAAAAATAAGCAACTTTATCGTTATCGTTATTAAGTATTAATTTAAATTTTGCAATAAATTGTTACGATAAAGAAAAGATGACAATTATAATTTTAAGAATTTGAAATAAAATAGTATATTCAGATGTTGAAGAAAAAAATGATTATCTTGTAATAACTACAATAAAGTAACATTGTTAAAAATATTCAATAGTAATGGAGATTAAATAAGAAATCGTATCAAATACATTCGACAATTTATGTAAATCAATATTTAAAATTTAATTTTATTTTCAATAATTTTCTCATCAAGAATTTAATGAAAATTCTTTACATCTGAAACCATATTTCATCTCAATTTTATAACTAGGTATGCATGACTAATTAAACTCTTTCTGTAACAATTATAGTGATGGTAAGTACTTTGAAGAAAAACTTTGGCGAGTTTAAATTTAAAAATTTAAATTAAATCTCGATTTCTCTTGATATAATTTATGAAGTTCAAAAAAGTACAAACTTTAATTAAGTCACTTGAAAACTGCTTCAAATGCTGACAGAATTATTGATGCTATAAAAATTATTGATAAAATGATTAATTTTTTAAAGATACTATAATAATTTCGAATCCTATTTTTATCAACCACGTGAATAAATTTTTTAACCTGGAATACTAGCAATAAAATTCTTTCCTAAATATTAAAAATTTTGTTTTGAGTTTAAAATTATGTTCGACAAATTGCATTTAATGTTTAATACAATTGCAAATAAAATAACTTCTTAGCATTTATTAAACAAAGTGTTTGAAAAATTAAATTATGAAAAATTAAATATCCAGAAATATCGAATAATATTAAATATCTATCATTTTATAAGCTTATAGTTTTATTTTTTAGAACGTTGTAATTCATTTTAAAACGGATAAATATATACTGTACACGATATTTGTTCAAACCTTTTTCGAATTTAAAGTTCATGCCTTAAAAGAAGTAAACTTGACCAGATATTGGAAAACGAAGCACCACGTAAACAAGCCTAACGTGGTTGAAGTGAATAATGAAACCTCTTGCTCAGCATAGGTGTGAATGAAAAATCTGTCTACGTGACATCGATGGAAAGCGACGTTCTCAAACCTAGTAAAATTCCTCTTGATACAAAATACAGAGTATCCAATTGAATTTCACGTGAGAAAACATTTGGTAACGGTAAAATTTTTATTAGAAGCTTAACTATGACCGGTCCCGTTAAAAAATCGAAAATAGCGAATGATCTTTTTGTGGTCGTTGATTCAATGAATTGTACCGTCACCACTGTCGATGTATCTTGGACTTTTCGATGTACATTTATAGACATGATACCTTATTATGATACGTTCGATTTTTTTTTTTTTCATATTCGGGTAATGATATGGATGAAATTGCCACGCCAAGACGCTTTGATGATAGGAAAAGAAATTAAAGTTCCTAATATTTTAGGTTTAGAATCGATAGTGGCCGAATTAGTTAACATCGAAATAATTCAGTTAAACGATTTTAACATCAATTTTGGATACTTGTTGTCCTCCAAAATCAACCTTTAATGAACATGAAGGTAATGAATTCGAAATTTAAAATTGTAAAAAGAACAGCGGCAACGATTTTCGACTCTATCTCAACAGAATATGGTAGAGTTATTACTTACGAAGTGAGAAGTACCGAAAGTGGTTACTGTAACTGTGTCACAATGTAATCTTCTGGACGAAGACTTGCAATCGATAGTCACCGTTGAAATTTCTAACGTCGATCAGAACAAAACTTATACATTTACAACGATAAACAATCTTCCGGATGGCAATGTCGTCGTTACGTCAGCTCGCGATTATTTTAGCAGATTTATTGCCAAAGAAATTAAGATTGATGTACAACATATAGTATTTTAGAAAAAACGCGTCACCGAATCTCTGAAGTTTCGGTGTATTTTTAAGAATTATAATGCAATGTATGGGGTTTTAATAAATGATGGAGACAAAGACTGTAACGTTAGTATTTATGAAATGAATCTCTGTACGAATTTTAATGAGCATAATATTGCCATTACTGTGAAATGTATCTCCATTGCTGATTTGATTTAATATTTGAATATAATGTTAAGGACTTGAAATTAAAAGAATAATGGATATTTTATCAAATTTCAATGTAATTAATTTGTTTCGATTTTTCCTATGTGTAGCTAATTTAATTTTCTTATATCAAATAATTTTAGAAAATTACATTCCTTATAATTTTATGAATATTACTCAAACAAAAATCGATTAAAGTATTACTCAATGTATCGTTTTTTTAATTAACTTTCTCATTCTTAAATTTACTTTAATCGCCAGATGCCACATTAGAGCAGTACTTATTAAATTACACTACGATATTTTTTGAAAAAATACTAAAATTGTTGAAGAAAAAATAAAATGTCCAGCAAACTATTGCATAAAAAAATATATTATACGTAAGTGTTTACTAATACCAGTATTATTAAAATGGAAATAAAAATAGTTTTTGCAATACAGCAATATTTCCATACTAACTAAAAAATATTACAAAAAATGTACTCTATTTTAATTTTATTATTATTTCATAATAATATAAAAAATGTGAAATAATAACTCATTAAAAATGTATTTTTTGTTTTTATTAGTCAACAAAACTTTAAAGACGTCATTTTTTATTTTAAATTTTTTATCTTGTTATTTAATCACTTGATATATTCTCATTAAAAGATAAATCTTCAAAACGAAAAAGTATAGAAATCTATCAAAAATGATAACGCACACTAAAATTATAAAGCTACATAATATATAAATAGAATAAGAAAAGAGAAAATCTAGTCACAATTTCAGAAGTAAGTAAAATGCTGAGAGGTATGTACTTGTATTTCAAATAATATTTAATTTAACTTTGTATTATGTTTAATTTTATGTAATATTAGATTAAATTGCAAAAATATATTAAGACAATATAAAAATAGTATTTTCATTGTAAACGTGATTTTAAGTTATAATTATATTTAAATTTATTTTTTATTTATGTACTCTCATATGTACTCGTAATAATTTTTAATATTTATAATAAGATTTTTTTTTGTGAAAACGTGTTTAGAGAATTTCTTAATGTAATTAGGATTTTATTGCTAAATTGTTTAATTTTTGTTTCTATATTATAGAAATTATTTTTCTTAATAATAGAAATAATAATTTTAACGTGTTTTATCGCTCAAATCATTTTAAATAGTAAAATTACTAATGTACTTTGTATTTATTTTTTCAGGATTATGAGTACAATGGAATCCAAAAATACTTTGATAATTATTGCGCTGTGGTGCTTAGTATTAGAAATTTAAACTGAAAATTCTATTAGAAAATGGCAAACTGAAATACAAAACGGTATAGTCGTGAAAATCGATAACCATTTGGTTTACATATCAGCTTTTAAAAATTTAATCAGTCTGATTCCGATTTTCATCCATCTAATATTTCCATCAACTTGGAAAATTCTGTTACCAGATCCATAGAAGAAGCAACTTTGGGTAATGGAAAAGTAGTCTTATGGACTGATACTAACAAGAACTGGGCAACGATTCGTTGGAAAATCTTTGTAATCGAGCCAAAACACTGAACCCTTCAGGAGATTATACGCATTCCTGATGGAAAATTTCTGATCGATCTTAGTGAAATTAAAACTGTACTAACTTACTATGACACTTTTGATTTGTTCTCTGAAAATCCTAAAGTTTGCGCACCTTGCCGTTACAACGACAAAGGAGAATCCGTTGATATCCTAAATTTACTAACTACTGAAGCCAAATTTGTTGATACTAGATTAAAACAAGCGAGTGGCTTCGAAGTATATCACATAAATCCCTTTAAGGATAACGATTCTTCTGAGGGTTACATCTATACCTTTCGATTTACAAATTGTTCGAGTATTATCAAAATCTTAAATTCGAAATTTGAAATGATAAAAAAGAGACTTTAATTATACTGTTGATACTTATTCTACTTCTTTTGGAAACATTCGCATCTGTTCATTGCGATTATGCAGCCAGAAACAGGAACCACTCACTTGTGAATTATTAGACTTAAATTTAAAATCCAAAGTTACAAGTTATTTGATTCCTAATGGGTTGGACATTAAAAATGTAGTAGTTCAAAATTTAGCGGACGGTGGAGTGATGATTACTATGATCAACGACAAAGCTTGTCTCACCGATGGTGAAGGTATAGGTGCATTGGCAATTGCGTATATTCAACGAATTTATGCCGATGGACTTGTCGATAAACCCGAGAGATTTGAAAATCTGCCGTGCTGGGATTATTTTTTTACAAAATTTTCTGATTCATGGAGATTATTGTAGTGTTGCTTATGATGGTGTCAAATTATTAAGCCACCCGCAAAATGTGTTTTTCAAGTATACGACGCCAATTGAAAACGCCTAGTTCTCTATATATTGACTATTTTATAAAAATGTTTACACTTTCTATAAATAAATAATAAAATATGTTGTACTTATTTTTTAAATAATTTTATTTTAATTTAAACTAATATAATTTTTTATTTTCAAATTTAAAAAATTTTCATTTTTTTCCAAAAAGTGAAGGGTTTCAGATGGTAAAAGTGTTACATAATTATTTCCTTTGTTTTTTAAATTTTCGAGCATGAGAATGAAATTATTTAATTTATTTTAGAATTAATAGAATTTATTGAAGCAATTTAAATTAAATTGTACTAATCTTAGATTAATTATTTGCAATTTATGATAATGACGTTGCAAAGAGATTTTTACACATTTTTTCCTACTATCGCAAAACATAATGCGCAAAATAAGTTAATCGTTGCGCATAAATTACAATCCTTTCAATAATAGTAAGAATAATTGCAAATATTATTAATTTTAATAAAAAAGCTTGCATAAAAATATTTTATAAATAAATTGTTTGTTTATTTATTGATTGTAATCTAATCCTAGAAATCTTTTTCAACGAAGACATCAATTAAGTATGTCGAATAATCAATTAATATTATTCTTTACGAAACTTTTTATTATTACCACAAGTACATATACTTTCGACAAAACAAATTTTACTCGTGAGTGGTCCGTTAATATAGGAACAAAGTATATTGATGTCGACACTGTGACTGTTAACAACCATTTCATTTACAAATGGCTCAATCGTGAACACGACCCGAAGATAACCTTCAAATCGATCGAGGCAAATTATTCTGTATCTTGCGAAATATCAGTAGTGCGTGAAAATAATTATATTTACGAATTGACTAATACGGTTTTAGGCAATGGTAAGATTTTAATTTGGTTTAAAGATTACGATGATGATAAAAGTTGCTGGAGACATTATTTCATTGATCCACAGACTTGTCTCTATGATGCTTATAGAGTCAGCGAGTTTACTAATAATATTATAGATGCTATTGTGCCGTATTACGATCAGTATGATGTTTATTTTGTAGACAGTTCGCTTTGCAATGAAAATAATATATGCATTATGAGATTCAATGATAAAAGTGTCAACGTCTTGAATTTTACTATTTCACATCAAAATGGCTCACTCTACTATTTTAAAAATATTGAATTTAATAATTTTACTCCAAGTTATTTTTATATCGAGAAAATAAACAATAGCAGATCGATAATAAAATTATTAAACTATGAATACGAAGAAATAGCAATACGAGAAATAAATCACACAATCGATACATTTTCTGCTTCTCATAAAAATATTTACATTTGTTACACTTCCGCCAATAAAAAAAATCTGATTTGTGATTATTTTGATTCTGCGCTAAATTTAAACGATACAATGTCAATACATTTTACCAATCGAATTAAGAATGCTGAAATGTTTAATGTAGTTGGT
Source organism: Chalcis sispes (assembly GCA_949987625.1). NCBI lineage: Eukaryota > Metazoa > Arthropoda > Insecta > Hymenoptera > Chalcididae > Chalcis > Chalcis sispes. Next base: position 58,759,604 of record OX465096.1, on the reverse strand, counting down.
AATGGTACAGTTATTGTATCAATTACTGGTGATGAAATTTATTCAGCGATTTACACACATTACATCCACACGAAAGAAAAAATTATTCATGTAGTAGAGTTTGGAAATTATATTTGCAATGGCATGTTACGTTTAAAACATCAAGAAACTAATAGTAATGAACATTGTATTACTGTTTTATGTAATGATGTTTTGACAACTAAATGTATCACTTTTTCAAATGAAAGAGTTTGATTATATATTCTAATAATTACATGATACATCGAAATATTTATTATTATGGATGTATTTAAATATAAACAATAATTATTCGTAAAAGATAATTTGACTTTAAAGAAAAAATATTAACTGAAAAATAAACGTCAGAATCAATATATTGATTCTATTATTTAAACCTAGAAACAATCTAAACGTATTTACTTATATTAATAAATTTTTAAAATTAACAAGATAATTAAACTGTTAAAGAAGTACGTTGAAAAATGCAATACTAATTTGAATAATGCACACATTTGAAAAAAAATTGTATAAATTTATTATAATATTATAAAAATATAAATTATATTGGTTAATTTGTTGAATATTAAATAAATTAAAAAAATTTCATGCAAACTTTTATATAAACTTTCATGTCACTTTGCGTAAAAAAAATAAATTTTAATTTGAAAATATATGTTATTTTTTCATTCATGTCCTTCATATCAAGCCTTGTAGTACGAAAAAATTTATTTTTCGTGCAAGATTAAAGATAAAATTTACAAGTATTTTCTTACAAAGATCCCAGGATAAATAGTGAAAATATTCTAAAAAAAAAGATAATGCAATTACAAAAGACTTATACTTAAGTAATACTTAAGTAGTTAATAATAATCGTTAAACAGAAAAATTTAATAATTTATCTATAGTTTATAACTATTAAATCAATAGTTCACAATAGTACAAGAGGAGGATTAATGTATAATATAAAAGCGAAAGAAACTGACGAAGAAGAAACGCAACACTTTCCGAAAATTACGATTATTTGGCACAAAATGAGATATTTTCACACAACCAAAAGTATTAGCTAAAACAAAATCATTAATGTGTCAAAAAATCACTAATATCACCAAGAGTATACGCCAAAACAAAATCACCAATGTGTCAAAGCAATTTGTTTACCATATTTACCAGAAATTTTTCTTCTATTTTTTTTTTTGAACGATATCTACGAACTCTGCGTAAATTAAGTTTTGAATATACTCGTTTTGTTTACTTATTTTAGGTTTTATAACATACATATTTAATTCTAAATATCACTTGGCTTATAGATCATACGTAGTTAGCTTAATTTTTTTTAACTAAACTTTAACTTAAATAATCATTTTTTATAAAAATTTTTTTTTATTTTTTCATAAAAATTTTTCATAAAAATTATTATTTTCTTGAGCTGTAATCAAAATTTTACAGAGTGACAAATCGGAAGTTGCCTTAAGTATATGCAGCTTTTTCCCCCTCTACTGTATCGTATAAGGCTGGGCCCACGTAGGTACATTCTAGAATGTCAGTTTATATTGAGACGCCGTAAAAAGCAATACGTGAACTTTAAAATGAGTGACCTTACGAACGAAGAAAAGGAGTATCTCATCGAGTGCTTTTATTCTAGAGGTAAAAACTATACTGAAGCGTATAGAGGTTTTCGTACTAAGTTAGGAAGTAAAAGAGTGTTCAGTCAAAATACTCTTAGGAGGTAAGAATGAAAAAAATTATATTTGACTTTATCGTATGACCGCATTTTTTAATAAAGTTTTCAAATTTTTTTTACTTCTTTCTCAGAGTAATTGATAACTTCATCAATTATTATACTCTTGACAATCGTCGTCATGATCTTCCTGGTCCTTCATACATAGTTACAAAAGAAGACAAGGTTGCCGAGGTCGAAGAACATTTTAAGAATAATCCAGTGGATTCAATAAGAAAAGCTGCAGCAGCTTTAAAACTGAATCAAGAGACACTAAGATTAATAATAAAAAATTTCATTAAGTTACATCCTTACAAAATTTTTTCCTTTCGCTAACAAACGTGGATTAGTCAGGAACTATTATTTTATGCAAGATGGTGCTACACCGCATAGAACACAAGAGGTATTTAAAGCTATTTACGAAGTTTATGGTAAACGCGTTATCGGTTTAGGATATCCCAAGTTTGCACACGCAGGAATAGAATGGCCCCCTTATTCACCGGACTTAAACCTGTGTGATTTCTTCTTATGAGGCTACCTGAAAGATTACTGTTATGCGGAAAAACCCAAGACCAAAGATGATTTGAGAGAAGCTATTAGAAAAGGAATTTCCAGTATTTCTTCGTCTAAAATTGAACAAGTTTTTCATAGTTTCCAAAAACGGCTTAATTATTGAGCAAGTTCAAATGGGGATCACTTCGAAAATATTTACCATTAATAGCTATTTCTTAGCCAGGTTTTGTCATTTTTTTAAAAACGTAATATGTGTCTGTTGAAAATGTTCGATTAAACTGAAACCTATTTTAAATAAAAATGACCACTTCACTGATTTAATATGGATTTTTATTATTTTTTCCCTGCACTCGTCTCAAAATTATAAGTGAATACTTTAGACAACTTCCCATTTGTCACTCTGTATATTAAACAAAATTAAAAAAAATATAAAAAAAAAAAAAACCAACGCCACGCGGGGTTCCCAAGCGGTCACCCATCCAAGTACTAACCGCGCCCAACGCTGCTGAGCTTTGCTGATCTTATGAGAACCAATGCTTTTTTTTTTTTTTTTAATAATGTTTATTGACTTCACAATTATACAATTTACACGTGCTTAAATTCACAATAAACAAGGATTGAAAATTACAATTTTAGAATTTTTTTTTATAAGACATTAGGCCGAATAATAAGGCTCGCGCAGTCATACAATTTTTTATCAGTTGAGTGATTTTTAATACGATATCATTTACAAAAACGTATTTTTTGTACAGCTATGAGCAAGCTAGATACTATAAGTTATCATATGAAAATACAATCAGAAAAATGTAGAAAAAAACTGGGTGATTCTTTAACAAAGAGTTTGTTTCTTATTCTAAATGAGGTGGACGGGAAGTAGAGAAAGGAATGTAATTAGGAGTACTTAAGAGCTAACTATTTACATATTTAGAAAGATTGACTAAGACGCAGTTACATTTTTGCATTTTTTTTTTTTTTTTATTATTGGTTAAGCCACCAATATTTTTTTATATTTTTACGGTGTTTATCTTCCGTGTATATTTAACGTATAGAAATATTAAATCTCCATAGAGCGTTTAGGATACAAAAGTTTAAATTAAGAGGATAATTAATTTTTTACTTAGATTTATATCAATTTTGTTTTAGAATTACAGATATTAAATCTTGCATCATCTAAGCATAAATCTAAGAAGGAATTTCTATGGAAACGAAGGCAGGTCGGAGCTGTATAATTTAGTTCAATAGATTAGATTATTATTATCAATCCAATTTCTTATGAATTTTCCTCTTGTATTATTTTTAATATTTTGCCAACTCTTGTGTTTAGCGTTAAAATCTCCTGAAATGATATTAAAACTTTCAAGTTTTTCAAAATTGAGTATTTCAAATAATTTTATTGAATTCCTAACTAAATTCGTTTTTATTTCTGCATGTGGCGTAGGCTAAAATTATATATAGATTATATGTGTTGTTAATCATCATTTTTATAATTGTGGTTTCCAGAATTTTAAATTTTGCTATGGTACTATTAATTATTATGTTATGTTTAAGGTGGTTTTTTATTAAAATCGGAGTTCCTCCACCTTGAGATGAATTTAATCTGTCTTGTCAAATAATTTTATAATCTTTAAATTCTATTTTATGTGTTTTGTTAAGTTTAGTTTCTGAAATAAGTGCTATGTCTGGTTTTTCTTTATTTAATAATTTTAGGAGATTACATTTTCTTTGGTTTGTTATTATAGAGTTTAAGTTAATAGATATAATTTTCGAGGATTTAACGTTAATTTTCATAAAACTTATCTGGGAGATTCTGTTTATATTATCCATCGTGTAAGTAAATTGTTGATGGTAGTAAATATCGCGTCTACTCTTGCTTCGTTTGTTTTGATTGTGCTTCTGATTTCGTCTAGCTATTTTTGTTGATTTTCAAGCGCTTGTAATATAGTGGTTTTAAAATTTTCTATTATATTAATAATATTTGAAAATGATTCGATGTTTTGATTCTTTGTTTTAGATCTTGCACTGATATTTTCTTTGGGTTTTTGTAAAGGTGTTGTTATGTGATTTTGGTTAAAATTGCCTTTCACAATTTCAGCAAACTCAATTTCAGGTATATATTTTTTACTTATACGCGTGATTTTGTTTTCTTTATTTTCTTTTGATAATTTTATTTTTTCTAAAATTGTTTTCTCCGTGTCAAGTAGTTTAGGGCAACCTTTGTTAGATGCCGGATAACCGTAGCTTTAACAGTTAACACAGTATATTTGGTTTTTTTCTACTGACACATTTTTATTAAATTTACACTCGCCTGGCCCGTGCGGGTTTTCGCATTTAACACAACGATAGTTCATATTACAATTTTGCGCTGTATGGCCGATTAGTTGGCAATTTTGGCATTGTGTAATTTCCGTTTTTCTTATTTTTTCCCATTTAATAGAATAATAATTTAAATATTTGATATTCAGTAATTTATTAATGTTGCTGTTGGGAGACAGTTGTACCATAAAAATAGGTAATAATATATTGTTATCTACCGATTTTTTTGTAGAAAACCTGGAAACTTTCATAATTTCAATCTCGTCGATTTTTAATTATTTAATTCTGATAAAATTTCTTGTTCGGAATAGCTACTATCTATACCTTTCATTAAGTATGTGTGCGGTTTTTCGGTTTTGGTGTGTATGTATAGTACGGCGTATTCACAGATTTTAATAAATTTTTAGTATTATTATAATCGTTAATATTTTGTAAATATACACTGTGTTTGTTATTATTTAGTCGTTTAATATAAAAGTTATCAATTTTTAAAATAGATGTTAATAATTTTACCGTATCTTTCGGATTTTGATAAGTTACATAAATAGGTGGAGGTTTAATATTTTTAACAGTATAATCTGAGTTTGTATTTAGAATATCCTTTTGTATTGTTGGAGCGTTAAACCTTGTTGACCTTCTACCCTCGATGCTTATCTTGTTAGCTGTAGATGCCGTATGTGCTAACGCGAGTAGTGTAAGTTCCTCATTTTCTTTTGTAGGGTCGTTATTCACTTTATTTCTTGATTTATTATTTTTATTTTTAATTTCTTGCAGTAAGGTATTCAATTCAACCACTGTTTCTTTAATAAATGATTCGGTCGCTTGAAGATTTGCTTCCCGATAAGTATCGGTGTCCTTGATATTACCAATATTTTCGGTAGGCAAGCTTTTATTTGTGGATTTGAGTAATTTAGTGTTTTTTGTTCTTGGTATTAGATTAGGCGATGGATTTAGCCTTTGTTTTTTACCATGCTTTTTTTGCTTCACCGACATATTTGTTAGTGATTTATTTATTTCACTATGTTCGGTTTCACTTTTTCGTTTATTCGTGTTCTTTTCTTGTGCGATGTCGTTTGTATTAATATCTATGGCGGTTTTTTTGCCATTTTTACTATTTGCAGCTGACTGATTTATGTTGACACAACACTAAGTTGAAAATTAGAAAGAAAAGAAACACTAGGTTTTTGCGGATTGACTCTTTCCATAAATCAAAAATTAATATTTGACACAGATAATGCTGACTTTCAGCTATAGGTGTTACTCTTACCGAGGAACGAAGCCGAATGATATGAGAACCAGTGCGATAAGCGTGGTATGGTTGTAGGCGACTGTTTAATCTGCTACCTTTAACGAGTTATACTGAAAAAAATTACACGAAAATACCCGAATAAAAAACTATAAACAGGGAAAAAAAGATCTTTTACAGGCACCAGAGAAATATTAAAAGATTTTGTATAGATACGTGAAAAGGGTCTGTAAGGGAAAAATATAAGTAACTGGTTCAAAATTATCATAATGAAGTATAAAACTTTTTACTTATTTGCTTGCTGTCATCTGAACTTTGATAAAAAATATTACAATCGCAAACGTCATCCCAATATTCACTGTTACTTCTACTTTCATTATCTGCATAACATAATTTATTAAGATCGTAAGTGCCGTTCCTTATTATAAACTCTTTCCTTTTTTCAAGATAACGTAGTTGTGTATAAATATTAATAATATGATGTGCATCATTATCGACAGTTTTACTTTTTAACCAAACATTATCTAAATCATAATTTATTTCTTTATCAGATATACTAGGTTGTTCAAAAAGTTTTGAAAGCGGAAATGAAGATACTTTTTTTTGTTGGTGAAATCACTTTTATTGCTCAGTATAATCTCCCGTAAGTTCAATACACTTGGTCCAACGGTCTTCCAACTTGTTTATCCCATCATGGAAGTGACTTTCTGCAAGGCCTGCAAAATACTCCTCTACGACGGCTATAACCTCTTCGTTTGATGAGAAATGCTTCCCACGAAGGAATTTCTTGAGGTGTGGAAACAGCCAGAAGTCAGAGGGAGCTAAATCAGGCGAATAAGGTGGATGCTGCAACAATTCGTACTTTAATTCGGTTATTTTAGTGATGGTTTTTTGAGCTGTGTGAGCGGGTGCATTGTCTTGATGAAAAATGATTTTTTTCTTGTGCAAACCGGGTCTTTTTTCACTAATTTTTTCATCCAATTGGTCCAAAAGGTTACAATAATATTCAGAATTTATTGTTTTACCAGTTTGGAGATAATCCACCAACAAAATCCCTTTTGCATCCCAAAAAACTGACGCTAACACCTTCTTCGCCGATTTCTGGACACGAACTCGCTTCGGTGCCGAAGTGCCTGGTTGACACCACTCTTTAGCCTCTTGTTTTGATTCAGGGTCATGATGGTAGACCCAAGTCTCATCCATAGTGATGAATCGACGCAAAAAATCCTTTTTATCCTTTCGAAAACGCTCCAAATGTTGCTCAGAAAGTCGCATTCGAACGTGTTTTTGTTCCATTGTGAGCGAATGCGGCACCCATTGTGCACAGAGCTTTCTGAAACCCAAAACTTCATTTAAAATATGACTCACACTGCGAAATGAGATGTCTAGGGCCTCTGCTAAATCTCTCTCGGTCAATCGACGATTTTCCAAAACCATATCCTGTACTTTTGCTATGAATGCTGGTGTTGATGCACTTTTTGGACGTCCTGAGCGTGGATCGTCTTCAACGCTTTTCCGACCACGTCTAAATTCTAAAACCCATCGATGCACAGTTGGAAATGAAGGAGCAGATTCCTTTAACACTTTGACCATTTTTGTATGAATTTCCGTTGCTGATAAAACTTCCAAAACAAAGAATTTAATCACTGCACGATATTCGGTTTTTTCCATTGTAAAAAAAATACACTGACACGTCAACTTCAAATGGCTTGTAAACAAACAATGAATTGACAGAGTGGAATGAAACTTTGGGTATGTTTATATGAAAGATAAAATATTAAAATGGCGTAAAAATTTTGGTTCTTCTACTGCTCTATAGATGTCGCTTTCAAAACTTTTTGAACAACCTAGTAGTCTTCCGAAATTTTTTTTTCTATTTTTTTCTTTGAACGATGTCTACGAACTCTGCGTAAATTAAGTTTTGAATATACTCGTTTTGTTTATTTATTTTAGGTTTCATAACATACATATTTAATTCTAAATATCTCTTGGCTTATAGATCATACGTAGTTAGCTTAATTTTTAATATCAAGCTAATTTTCAGCAGTGTACAATAATTGAAGAAATAATTTTTAATGAAATACTATAAAATTTAACCTTAAAAGGACCATTTTGCAATAACAAAAACTGTATGAAAAAAAAAAAAAATATGTGGACGTCGAAATTCACCTGTTACTACTGTTAAATATTAGCGCATCAATATTATTTTATTGCATACTCTCCATATTTTATAGAAAATATTAATTTTACGAGATAAATTAACATTCATTGAGAAAAATAAAAAAAAATATTTTTGTGTTACGAAAACATCATTCATGTATTAGCTAAAAATTAATTGTCCAACTAGACTCGAATTTTACTGCTATTTTAAAATTTTTTTTTTTTTAATTTATTGTTTAAGAATTTTTCAATTTTTCGTAAAAAATTATTAATTTTATGAGATGTGCTCAAAATTTAACATTAAATAAAATAAAATGAAAAAAGTAATTCATTATGGATCATATACATTATCAAAATAATTTATTTTTAAATGTTTTTAAATTTCTATTATTAAGCATCAAGGAAAACATTCATATAAAAAAATTCTGGATATTAAATTTAGAGATGCAACTTAAAATTGTTAAAATTCGCTGAATTCTCAATGAAATTAAACTTAAAAAATATTTTAATTTTAATCATTCATTTGTCTCTTCATATTTAAAAATACCAATGTTTGATAATACTTCCTATATTAATATTATTTATCTCTAATTTTATTGAAGATTGAAGATTTTATAATTACACGAATAATTATCATGAAAAATTAAATCGAATCATATAAATATTGCTTCATTATAAATTTTAACCAATTAAAAAGAATCAACTATCTCTGAACAATATTTTTTTGAATAATGATAAAGTTTTTTTTATTGTTATTGCACTATACTCAATCGTAATAAGTGAATGACGATGTGGAATATTCTTTCTATGTTAATACTGAAAATATACACAATTTTTGTAATAAACAAGTCCCGATAAAACGGAGAGTAAATACATATGGAAACTTATCATCGGCAACAGTTTAATCGTTGCTGAGTTTGAGATGTGCCGAGTTTTTTTATCATAAACTAGAATAATCATAGAATTCAAACAAAATATAATTAATCACATTTATAAAATGTTAAGAAGTTCGTGTATTATCTAAATATTGTTGTAATTCTTGCATTCCACAAGGAAAGGAAACGAAAAGTGTGTAATTTTAGCGGTGTGTAATTACATTGTTTATTTGAAATACTTATAAGTGCTGACTTTGAAATATAGTAGTTGCTTGTTGACGCGGTAAAAAGTGAACAAAAAGAAACCGTTGATTAAAATTAACAAAACTGGTGTTCTTAAGCAGTTAAGTAATTAAAATATTAAAGAAATAAAGTATATTATATCAATAAATCGAACAATTCAAAATTTCATATAATATTGTAACAGTTGTAGATCAAATTCAATATAAATAATTTTAATCAAAACGAAAGTACGTAAAATTTTTGTGCATTATGTAAACATTCTTACAACTTGAAAATTCTCAATAATTTTTATTTGTATGTCGAAATAAAGAAATTATTCAGAAAAATGGTAATAGATATCATTCGTTTACAAATTTTTTAGACATATAATCGTTAAATAATGATATTATTTAATGTTAAATTGTATTTTTTTCCAAATAGTGAATATGATATCAATAATCGTCATCGGCATCCTCTGTCTAACCTGCGTCAATGGCACATACATTGCCATAGAAAATGCAACCCACTTTACCAACGACTCGTTTTACAAACCTGATGTTCTAGAAATTAAAAATCAGCTGGTCTACGTATCCTACCAGAAAGTCAACGCTGACGTAATAGTGAAACTAGAATCAAGTGCAATTCCAAAGAAAAAAAATCACATCTGCGAGATTAAGATTCCCGTACCGTCGGATCGTAACTTCGTCTCACCGAAATCAAAATTTTTGGGAAACAAAAAGCTTGTAATGGCTATCGTAGAAACGCAGTTACACAACGCCGAAGAAGATACCGATCCGTACATTAGGTTCTACGTCGTGGATTTGTTTGATGACTGCAGCTACAAAAACTTTACGGTGCTATTCGATAATCTGATACTGTTATCCTATAAACCATTTGTGATCATTCCTTATCAGAAAACGTTCAATCTGTTCGTTAAAAGTAAATTACATTGTGAACAACCTGGAAGTATTTGCATGATCAGGTACGAATTTCAAAGTTAATTTTCATATTACTAACCAAAATCAAATAAGCCAAAAAAAAATTAAAACTAAAAAAAAATTTTAAAACTTAAAAAGTACACTTATAAGTACAGAACTGTAAAGTAAAAAATAACATAGACGTACCAAATATAAAAAGTACTTTGTAGTCAAAACTACTCTATCACCTCGATTTTTCTTTTTAATTGGAAAAACTACTAGTCTCGTCAAAATACATAGTAGCATCCGTAGGTTTAGTCCCTGATGCAGACCATATTTTTTTCCGCATCTAAGTTATCATTGAATCTATTTTCTCTGTTTACTTTGTAAGGATTTTAAAGTATATTTATAATCAAGTATAATAATATAAGTGTAAAAACATAAAACGCTTTTAACAAATAAGCAACAAATTTTGCTTCTAAAATTAATGTTATGTGAATAAGCATGCTTCATATTTCTGTTCGATTTAAAAAAAAATACCTTTCACATTTATACTTAAATTTTACACTAAATTACAAACACTTGTTGACTGACTTTAAGGCCCTTACATTTATGCTTTATTTTATGCTTTTTAATCCTTCAGCACTCAAGCTATGAAAATTTTACTCACGCTCATCATCGATCTCAATTATTTTTTTAAATTCAAATGGAAAGGATGTATGAAATATTTTATTTTCCTAAAATTTTATAATCTTTAACTATTATATCAACAAAAATTATTTTTTCCGTTTGCAAGTATTAATAAAAAAATATTTTTCAGAGGGCATGAGTATTTTTTTTAATAATCAATTAAACAATATAAAGCAAATAATCCAAATGAACAAATAACCAAAATAATCCAATAAGCCAATAAGCCATATAACCCAATAAGCCATATAACCTAATAACCCATATTACCCAAATAACTCAAAAACTTACAAATAAACCAAATATTTTTTAGTAAAATCTACAATTGCATTTAAGGGGAGGTTCTCATCTAGCGATCCAAAAATTACGTGATTTTCGCGATTTTTTTTCTCATGGAAGGAAATAAATAAAGTAGTCAAGTTTTTTGGTACTTATTAAGTATGTTATTAACTACTCTTACAAATTTTTTTGAACAAAAATACCAAATAGTTTATTAGTTATATGCATTGAAAAATAGTCATCTAAAAAAAAACACCTCCACGGGCGGCAAGGTAACTCATCCAATTTTTGTCTGAAATCAAAAAATCAAAGTTTGTTATAAACTAGAAGACATTTGCTAGATTTTGAACTAAAATTAAGAAGAAAAGTTTAAAATTAACAAAATGGCGGACTTGCAAAAAAAAAAACAATTTTTTTGCACTTTTTTTTTGCTCTAAAAAGTGCAATATCAATAAAAATAATCATTGTAAAATTATGATTTTAGGTCAAAATCCAGCAAATTTAATTACCTTTCAAATAAAAAAAAATTCATTTTGACATCTATAATAGTTTTTGAGATATCTTTCCGCCCGTCTCAAAAAACATGGTTTCGAGAAAAACGCGTTTAAAGTTTTAGTACGCGATTTAGTACGTAAAAAGACGACTTCGGTTTTTTGACTATAACTTTAAAAATAAATCGAATTCGGTAAAACGGGTTTCACGAACGTATTCTACGAGACATTTGCCAACTTTTTAAGCAAAAAAAAGAAAATCGATTTTTTGTCGTGCTTGATGAGAACCTCCCCTTAAAACATCTTTCGGTATTGGCAATAGTTTATGAGATAAATTAAAGAAAAAAACATATTTTTTATGGGTTTTTAACAAATATAATACTTATTTTAATGCTTATTCTTATGCTTTAATATTAAATTATCAATTTTTTCTGTTTTAATCGCTTCAATTGCGAATTTACTAGCAGCATTTTTTAATTTGAAACAAAATAAAATTTGAAATTTGTAACTCGTATACTTGTAAGTAATGTCAATAACATCAGTTTAAACAATAAAATATTCGTCTCGTGTGTATATTGCTGTATTTATCACATGTCAATAAAAAATTAGTTATCATCAATTGTATAAGATAAAAATGTGCTCCCGGTTTTTCTTAAAATATACAAATTTAATTATTACTTATTTTGAGTAATTTTGTTATTAATTGCAACGTTAGTATAAAGAATTTTATGAAAATGTATAAATCGTGTAAAACTGAAGTAAATAATAAATTTATTTTAATTTAAAAATATCTTTATTGCCATAAATCAAATAATCAAAAATTGCAGATCGTTTAACATCTTTATTATTTAATGCATTTTTAATCTACAACCCGTAATTTGTCAGATATTCATAGACGAATGTAAAAAACGCATAAAACTCTTATATCACGATCTCTTTTTCGCACGATCAAGAACCAAGTACATAAAAGTAGACCTAAAAATAGCTAAAGCAAACGTAAAAATAAACCAGCAAGGTTACTAAATAGGCTAAATAACCAAATAGAATATATAATCCAGGTAACTCAACAAACTATACAATCCTAATAATCCAATAAACCTTAATATAAAAAATAACCTAACAAACTGTACAATCTTAATAATCCAATAGTTCGCATAAAGCAAATAACTCAAATAAACCGTGTAACCCAATAACGCGTATAAACAAATAAATTATATAACTCATATTCCAACAACCCATAACCCAATTGCAGCATGTAACCTATATAACCTAATTACCAAATAGCCCAATTATATATTATGATGATTATGATTTTCTTGAATGGGTGCGCTAATTATATATACTCATATATTTATGATTTTCTCGTAAACTATTACTTATACAGAAAAAGCGTATAAACAAAAAAATTAAAAATCGTTCGTTTTTATTCGACATGGTTGAAAAATAAAAATTAAAATATTTCACAATATATATGGTACTTTTAAAAATACTTTTTAATATAAGACCAAATTATTATTATTCTAATTATTCCGATACACATGCGCAGATGTTTTGAGTTTTACTCATTACCTGAGTAAAGTAGGTGGATTCAATCACTTGCGTGCTATTAATGAAATACTTTCAAAAGTTTGCTTTTTTAGTTTTTTTTTTTTCAAACTAATTATTTATTGTACATGCTTTTGTTGCATTACGTAGACATTAATAACGTTTAAAATAATAAATATAATCTATTAAAAAAGTATCGTAATATTTATATTTCATATTAATTCCAGTTTTACCGAAGAAGGAGACTTACTAGAAGTGGAGAACTTCGATTTCAATACTAAAACTAACAGCTTCGACCTCGTGAAAATCTACCCTCTTAAAGAGTACGATCCTTTAGCTGGCTATGTATTTCTTTCTTATCACACGTCGACCCTAAAAACTCTCGATTCACGTTTACGTACCATCAAAGAATTAAAATTCAATCACATCATTTATACTCAGTCAGTGCTAGATAATGACATAGGCGTCTGTTACCATGGAGAATCATTCGAGGCTGAAGTTGTATGCCTCAAGCTGGACTCGAGATTAAAAACGAAAACTCGTGTGACGTTGAACAATCAATATTATTTAGTTACTCGAAAAATGTATAATTTGGCCAACGGTGATTCGCTCATATTAATCATCAGCGGGGATAAGAACATCAACGTTTTCGTCAAGCGACTTACACTCGGTGGTAGACTCAGTAGGCCGAAGGAATACACTTTCGAGTGCCAAAGTTTTCGGACCCTTCCTGAGAGTAGCTTCGTCGAATTGAAAAATGATATTTACTGCTTGAGTTTTCAGTGTAACCGAGGTATGATTACGCATTGTATGAAACCAACGGAGGCGAAAAATTTATGGTTGTTTGTATGAAATATTAATTTGACGTTACCACAAAGAATATATATATATATATTTTTTTTTTTTGAAAATTCAAATTGTCAGTAACAATAGTTCATATAGTTGACAAAGAATTTTTCAATTAGTTTTGTAAAAATTAATTTTATGAATATGATAAAATATATTTATATTTTTTTTAAATCAACGAACACTTTGCTAAAAATAAAAAAAAAATAAAAAATAAAATAAATAAATAACCAGACTGAAACATTTTTCGTTACCTTCGTTTCACTAAATATGGCTTTTATTTTCAGTTTTTCATACAATCATTACCATACACCTATTTCATCAAGCATTGCAAAAACAGAAAAGAAAAAGAAGATTAAAATGAAAGATGAAGAAAAACACGGTAATTTATCTAAAAGGTCGGCACATTTCTATAAAAAAATATCTTTATTCTAAACGTATACATTAGTTCCTATTACAAAATTGAACGACTTCATCGTCAAAAGATATACGTATCCATACGTACGCATCATCATACATCGACATACGTACGGAGATTGTGGATATATACCGGGTATGTACACACGCGTACATGTGCAAGAACGCAAATAGCGCGTTAATGCAGTCGCTGAATCTCCAAATCATAGAATCTCTGCTCTTTCTCTCTCTCTCTCTCTCTCTCTCTCTCACTGGCAAACACGACTGATCTCCTTCAGGCTAAAAACGTAATCTATGTCTCTCTCTCTCTCTCTTTTCCTCGCATAGAGAAAAGCCCGAAGATGGCAAGCGAGAAAACAGCTCGCTCGAGCCTTTGAATGCATTCTATCTCAAAGCCCTATAACGAAGCGCCGCGCCGAAACAAGCGCTTAACGAGAAAGCGCATAATTCACTCTCTTTCTCTGCCTAGGCCGAGCGAATTTCCATTAAATAAAGCTCGGGACCAACGTTTCACTCGGTCTTTTCGCATACGCACGTTTACATATACATATAACCCCAAATCCCCCATCCAACGTGGGAGTAGAGATGGTAAATGGAAAAATTAAAAACTTATGTTGAACCAAAAAAAAAGTGAAAACGACGGGATAGGATGATGTACCGAGAGCGTTGGGCGTTTTTCTCTCGTTCATTTCTCTCTTTCCTTCTTTTATTTTATTTTATTTTATTTTCTTTTTTTTTTTCTTTTTTTTTTTTTTTTTTTTTTACCATAATTGTCACCAATTCGCTCTCGTATATAACCTCGCTTTAAATGCATTAACCAAGCCCTTTCATCTTCAAACATCCGTATACTCGTATATACTTTCTCTCTTTCTCTCGTATATGCTTTCTTTCTCGTTCGTTTACGCACGCATACGCTTGCTCTTTTTCGCTCGCACTTCGTCCACTTTTTTTTTTTTCATTTTCTTTATTTCCTCATTCTCTTTTGCTCTCTTTTTGTTGTATTTTTTCTCCCCCTCTCTCTTTTTATACGCGGGATGTTTATTTTCGTCTATTTTACTTCTTTTTTTTTTTCTATTTTACCATTTTTCTCTTTTCTTTACCAACTCGCACTTCACCTTCTTTTTTTCTTCCTTTGGTTTTCGTTTTTCCTCGCGTTTTTCTTCTCTCCACTGTTTTGTTTCTCTCCTCGCCGTCGTCTCGCGGTGTTCGTAGCTTATCCCTTTGAGCCCTCCAGTATTATACTCCTCGCTATAATTTCCCATGCAAATTAGTAGTCGAAGCTACTACTACTACTTGCTTCAGATTACTCGCCGTAATTCGCGTAATCTCGAGTCGATTATTTCGAGACGAGAAAACTGTTTGGATTTTGATGCGAGAAGAAAGTTTTTTCTTTCTTAAATCTGATTTTACATTTTTATTTTTGTTTTTAAGACAGAAATATAAAAAAATTATCCTTAAATGATCCGCGGATATTGAATAAGATTTTTAAATTAATATTGCAAAATGAAAGGACTCTAATTTGGATAAGGAAGCCAATAAAGAAAGTTCATTTTTAGGTTATATTTTATTTACATATTTATTTGAATTTTATGAAATTGAAAACTCTATTAATCTTAGAATAGTGCAATTCATTTATTATAAAAAGAAGCATAAATATTCACCAAATATCTTATTGTGATTCTAATACCAAACATTTAATTATATTTCTAATTGTTTTTAATTTCTGTTTATTTTTAATGAAATAAAACAAAAAAAAAAAAAAAAAAAAAAAGAAACTAACTATGCTATTGGATGTCTCGACATCCTAATAAAAGTACATGATATTTTTGTTATAAAACTTAGAAAATATAAACTTCGTGCTACACCATGGATGTATAATAATATTTATATAAAGTGTACGAGATAACAGCATAAATAAGATAACAAAATAAACACGGCCTAGTTTTATTTAATTTATAATTATTTCTCATAGTTAACGACATGTATCGTATTGTAAAACTGTCAGATACAATTACCGATTAAACTCGGCGCTAATGCGGTTTTCAAACTTTATTTATTAATTTAAGTTATACATGTCCCAGTAGCATGTAAAATTACATTTTCACAAAACTTATATTTCATATCGTAACATAAATTTACGTAATCCATTTTAAATTACAAATAATTCGATTTTGAAACTTTTGCATTTACGTTATAAAGTTTATCTATTTACTTTATATCATATGCAATATTTTCTCCTTACATTCTCTCATTATATATTAACATTGAAAAGTAAAATAAAAAAAAAAAATCCATCAAATTCCAACGTTTCATCCACGTATACAAGCGAGTTCTCATTTCATAGGAAACGCTCTGAAAGTTAACGGGATTTTAGGGGCGTGGATAGAAGCAGAGCGCAAGCTCAAATAAACGTACGCAGTCACAGACACACACACACACACATATATACATACAATCCATTAATTACCGCGAGTGACTGTCCCTCCTCAATCGTTTCGTTCGCAAACCATGGACTCACGGTCAACTCGGTTTGCACCAAATTATCGCTTGTAACGTCTCCCTTGCTTTTTCCGCTCGCTCATTTCTAACGGGTTTGCGTTAATCGATCATGAACGGTGAAATGGAAGATTGCAGATATATATATATATATAAATTTGTTGAATAGTTGGTAATGCTTGTTTAGAATGTCTATACAAAAAAAAAAAAAAAAAAAAACTTTTTAATAATAATGGAGAATCAAAATTCACGTCCTTCAGGGATCGATAATAAGTGAAATGATGAGTTAAGGAATTTTCTAAAGATATGAAAGTGTAAAATAATTTTTTTTTTTCTTTAAAGATTACGCTCAATAAAAAATTGATTATACACTGAGAAAAAAGTCCATAGTAAAAATAACTATGGTGGGACAACTATTATATTTTAGAATTTTTTACTATAATCATTGGTAAAATTGACTACATTAGTTATATCAACTCATATTGTGTAGTTATCGTTACTATATTGCATTATAGTGAATTCAAGTTAAATCTACTACTTTAGAGTAGTAAACTTAATTATCATTTCTTGTTTGTGAAAACTAATATTTTTAATACCCGAAACTATTTTTGATTGTTATCTTGACTATATTTTAGGTATATTAACCTACAGCATGTAATCATTTTTATTATGTAGTAATGGTAGCATATTAAAATTAAATCCACTTCTTTAGAGTAGTAAACGTAACTATCATTTAATGTGGCTGGCAGCTATGATTTTTAATGCTCTAAACTATTTACAATTGTTATGTTGATTACATTTAAGATATATTAACAACAGAATATAGTAATTTTTATTACGTTTTTATAGTTGCATTTTATTTAATATATATAAACTTTGTAAACATTAGATTAAATTGTTTAACTAAAATTTTGATTACTTGTATACATCCGCGTATGCAATAAATTTTTTATGAATTTCATAATGATATTATTGACCGCAATTTATTGCATAATTGATTAAATTAAAATTTATTAAAAAAATTGACCCTTATCAATTATACTATAAATTATGCAACAAAAATATATTTATAAAAATTAAGATGTTTTTATTGAAATTATATATTTCTATGAAAACAACAGATAATTTATTCAATGTAAAGAATGTCGTAAATGACCTATTAATTCTTTTAATAAATATATGTATGATATTGAGCGAAAATCATTTTGATTTATGATAAAGGAATTATACACATTGTATTTAATATATGTACTTGAAAAACATAACTCTCCTTTTGGTGTAGTCAAGTAAATACATCAAAATTCGTCTGGTTGTTCTATGTAGTGTTAAAAGATTAATATTTTTAAAATTTATTTTTACGTTATAATTCCATTGTACTGATTTTTACTTAATAATCATAGTTTCCATCAAAATAAGTACCGAAATCCTAAAACTATTAATTATTAATTCAAATTAATACAAAAGTATATTAATTTTTTAATTATTTCTTCATTTTAAAAAATACTTTACACTGTAAAAGAAATATTAAATATATAATTTATAAAAGTATGTATTGATCGCCATGCAACTTATATGACTCAAATTTAAATCTTAGTTCTAAAAGCGTTACAGTTAAGGCGTCTGCTTCATAATGCGAAGGACCCGGGATCGATCCTGCCGTAGGCCAAACATTTTTTCTAAATTTTCGTTCATAAAATATTGTATAAAATAAAATTTGCGACAATGCGAATAAATGGTTAATTGTAATGCTAATGTTTAAAAATATGTTACAATCATAATGAATAATGAGATTCCATATGAAATATCCCCTGTATAGGGATAATTCGTAAAAATAATATATAGTATTTTATATTTCTAAAATATTTTGCCAACTGAAATGATTTTACTTTTCATTTTGAAAAAATATTACTTTTATTCAATTTTTTAAATGATTCTATTCTTTAATTGGTTCTAGTAATCTTTTCTTTCAATGTACATTATTAATTAGGTATTTTTACTATTTATAATAATCTTTGTGATAATTGTTACTTATAACTACTGCGCAATAACCGAGATGTTTTTTTTAAACTATGTTTCTGAGTTGAAGTAAATAGCCTTTTCTTGTAAATTAAACTTAAAAAATGGAGTAGATAAAACTATTCGTTAATAAATTCTTTTACAAACTAAGTACTGGTAAAGTAACTAGAAAGACTGAATCATTATTCTGTTATTCATTTGTTGATTTAACTTTTAAATAGTCGATTTTACTATTTTTAGCAATCAATGTAACTAAAATAATTTTTATTTTTCAACTACTAAATAATTGCCGAGGTATTTTTTAATTATTTTTTTAGGTTAAAACTACCAGTTTTTTAACTCAGTATACAGATTGTATTTGTATATTTTGCTTATTAATTATTCGTGGAATAATTTTTTACATTTTATTATGTCTATATTTCTTGAAAATTTATATAATTAGATTTTGCTAAACGCACATCCGATGAACATTATTTCAAATGCTTTACTCACTGATTTCACATTTTTACTATAAAAGAAAAAAGTACATCAATTTGATATAAAAACGCCCAACACGTGCTATTTAACAATTATATTCGTGCTAAATTTTTTGTCACCATTGTTACAGAAAATTCAAACCGGTCAACAAAATTTTCCAACTCACCTCACCTTCAATTATTCGTTCACACGGCGAATCCCCAATGTCATTTCGATCGCGTGGGGCAAGCGAACGAATCGAGATAGACTCAAAAAAAAGAAAAGATGAAAAAAAGGAAAAGAAAAAGAGATAGATCGGGGGGGGGGGAGGAGGAAAGAGAGAAGTAGTAGCGCGTACACGGGCCGATTAAATGAAGAGAGCTCAGGGTTTTTCATAATTCAGTGGACGCGGCTTTACTTTTGGTGCGCTTCAAACCGACCCTGCGGCTAAGACGCTGTAGACTTTCAGTTCGTTCTCTTTATTTCTCTCGTTTTTTCTCTTTCTCTCTATTTTCCTTTTCTCTCACTTTTTTTAAGTTCAAAAGAACGAAAGGTCTTCAAGGTAAGGAGCTTTTTTTTTTTTTGATAAAAAAATGTTTGAAACGCCGTTTTTTTTTTGCCCGAATCGTAGTTCATAATATTAATAAGCCGGATCTTAACTTTATTAAATTTCGTCGATCTCATTAGAATTTATAAATATTGAATAATAATCAATTAATCGTTGTCTAATTTATTGACTTTTAAAATAAAGATTAAATGCTTTTCTATGTTGATCACGAGTTTATATAAAAAAATAGTACAGTTTTTTATACACGTATTTATTATTTTTTGATTCGCAAGGTATTAGGTTAAGCACTGACATCATCTATAATAAAGTTAATTTTCAAAATAATAAATTAAATTTTCTTCTCGGTATACTTTCTTATTATCTTTGTCTGACCTGATCTTGTTCAATCTGTTGTTAGTTGATTTGTTTTCAATTTAATTATTTTTTCTACATTATAAACTTATGCATATATGTATATATGAAAGCAGTTAATAGTATTTAAATCTATATAACGAAAAAAATATTAATATTTTTATTTATAAAAGAAGTTGCTTTAAAACGTTTCTCTTTTTGAATATTTCTTAATCAAAAATGACAAAACAAAACATTTTCCTCGTATTTAAAAGAAATCTGTTTTCTTTTTTCTTTACAGATTAGTGAGATTCATCTTCTGTCTCTCTCTATCTCTCTTTCTTCCTCTTTCTCTCGTTTTTTCCAGTTTTTTGAACCGTTTTTTATTTGCATCGCAAAAAAAATATAAATCAAAGCTTACTGTTAAGTTGTTTGCGCGACTACAAACGTATTATACCCAAAACTTTAAAGCGGATAAATTTATTAAGAATATTCTTTTCCGCCGGCAACTTTCTTCGTTTGTTTCATCATTGCTTAAAAACAATACGTTATACTTGTATGAACATTATTTTCAAATTAACGTTAATAACAAATTTTTATTTTAATTTATAAATAAACATATGCTTTTGTGCAATGTAATACGAAATTTATTTTCAATAGTTCACTGTTAGTATTATTTGATTGTTTCTCTTTTTCAAGATCATCTTTGTTAGTTTTAAAAATTTAAAAAATATAATTTATCTTTATTTTAATAAAAATCCTTTTAATATGATCTTTACCGATGAAACTTTTATTCGATGCGCAAAGCTGATTTAAACTTCTGCACTCTAAAAATAAGAGTTGTTAAATTAATGACATTTTAATTTTTTCATCAAAGCATAAGAATCGCGTTTATATGCATTTAAATTGTCTTTGTGCTATTAATTATTGAATATAACTAATTGTGAAATGTTAATATTAAGAAAAATTTAATAGGTTTATGAAATTTTAAGTAAAACTTTCAATATATTTACGATGAGCGTCAAGCTTTTCAATATAAAATATATTTAATCGCTGCTTTCGCCATATATAATTAATCTATATTAAAATAATAAAACGGTTAAAACAAAAAACAAATGGTTAAAAAAACATAAAAGGCAAAAAAACTCGTTCATTATTCTTTTCATGTTTCCAAACTCGTAATCAAACTAAAATTCTATCTTCTCCAGAATCTCCGCAAGAAGAATTCTCACGCGCCCTTCGCAAGCCCTGACGGAAACTTTCCACATTATTCCGAAACTTTTCCTTCACACTGTAGCTCTTTTTCGGCCGCCGAAATTCGCGCGCTCTCGGTTTTCCGACCTGAAAGTCAACACTTTTAGGATAGATACAACGACATCGGCGTTACATGCATACGTATAGGGGTTTACTTCGCATGTAATAAAATTCACTCTCTCTCTCTCTCTCTCTCTCTCTTTCTCTCGGTGCTTTCGTTGCTTCTTTGCTCGCATATTTACAAGAGAATTCGAGAACATGTAAATGCGCAACGAGCAAAACTGAAGTTGTTTTTGCCTATGTATGTTTATGTCTGAATATAGAGCAAAGCGTCAAAGCAAAGTTTTCTTTATTCGTTTGAAAGGTTGACTCGTCGAGTGTTTTGCCGGATAATACAGTTTTTGTAAGCAACGAGAAAAATTTTTTTTTCGCGATTCATTGTACTATTTTGAAATGTTTTACAAAACTTGTGCGACGGCATTATTTTATTGAAAATTTTATCTTTTGCAAAAAATGTAACGTAAAAGAGTTTATCAAATATTTAAACTTTTTAATAATTATATGAGAAAATTAAGAAGCAAAGTCTGGGCTTGTTTTTAATTTTAAACGTAATAATTCATGCAGTTAAGTACAACAAACATTTATCTAACGTCATTCCATTTTAATTGTGTTATCTTAACACACAGTCGATATCATAGTGGCAATATAAAATTATCCCATGTTATAATATTCATACAAGTTATACCATTTTAAAATTAAAGTCATCGATATTAATATTTTTATCATTAAAGTCTCTAACAAATATTTAAAAAAAAATTACAACACTTTTACACTCAAACACACACACACACACACACACACACACATTTTTAAAAAGAAACGTAGTGTATAAGTCTGTAAAAAATGCTTTAAATGATTATTTGTTTTACTAAGAGATAAATTCAAAACAACCAAAAACTATATCAAATTATACATACTCAATTTAATACTCTAATATACTTTATAAATTTTAATTGAGCAATAAAACAAAGATTAAAAAAATCATTAAAGCTAAAACAAAGCTCATCTATAGATTAATAATGTAACTTCTCATACTTCATCAAGACTTGAAGCTAGTTGACACAATTTATATGCGAGTTTCATTGCAGCTTAAATAAATGTTATCTAGATACACATGGTATAATTAATATATAAAAATGGAATTTTAATCAGTTATTTTAAAGACTTTTTTCTATAAATTACTGAAATCATTGATACTGTATTAATATATAGAATTGATAATAATTTTTTTATGAGCAAAGTTTGTATTTTTAGAATATTTTTGCCTGCGTAATAAGTAACCTTTTGAAATATTCACTTAAAATTATTAACGATTAAGTAATTTACGTTTTTATATTTCATAATTATTAAGTAAACACAATAAGACAGTATATTTTTTGCTTTGGTTATCAAAACTTGAAAAAGTTCAAGAATATATTAGTATTTTTTACACAATTTATTTGCGTTTATTTCAATTGCACAACTTAAACTTATCCACCAATAAATAATATAGAATGCCTTCGTAATCCATAAAAATCTTTTTTATCACATGATCGTTAATCAAGACACATTTTCGTAAGCATAAAGTAGACGAGGGCAGACTTAAAAATCCTAAATTTTTTAAGCATACAAATATTCCTTAAAATTTTTCTCCATAAGTATAATGCGAAGGATGAATTTCTACTCATCATCGATTTATACGCGGATTTTTACTTTATTTTCGGTACTTATTAAAAATTTTCCAATTTTCTGCGTTAAAACATCGCTGAAGAAATAGATTGCATCGATTTATGTTGATCGTCCGATAAAAATTTTCTCTTCGTCAGTAATTTTGTGGAGTAAACTTAAATTTGAAATTTCGAAAATTGTTTCTGTCATCCAACAAGAAAAAATTTACATAAATTAAGGTCGGCGATGTGGTTTGCACTAATTTTATCTCAAGAAAAGTCAAACAAAAGTATAAATCTATAATTTATAAATTTATGGATACTTTTTTTTTTTTAATTTCTAAGTGATCAAAAATTACAAATGATTTACTTTTTTATGAACAAATGTTTTTTCTCGTTCCACAATAAGAATGTTTTTTGCGATATACATCAAATTTTTATTTATGTTAACAATGTATATATATATATATATGCGCCGTTAAAATTTAATTTTATTCGTTCATCGTATGGCGTTTCGTATGCAATAATTCATAAAAAACGAATCTAAAAATAAATAACAAACAGTGTTCATTAAATAATAAGACGTAATCAAGTAGCGCAAAGATGAGTAAAAAAAAAAAAAAAAACAGGAAAATCCTGTTCAACGCAAAAGAAACGCACGAACAGGTAACCGTTAATGATTGAAAAATGTACTTTAGTTAACCATCGCAAAAATTCCATCGTGGAAATTTTGATCGAGTGCACTTCTCGAATGTTTCTATATAGACTTCACCGAGCGTTATCCGAGAGAAAATGCTTTCAATTAATTCGGCATAACCGATAATTAAGATAATCTTCTGAAGTGAAAACGCATAACGCGTTTCGGAAGGAGTAACTTTGAATGATATCATCGGAGTAGTCTGCACTTTATATTATATATGTATATAAATATGTATACGATTCCACGCGAATACATAAACATAAAAAGGGTAGGGGGGGGGGGGGATTCGTTGCGAATTTTCTCTTCCTCTTTTCAACGATTGTTCGTACGTTCCTATGTACGTAAGTACCTACACATGTTTGTGAAAATTATATAAAATCTCAATGGTTGATGGAGGTTTCGAAGCGCAGGAGAGCTGCCGAAACTAACGAGCTTCGGTGTATCAAAATTAATGACGATGGATTTCGATTACAATCGTGATTGTTTGATTACGCTTTCATATTTATTTTACAGCGTTACGAGGATTACATAATGCGATTAATTTGTAGTTGGATTAACGATTCTATAAATGTTGAGTTCAACTCGGGAGGCACGAATATTGCCCTTTTCTTTCTGATTATTCAATTTACGTTGTACAATATTGTAAAGTATAATATTTTTATTGTAAATTAATCAAGATGTATAAATTGATGAATAAAAATACATTTTAACGTATCAATTATCAATGTTTCGAGAATAACTTTGACGATATTATTTTCGTTATTTTCATAACAATAAAATGTTTTGAAAAATTGCGACGTTTTTTAAACGTTATATTTTTTTTATATTTTTTTAATAAGCAAGTTTTTCTCTTTTTGAAAATTATTTACTTCTAGTTAACTCAAACTTTCAGTATATTCATTTACATTTCATTTATTCCTTAATATAAACACTAAAGTTCATAATTTTGTTAAAAAAAAAAAATAAATAAATAAATAAACAATGTTATAACAATTGCTGTAACCATTACTTTGTAAAATATAAAATTTCACAATTTCAAACGAACAACTTAACGCTTCAAAAATTTTACAAGTCTCCGTGTTATTCTCCGTTTTACAGAAACAGTTAAATTTACCGACGCACACCGGTGCACGAAAACATGACGTATTTCGGAAATTCAACTCCAACAAAACGGAACTGCATTTCTCCAAATTCTCTCTCTCTCTCTCTCTCTCTCTCTCTCTCTCTCTCTTCCTTTTTCTCAATCTCTTTTCTTCATCCCTCTCTTACTACTTTTTATTCTTGACGCAGGAGCTGTAATTGTCGAAGCGAAGCTCAACCCAATTAGAGATTTCGGAGTTTTAAGTAGATAATAGTGTAATGGAATTACATTTTCAAGTTAGTCCGGAACTGAGCTTTGTGCACATGAAGAACAAGACGATATAGAGAGAGAGAAGCGATTAAACGTGTCTTTCTTTCGCCCTTTTAAAGGAAGAAGAAAGAGAGAGAGAGAGAGAAAGAGAGAGAATGAATGGCGCGACGTAATTTTACCTAAATATACAATCGTCTTGTCTCTCGATCTGTATTACGATGCATTTCGTTCTATCTCGTTCTTTCATAGTACGAAGGAAAATTTCTCTTTCCATGAAACAGAAGTTTCGCGTCGACCTAAAATTACACCAAAGTTCCACAGGCCCTTCCATATAACAATAGCTTTTCGAATTGAGTAAATAGACGCGACTATAGTCTTACTCGAGAGAGTCGATGGTTATACTTTATTGTAAAGAGTAAAGAATAAATACATTTTTTATTATTTACCATATCTATATTTTTTAATGATTTATTACGTATGTGACGAGCCGATATAAATTGAAAAATTTATAAATTGCATTTGAATTACGAACAACAACGGAAATTCGTTTACAAAAGTTTAGTAAACATTATTTAATTGCTTATATGAGTAAAAAATTAATTCTTTTAATATCGCTAAGGATCTTAAGATTATTTTTATATCTGTCATTTATCAGAAAATCCAATTTTAACGACTACGTTAACAGTTGATTATGTATATATACATTTATATTTAAAAATAAACTTTAATTATATTTGTAATGTTATACATTTGTAAAATAATAGAAATATTTTTATTTTCATATACATATATATTTTATTATACTTTAAAATTTTTTAATTTCAACAATTTATGTGTTTTACGTAAATAAATCTAAAATGTAAAAATTTAGAAGAATAAAAAATTAAAATATACATTTCAGTAAAATATAGAAAATTATTTTGTGCGTTAAAATGTCTCAAGTATCAAAATTCTCCAAGTAAAATTTTTAAACGAAAATACATAAATGTACAGTAAAATTGAAAAAAAAAAAAAAAAATTATTTCGATGCTTAAGATGTTTGAAATTATAATACAATTTGATGTTTTCTGAATTTCAATTACATTATTACAATTAAAATTTCACTCTATTAACAGCAACTTTAATTATAAATAATAATAATTTCAAAATTGATGCCAACGAATAAATCTGGCATATTTTAGACATAACTCTAAAAGCTACATATGAACCAATTATTTAAGTGCAAGTCTATTTCTTTTTCTTGAAAATTATTCAAATAAAAACAGTAAATTTATCACTAATTGTATATTAGCTCATTTTTAAAAAAGAAATTGACTTACCATTTCACTTAGAAAATAAACGATCTCTATATCTATAGCATAACTTATATCAAACTGTTTTTGTTCTTTGAACTTTAACTTGTTAAGCCAAACATAAAAATTTGAAAAATAATATTATTTTTCAATATAAACGATTTTCCTTTTTTTCTTCTTCTAATACTGACAAAAATATTATAGACACTTCCATTAAATGAAACCTTATGACATTGTTTTATTTTTAAATAAAAATTTTGATATGCAAGAGATAATGGAAGATTCTTGAAATTAATTTGGATGATAAGTCTTATAACGTACATTTACAAAGCTCATTGACTTTGATGCATATTGTATTACTTATATTTATTATTAGTATCTTATTCACTTTGAATAAATATTTTTTCCAAGTTGAAAAATAAGTTTCCTTGTATATTTTGTTTATTGTTTTATTTTATTTTACATTTTTTCTTATTTTTATATTGAATAAATTAAATTTATTTAATTTAATTTATTTATGATAAAAAATTATTCAAATCGATAATTGTTTCTGAATTTGTTTCCTAACAAGAAAGGTGACTTATTTTCGTATAATGTACCTACCCTATTATATATTTTATTTTTGAAGCTATTCCGTTTAAAAATATAATATCGATTAATTATAATATCCTTAATAAATTTTTACAATTTTTCATAAATAATTTTTTATAATTTTATTTAAAAATAACTAATATATAAAAATATAGTTCATAATTATCCGTTAAAAATATTATTAATCTAAGACTTTTTTGCATATTAAACTTTTATAAATGTCCATTTTTCAATTAAATAATGTGATAATCTAATTTTGAAAAATATTTTTATTCTTTCATTCCAGCATTTGTTTTTATCAAAATTTTTGCTTTTTTAAAATTAAATATTATACTTTGTTACACCTAATTGTTGAGGTAAAAATACATTGATTAAAATTAATTATTAATTATTATATATTTAAATTATCAAAAGTATTACCAATGTAATGTAGTTTCTTGATAAATAATTATTTTTAGAATTTATCGAACATCTATACGTTGTAAATGTTTATGTGCTTTAAAAAAAGAATTGTTTAAATAAATTATTATTTTTTTTTTTTTGTATTATCAACTAAGCTTAATAATTACTAAAGTATAATATTCAAAATTATTTAAATAAATCTATACACAAATAAACGTATATATGAAATTACTATTTAAAATTTAATCTAAATATAACAATCACGATAAACGAATTTAAATCAAGATTAAATTAAATACAGCATAGAATTATACTATTTGCAAAATGTCTGAAATAGCTTAAAAAATTATTATATTGAACTATTTAATTTTTATTTTTACAAATAATATCTTACAATTATCTAATATATTACCTACAAAGTATAAGTTGTCTGACTAAACTCGGGATATATTACTACTGATAGGTGACCGCATTTTTATTTTATTAAGAAGCACAATAATTTCTTTTTAAATAATTTCTAATCAAAGTTATAATAACAAAAACCACTAATTAAGACAGGATCATTTCACATTAGAAAATGACTAGTTTATTTCAACAATAATACAATCTTATTATTTATCTATAATTATAATAAAATTAAGCGTTTAATATTATTAAGATGTATCCAAACAATTAAATATATTCTTCATCTAAAATCTTGATCTTAATCGATTTACATTATTAAAATTTAAAATCTAAATTACAAACTAAAAAGCACACTTTAAGATCTTCCCAAAACACTTTCATTCGAAGATCTCAAGATCTTTCCATAACTGACCGACGGAACTCCTCTCACTCTCGACAATCAACCGGTTCTATAATAAAAGAAAGTACATCGAGAAATCATCTCGTCCCTGCAGTTGTCCTTAGTGAGACACGTAAAACGCGCACAAAACCCCATCACTCAACTTGAATCGCCAACGGCGCAACCTAAACCGGACGAACGATTTCACCCGTCGCATTCCGCAAGCGCCCTTCGGTCCGAAAAATTTACCCGCAAATGCGTGTTTAAGAGAGAGAGAGAGAGAGAGAGAGAAAGAGACGGTAAAAGGTGGAACGAGATTGCGAAAGAGAAAGAAAGAAACGGAGGGAACTGGAAAGAGATAGTTTATCAAAACGCGCGCGTGCAAATTCGAGTTCTCCGGCTTCTTCCCTCCCACCCACGTGACACTTTTCCAACTACCCCTACTCTTCTCTATCTCTCTCTCTTCCTCTTTCCGTTGCTTTTCAAACGAACACGAAGTAAGTACGAATCGTGACACCTCGTCCCGTGTAGTTCGCGCGCACGTACATCAGGAGAAAGACAGCGAGATGGAGAGAATCGGCGTGGCTAACCTGTTTCCAGGAGCCGATCGCCAACTACACAATCACCGCCTCCTCCAAAACCCTCGCCTCTCTCTCTCTCTCTCTCTCTCTTCTTGTTATAAAGTTCGGATAGCTCGGTTACCGCGGAGGTGGACGATAGCAGAGGATGTATACAGAGGGGCGCGAGCTAGCGAGCCGCGATTGGTCGCGGGGTAAGGGTGTTTTTGCGAGTTGCACTCAGCACAAAGTTAGAGAGAGAAAGAGAGAGAGAGAGAGAGAGAGAGAGCGTAAGCAACCGGCGCGTGTATTACTCCAGGGTGCGCCATCCGATCCATGTATGCGCGAAGAGGCAGTCGTACTCTACAGAGACGAACGCGCGCGCGAAGCGCACGGTCAAAGGGAAGCCGAGAGAGTAAGAGAGAGGAGATACAGAGAGAAAGAGAGAGTCGAAAGGAGGAAGGGGACGGACTGGATAGACGGTTGGTGGTGGCGTCGGTGGTGCAACGGAGCAGAGCAGAGCAGCGGTAGCGTTAATGGCGGGGTAACGGTGTACGTATGTACTCGTTTCCACTGCTCGGAGGGTAAGTCGAGGATGGCTGGCTGGCTGGCGCGCGCGCGCTCGTACGCGCGGGCGAATGAGGGAGGGTTGAAGTTGGCCGAAGGATGAACGAGGCGGTGGCGGTGGTCGTCTGGCTGCATGGAGGAGAGAAGGGGTTACACCGAAAGCCGGCGAGAGCAGCAGCGGTGGCAGCAACGGCAGCAGTAGCAGAGAGAGAGGAGGTGCACGCCGACGTCGACGTCGGCGACGGCGACGACGGCGACGACGACTACGGCGGGTCGCGACGGCGGCAACAACAGCAACGACGACGGCTGCGCAGCGAAATTCTCTCTCTCTCTCTCTCTCTCTCTCTTTCGGAGGGAAGAAGAGAGGTGGCGGTCGACGGCGGAGGAGAGGGTTGCCCCCTGACCGATAAAATCCCTCGCACATGCCTGCTGCATTTCATTAGGAGGGATGTTTCCGTGCAGCTACGGACTCGACGTCATTGCATCGCGCGAACGCGAACTCGAAGCATCTCGTCGTTGTTGCTACTGACGCCCCCGTGGAGTTTATCTCTCCTCGTGGGATACGGCCGCGGACGTACGTTACAGTGAAGAATACTCGTTACTCTTGAATCTTGTATCGTGCATTGCCTCGTACAGACTCATTGTCGTGGCGGAGGCATTAAAAAATCGGTGTGTCGAGCATCTCCGAAGCTCACGGAGCTTTTTAAAAAATTAAAAGATCGGTTCGCCGCCCCTTCGAGAACCGATTTTCCTCATCAAATCTTACGATTCGCGCGGGAATTTCAAAGTTCCGTCGTGACTCGCAAATCATATATCGGGAATATTTTCCTCGGTGTGGTTTTTCCGCAAAAGTTTGCTCACGAACTCTGAAGAAGAGCTGAGAGGCGTTGTGCGAAGAGGCTCGCAATCAAGGAAGATAACAACACGGGAAGAAGCAGCGACTCACATCGGAGAGACAACTACGCCCCGGAAGAGTTAGCTCCGTGAGAAGATTAAGTGAGAGCGGAAGTAGGAGGAGGAGAAGGAGAAGGAGGAGGTAGGCGAGAGGCGTCAGATGGCAGATATCGAGGCCTGCAGCGCCGACTGCGTGGCCGCCGACGAGATTTCATGTTCATGAATTATCGTAAACCAGGTAACATCGATGCGCTCTCGCGTGTCGCACACCGTAATCGTCATGACGTTGCGATTATTTATTTGCCATTGTCTTGACTAGCGTGTGTCGCGCGTTGCCCATCCATTAATGTTAAATAGTTATATAACATGATCAATTTAATATAAATCTATAATTTTAAAATAAATAAAAATTAAGGCGAGATCAGGGAATATCGCGATTAAATTTGCAACGATCGCACTTGCGCGCGTATATTTTACATCCGCTGGACTCGCGAGGATACAAAATAGTAACGGAATAATTCAGCACAACTCTGTTTACAAACGAAAGAATATAATCGCGTGGAGGGAGAGGGTACGAAGGGATGTAAAGAGCACATCGTTCGTTTGATAAGCCATGTATCCGATAACGCGTTGTTTGAACGCGTGTGTGTGGATAAGAAGAAGTGGGATGTGGTCTATTTTTGCGATGACAGATGATGTGACTTGAGCTAATATATAGATAGCTAATATATGAGATAGAGAGAGAGAGAGAGAGAGAGAGAGTGTGTGTGTGTGTGTTTGTGTGTGTGTGTGTATGTATGTAAGAGAGAGAAAGAAAGCTTAACGTAAATTAGATATCATTAAGTGACGAGTATACGAATTTTATACAAATTCGAACGATCGATGTAATTTCCTGACTTCAAATAACAAACTCTATATACGATTAAACCGTTCGGATCTTTTTCACCGATTCGCTTTTTTTCGTACTTTTTCGACGCGGATATTGACAAATATCAAAGAGTAAAAATCGGAAGAGATGAAAATAAAAAAAAATGGACACGCTTTTTATTCGTTGCCATTGTCGACGAATAATTTCATTTGTTCCGGACAAAAAGCTCCGAATTATTAGGTTTTGTTATCTGGATGCGTTAGTATTAAATTTTTTTTTATACATGAATGGTTTTTTAATTTAATTGATTATTTGCTTTTTATTCTATTTTTACTGTTGAAGTTATTTTCAATTTTCTAGCCGCATTGAAAAGAATCATTTGAACGCTATCTACTAAACTACAAAAAACAAGTCGAGCTGTATATTTAAGACCGAATAAAGTTTCAAAAAATCCTATGCTAGACAGTATATAGATGAAAGCTTCGTTATTACAATTGATTGTCGGTAATCAGTTTTGAATGCTTCATTTTCATCGCGGATCTAACAAACAATAAAATAAAAAAGAATCTTTTTTTTACATGTACATGTCTGTTTTGCACTAGATTACATATTAATTAATAAAAAAATTAAAAATTAGTTGAAATAAAAGTTTGGCCTCCAAAATCGTAAAAAAATTCCAAAGGGCACGTGACACGCTTTCAAAATGACGCGAGAGACAGGATTTAGAGTCGCGGCAGTTTGACACGCTGAAGGCCAATAATTCTCGTATTCAAAAATTTTTATGTTTGTGTGTTTTGCTTAGCGCTAGGTATACGCAAATTTTTAGAAAACTTAATTATGATTATTAATAAATAAAGCCGAAATCGTGCCGAGGGAATATCGATTGAAATATTTAGATAAATTTTTTTTACATTTTAACTCTCAAACTTAAAATATTCGGTGCAATATTGATTCTATCGAACGAATTTTTTTTAATAACACTTTTTCACATCAATACTTGTGCCAGTCGTTTGGACAGCACCCAATATTCATATTATTCGAGTTTAATTTCACTCCGCTGCACCGACACCATATTTTTTTACGATATAAAGTATTTAACTTGTTTCGTCTAAGTCGTTGTTCGTGAAGCCTCTTTTTATCCTCTTATAATTCGTAAAAAAGCATCGTTGACTGAAATTTTTTTCATAAAGATTCAAATTGAAATCCTCCATTTATCACAACAACGATTTAAATTTCAATTTAACGCTTGTACCGAAAAGACCATTAATTCTCGATCGATCGATACGTAAATCTATACCATTTTTTCATCTTTAATAATCGCGCAGTGTAATGCATCGACAATCCCTCGGCTCTGATGACGCGTAACACGGTTTGCACGTATAACGTAGACTATCTCTCAGTATACGAATTTTTGTGTATGTATGCGTGTGTGACTATATCTGTATGTGTAAATCTGAACTAAGGCTTTCAAAAAATCGATGATGCTCTCTCTAAAGTAAAAAAAAAAAAAAAATTGAGAATAATGAATCGTGCAACGTTGCACGTTTTTTCCTCTCACAGGGCAGACAGGTAATTGGCGCCACGAGTATGTGCATGTGGCATAAAGTGAAAACCGCGACGCGTGTATACCGTTTTTCTCTTACAGACATATGAAACGGCAAAGTCCAGAGGCGTAGAATACACGAGCGCACGATACGCGATGTTTTCAGCACACGCACGCATTGTATACACATCCCTTTTTTTCCCTCTCTTTCTCTCTGTTTCTCGCATTTAGCGCGCTGGTCTTATTGAATTTGAATGAAGCGCGACTAAAGAGAGTGAGAGAGAAAGAGAGAAGAGGCGCTATTCAAGTGCGCGCTTTTAACACGTGTGCGTGCTGATTTATACGGTTAACTTATCTTTTTTTTTAAATAGCAATAGGACATATCGCGCTTATATATAATATATAATATATTATATATATATATATATATATATATATATATATATATATATTTGCGTGTTTGCTAGCGTGGAAATATAAAAAGGTAAAACAACGCGAAAACACTACAAGCGCAAGCTGTGATTAATAAAGTTTCAATGCAACGAATGTAAATATTGCTCAAGTCGGGCTGTTGATAAACTAATAAATGATATATAGATTATTTTTTTTCTTATTTTACCGTTAGATCATTCGAGAGTTGTGGTTGTAAGCAAACGAATGCATAATATTAACATAAAACGATGTGTAGCGTAAAAATATTTACAAAATATATACACCATATCACGAGCTTCTATTATCACGTGAGATCACAGAAATTACAATTTGAGCTTAGATAGATATAAGAGATTAAGCGACTCAAATAAACGCGACATAATAGAAATTTGTAGACATTAGCTGTACTTTGAATTTTTATTTCGGTATATCATCGACCAATGCCGGCAAATACATGTCGGTAATATTTAGATATAAATTTTGCAGAAACGAGAAGCGCATTCCCATAATGTATACAGATATATGTATACGCGCTTTAAGAAGACACGCAAAGCGCATTTTGAGCCAAACGTCACGCAAAGCGATAAAACCTACCGAGACGTTAAATACCGCGCTTTGCTCCTTTCAATACTCAAAACTCCCTCCCCTGAACAAAGAAACCGATCGTTACCCAATAATAATAGAAAAGCACGCGAGCGGTATAGAAAAATCAACACTTTATACAATAAGATAAGTCTTCAACCGAAGATGATAATCACCAAATAACAATCGTCTCGGAAGATGCAGCATGCATGGATCAGAACACGAAAAGAAACGCACGGTGAAAAGGAAAATCTTTTTTTCCTCGCGAATCGTTTGAATATTTAAACGGATAGTTAAAAAATGAAGGAAAAGCAGAAAATAAAACATGCGCGCCTCTTACACTACCGGTGGTGGTAGTACCGTCGAGACATACGCGTGTATACGTACATACGCATACGTGTACAAAAAAAAAGAGAGTCTGAGGACGACATCGATCGAGGTACTCGGTATGTATGTACTAAGAGATGCACACGTACACTCGTGCAGAGAGACTCGCGCGTTTAATCACAGCAAGCGAGGGAAGGAGGCAGAGAGATAGGATATAGATAGAGAAAGAGTGAGAGGAGAGAGCGGCACGCGCTGCAGTATATTCGCAGAGCTACTCTCCTCGCGCGACGGCGCCTGCCCGCCAGGAACAAGGTCAAGAGCACGCGAGAGAGGAAGAGAGAGAGAGAGAGAGAGAGAGACCGAGCGAGGTTCTCCTCTCTTTCTATCTCACGTGTACTCTCCGAATCCATGCGCGAGTTTGTTCGCGCAACTCTCTCTCTCTCTCTCTCTCTCACTTCTTCTTCCTCTCTCCCTTTTACCTATCTCTCGCTCGCTCGCGAATTTGTCCGCGCGTGTTCATATGTGGGTGTACTGTACGTGTGTCTCTGTATATGCGCGTGCGGGTCATTATGCGAAAATACAACACGTGCCCTATTATAAGCACGCGAGCGTTTAACGCGTATCGACAACGAAATACAAGGGAAAAAGATAAGTATATCGCGAGCATATATATATATACACACATATATATATATATATATATATACATGCGGACGCGCGATATCACTCGTTGATAAATAAAGGGATGAAAGGATCTCGGAGGGTAAATTATAGCTTCAGGAAGATCGTATGTGTTCGTTCACACACTCACACACGTGTAAGTCTGGTCTTGGCTGCACTTCTTTCATCACGGAAAATATGACTAAGCCAAGGTATATAAAATAAAAACAATATTATTGAATTTATTTGAATTTATTATAATGATGTATATGTATGTAAGCACGTTAGTGTAATTGTTCTTTATTTCCCAAGTACATTCTTTCGTTTACTCCGTTTTATTGTTTATTTTTTGGTTTTCATTCCCAATGGTACATTTAGCAACATTATATACGATGTCTGAGAAAATCACAAATATGTAATTTATTAATTTCTACTCATAAATAATTATTAAACGCAAATGTATCTCATAATTATCCCCAAAGTCCGATCGATTACTTTCAGCTCGAGTAAGCAAACTTTTTACAGTTTTATAATTTAAACCTACCAAATTTTTTTTTTTTTTTTTTTTTTTTTTTAATAAAAAAAGAATGCAAAGTAAGGGGTCGGATAATATATATATATATGTATATAAAAAAAGAAAGAATCCATAAAATAAAAAGACTAGGATACGCATATAGAAAGAGTAACGAAAAAATGAGGGAAAATTAAAAAGATATCAAAAAGAAAAAAAAAATTAAAAGGCGTCAACGTACGAAAGATTCGGGGGCGCTTGGAAATCAAAACATCCAGTTGTGATTGCTTTGTACTATTTTCTCTCTCTCCCTCTATTCAACACGCATATATGAGTACTTAACTACACTTACTCATAAGCGAACTTCTTCCAACGGTTTTTTTCTTCTTGGAAAAAAAAATTATTTTTTTTTCCGCGAGCCCTTATATATATATATATATAATATATATATATATATATATATATATATATATATATATAGGTATAAGTGTATTTTAATTCTTACGATTATATATAAATTTTTTTTTTTTTTAATTCTTAAAACGCTACAGTACCGAGCGTAATCAAAACCACGGGATTTATTATTCCAGCATTTTTTTTACATTTTCTTCGTCCACCCCATCTAATTCCAGTACGAGTTTACTTTTCGATAAAAGAGAAACGCTCGCTTAAACGTACCGTCTTCTTTCTCGGTTTTATTCGTTGCTACTCTCTTTAAACCACGGCAATTATTTAGCTTAGAGTTTTGTGCGGTTTTTCGTGGGCGTGTGCTATTTAAATCGGCCGCGAAATACGTTTAGAATACATTTATTTAAAGCGAAGCGGCGGCGATCAATAATACGTGCCTAAATCAGTCTCTCTTTTGCTTTTTCGTTTCTCTGTGGTAATCTCCTCGGCCTATAAAAATTTTTTATATTACATGACGATAGATTTTATTAATTCTTCTCAAACACTTGGAGTTTTTTTTTTTAATTTTTTTTTTCAATATCCACGTGTATATCCGTACGTAGGACATAGCCCTTTACTTACTATATTTTTCAACGTATTTTAATTATCGCATACATGAAAAGCGACTGGCTTTGTTGGTTATTGACGGTACCGGTATTAACTTTTAATATGTATTAATTCAAACGGCGATGAAATTGATGCTCTTCGAAAATGTATATAGTATGGCTATCGTTACACGAGTTACTTCAATATACGAGAGTTGCGCAAAAATGAGTGGAATAATGGTAATTCAATGTTCTACGATAAAAATTACTTAGAAGTACTTTACCCTCTTTTTCTTTATTCTAATTTTTAATATTTTTTCAAATATTTTCATCTTACAGTTAATATAAACGATCTTCGCTCCTAGATTGAGTAATTGAGAATTCAAATTTTATTACAGTGTACACGTGTATATAAAAAAAGATGGATCGATAGAGTCAAAATTGATGCAGCTTTACTTGAGCCAATGTACAAAGTTATTTTTCGTTTAACGGTTTGCAGATTTAAAATTCTGTTATAATTTAACGATGAAAAATATTTAATTGCATCGACATATACCATTTTATCGATTTTAATTACAGTAGGAAAGGATATATAACAAATTTATTAAAATAATAAAAACAATTTATTTCATTTCTACGAAGCACTTAAGAAGTTTGTTAATTAATTTTTTTTTTTTTGTTTTTTTGTTTTTTTTTTTTAATCCAATAAAATGCCAATAAGAACAACAAAAATAAAACTAAATGAAAATTTTTGCAATAAAACGGAAGGATTTAATTTCAAAAACCCGGTAATACAAAAAGCACTCGTCGAAGTGATGGGTTAATACCGTTCGCGCGAAACTAGACAAGACAACTTTCCCATACAAATACCGCGAATTCAGCGCTCGCGATGCTTTCCACTCGGTAAACAAAGGGACTAATTCAATGCGGCAACGGCGCGTTAATCGACAACGGACGCTTAACGCTTTATGAACGAGACGTCAATCCGATGAGAAAAATAACGAAATAAAGAAGAAAAAGAAAAAAATTAACTATTAGCGCGAAAAGAAGATGCAGAAGAGCTTAAACTCCGACGGTTTATCTCTCGCGTCGCGTCACGTGGATTGAATTCCGATGAGAAGAACGTGAAGTGATTTACGGTTTATCGATTGGTCTTACTTGTGAAGGAGTTTGAGAAATCGATTTCCTCTTTGTCGTTCAACTGTTTGAATAAATAATATGATCGATTTGGTTGATGAATGATTTTTTGTTTATATTTTGTTGAAGTTTTATAAAGCATAAAATTTCGAGAGTAACAATAATGTTTGCGTTAAAATGAAAGGTTAAATTTTTTTTTGTAATAAGAAAATTTCTGAATGACTAAAAACGGAGCGTTTGTGAATTGTTAAGTAGATGCGTGCCGCGTATAACAAGACATATTATACTTAGATTTACCTAAGCATACAACTAAGCATTGCGTGTTGATTAGTAAATTTATTTTATTTATTTAAATAACTAATTTATTTTTCAAAAACAATAAACATGGATTGTCTAAATTATTTTCATTTACATATATAAACTTTTAAATTATAAATAGATTACAATTTTTTACAATAGCCTCAAAAGATTAATTTTACGGTAGCAATTAAATAATAATTGTAGATTTTACTTAATATCCTTAAAAATTTACTACTTGAAGTAGCACTTCTATAATTTTACTCGCGTATCTTTGGAACAAGAACAAGGATTCTTTTCGATCGGAATCAGTATCAAATCTTAAACGTTGAACTTTATAAAAAGTAATTTCTATACTTGTCGATATCGAATAAAATAAAACGATTAATTTTCGAGTAATAATTATTATTTTCTTTTTTTTTTTTTTAATAAACTGCACATTGCTATTTGTAAATAAAATAATTCAATATCTCTACGAGTATCATTAATTATTGAACAATTTATATAAATTGTCCTTTAATTGTAATATAAGGCAATTAACTTGTATTAAAATATTTCAAACACGAAAAAAAATAGGAATTTTAAAGAAAATTATATTTTTCATCCGTAATTATAGCCGTAATCCCTAGAAAACGTCATTTTATACGAGCCATGTAAAAAAAAAAAAAAAAAAAAAAAAAAAAAACGGCGACAATCAAAACGCAATTTTTCTAATTCCCTTATCATTAAAGGTAATAATGAGCAAAACCACAGACCATACTAAAAGATAAAATAGTATAAAAGTGTTTATACATATAGACATAGCTCGTGTACATATCGAATGAAAGTCGATGACGGCTGCGCGATCTCTAATCGCAATATAGCGATTTCACTTGCCTCGCTGCCCATTAATTTTGCGACGATTTAACACGATTATTCCTCGATGACTTCGGTGCTGGGAGTCGTTAAAGTGAATTAAGAGAGGTCGAGGAAGGGAATGGAAAGAGATGCAAGAGATTAAAATTAATTTCAGAAAGCCCTTTGATTCCGATAAATTATTGTCGGTTATATATTAACTTGAAACTTTACTCGTTAAAAATACTTCCTCTCTCATTCTTCGATTCTCAACCCTATATAAGTTATTTATCTATTAATAAGCGATGATCGCCTTATCGTCGATAACAGACCGTCTTTTATCGGAGATAAATTTGACTTAGTTTTTCATACTTATTTTATCGGCTGATATTTTGGTCGACTTTAGGTTTAAAATTTTTCGGCACCGCGATCGGAAAATCGAGCTATTCTTCTTATTCTTAGGATAGATAGATAGATAGATAGATAGATGGATGTATGTTTATTTGCATAAATATAAAAAATTTAATGCAACTCATATAATGTTTGATAAAAGTATTGCACATGTGATATCACAGTTAAAAGATTAAAATAATATTAAGTTTACAAAGTATAAATAAAAAATTCAATCATTCAAAACTTAATTACAGTGCACCCAGACAAACTTTCTAAATATGCAAGTTTATAAATTACACCTAACATGAAAACGCGTGATAAATGTACCAACAACTGCGTGAAGATGTGACAATGCATAAGCGGTACGTAATGAACAATGCATAGGAACCATTGAAAGTTTCTTTTTAACGTTGGAATGAACTACTATTTTATGCATAGAATTTTTTCTAAGAAGAATTGGTATTGTTTTTTAAAGAAGCTTTATTGTTAAATTTTTGTGAATTTCGTCATTTGTTGAGAATATTTTCGAAAAACTGAATGCACATTGGTTTGTCTTTCTGATAACGTACATTTAATAATCAAATAATAACGTATAATAATAATGTAATAACGTGGCCGTTTTAAGATTAAATAACCTTATAAATAACGTCAGATTAATTGATTTTGTAATCATTTTTATTTATTTTTCTCAACAAAAAAAGAGAATATTAGAAACAATAGATAAATTAACACGTACTCAATGTCAATAAATATCTTCATCACGATTACATTTTTTTCTTCGAATGTGCATCCCACGCGAATATTATTGGCAGTTTATATCTCGATTTAAAAAAAAAAAAAAAAAACATATCCTTTTAAGATAGTATCTTGAATTAATTTATAAGATAGATAATATTTTTAAAGAGCAATAGTAATTTAGTTCTACGAAAACTAAATATATGCTTGTTGCAATTCTCGTGTAAATGCATAATTAATTCCCCTAATGTGGTATTCGTGAATTCTAAATTTTAATAAAATGGAAGAAGAAAAACAGTTTTCAATTTGCAAAATATTAATTATATGTTCAAATCTAAATTTTATTAATTTATATTCATGAAAAAGAAGTTAGATATTTAAATTACGTATAGTAACATCATAAAGTGATAAATATATATTGATATAATTTACGAATTGAGATTAAAATTTGGACTTTAACTGAATAATGCATTCTTTCGATATAAGCTTTTAAGCATTTTAATTACGATTTGCTTCTATTTAAAGTTCACTCTTTAATTAGTTTTTTGCTTTCAAAAATCAAAAAATGCATTGGCTAAATATTTTATACGAGTTCAGTCTCATAAAATTCATATTTTTATAAATATTTTTATTTATAAATAAGCAATTTATTCGCTTTTTAATTAAAATGTATATTCAAAATTCTGAATAATGAAATTAGAATTATGTAAAGAACATCTAAAAACCATTTACGAGTAAATATTTAAATAGATTAATGAAAATTGTCAGTTTAAAAAATCATCTAGTTTAATTTCAATTTAAGAATAGTTTCTAAAATTTAATATTTTACACTTAAAAAGTATTAAATATCTGCTGATTTAATTATTTCTTGAAAATTAAACATATTTTAATTTTTTTTTCTTTTATTTTATCAAAGGAAGTTTCTTTTTGCCGACGTAAAATAGATAATTTATACTTAATCAAATGATTAATTTGTACTAACAATTGATTAACCTTTCCATTTGAATTATGTTATAAAATTAAAGTAAATTTATTTCTATTACTATAGATAAAATTGTCAAATGTAGCTAAAAATCAATTTGGAAGTGGATGAAACAAACTGATTGAATATACAATCTTTTAAAATTTTACTTAAAAATGCATTTTCAATACTTGGAAACATTTCAATTTTCAAATTTTGTATTATAATCTAAGCAAAAAAAATTATAATATAAAAAAAAGCAAAAAGCAAAACAAAACAACAATTAAAAATAATATGACAAACGGTTTAGAAAAAATTTCTTTAGATTTCTCATTTTTAGAGAAAATAATTTTTTGCCTACTATTATGCATGAGAAAAATGTTTTCAAAGAGAAAATAACTATTCAAAGATTATTTTAATCCCTAATAAGAACAGAAAACTTTTCTATTATAAATGACAATAACTTTTAAAAAAGTATGAACTTGTTATATATTTCCCGAGCATTAAAATAACTCTTAATACATAAAAATTATTTGATAGTGTACACATACTACGTATGTGGTAAAGTTTTATGAGATTTATGCCATGTCAAAAATATCAATCGATTCATACACCTTCCATTAAATGATAAAAAAATATTTCAAAAATATTCCTAATTCTATTTTGATAAAATTTGTACAATTAAATGACGAAAAAAATTGTTGTTTCTTTTTTTTTTTTTTTTTTTTTTTTTTTTTAACTATATTTAAGATAAAAATAAATTAGAATAAACATTAATTAAAATAAGAGAATTTCATAACTTTTACTATAAGTACAAAAAAAGTCGGAAAAAGCAGCATGAAGCTTCGCGTGTCAAGCGCACATACGCGTACAGGGAAAAAAAACCGCGAGACAACGCAATCTCGTAAATGGGCTACGTCACACGTAACAATAGCAAAAGGACAAATAAAAAAAAAAGAAAAATTAGCGTAAAAATAGGTAAAATACAATACTAGTTAGGACGCAGTATATTACATCGATCGCACACTAAGTCGAAAGAAGGCTTCCTTCGATCTCATTAATACTATACATGCATGCGACTGGAAAAAATTGACTTTTGGTCAACTTATGTTGTTGTGTAAATTGAGAAATCATACAGTTTTTGGTGAACCTTACAATGATTAGTCATCCTAATGGAATAAAAAAATTCAAATAAAAATAATATAATTCAAACGATTTATTGGATAAAAATCTCTGTTAAAAATGTATTTGATAAATTTTTGTGAAATTGTGAAAAATTTTTAGATAGCGTTTGTACCCGTTCTAAAATCTTTATTTTTAATTACTTTTTAAACGTAATCGTACAATATATTTAGTGTAATCGATCTAATAAAAATAAATTTTCCGTTACGAAATTACTTCTGCAACGTGTTCATCAATAAATTATTTTCCAACGTATCGTTCGATTTCAGTAATTTAGGTTTGTCGAAGTAATATTAATTATTCTGATAGATTAATATTTCAGTCGAATTGTTAAATTTTCCTTTGATCAACGTATACAAAGGGAGCACTGAGAATCCTCAATTCACATAAATGTAAAATACATAAAATATTTTAAATTGACAATGATTAAAACTTCTTTCTTTCTTTTTTTTTTTTTTTTTTTTTTTTTGTTTTTAATTATAAAAAATTTTAATTGTGCAAAATCATTGTAAATTTTACATTAAATGAATTTTGTTTTTATGCATTCGATTTCTTTTGCATTCAATAAAAATTTAGAGTTCACGCTAAAACTTTTTCGAGTGCAATTTAAAAAATTTTGCATCACAAAAAAGTTTTTCAATAATTTTCAATCACATAACTGTACGGTATAACTTCATAGTATTTAGCCAAACGAAAAAAAAAAAAAGTTGCGCGACAAAACAATTCCACAGATTGATGTCAACAATTCTATGGATGAATTTCACCAGCAGTAATTGCGCGTTACTTACATACTACAATTTTCCGTTACTATTGCCCCATCGTATACAAAGTAACTATATGCATATTAATTAGTTACAGACGGAAAAAAAATTAATACCCACGCGTACCTTCTCGTCTCGTCTGCGTTGTAGTCAACGTTTCATGTCTGCGCGAGCGCGCGATCCACATGAATGCGGTAAAACAAGTTTCACCGCTTCAGCGAATTCCTACGACCTTCAGAATAGTCAAGCGATTTTTTTCATTTCCGGAGTAGAGGGTCTCCAGTATTCAAAACAAGCAAGTCGTCGCATATGCGTTACGATGTAGAGTGTAGACGAATTATGGATGGAACAAAGAGAGAGAGATATAACGAAGAGAGATAAACCTCGAAGAAAAAGCGAAACAAAAAAGGAGATGCGTGCGTAAACGTTTCTCCAACGATTACAAACGGTACTGAACGAACTCGATTATTTTGATACTTCGCGTTTTTAGCCCTTCCTAGAGTATGTAATTTTAGGTTATTTTTAAAATATTGAATTCAGCGAGAAATAAATATCGAGGTTATACTCTTCTAAAAATGAGCAAAGTTGTAGACATTAATGAAGGAAAAAAAACGCAATTTTTTGGAAGTTTATTCATGACAGCCACAGATGAAAATTATTTGATCGATAATTTTTTTCAATGTTAATAAACAATAGTGTTAATTAGCATATAGGTTATTAGTCATGTATAATCATTTTCAATAAAAATATAATGATTCTTGTATAGTTTAAAAAAATATAATATTAAAAAATATAACACAATTTTTTAAATAGTCTTAGATTATTTTTTGTGATTTTTTCTTTTAATTAAATTTTTCTACTGAAAATATTCTCCACGAATTTCACATTTTTCAAAGAAAAATAATTTTTAAAAAAATTTTTTACTGAATATAACTCTGATGCTAAACAAGAACAAAGCGCATACTCGAACGTAAAACGAAAAATATAAAAATAAATAAAAAAATCATTGTCTACGTTTTCAGCCAAAAATCACGCGATCGAATAGAACGAAAATCTAGAAAATCTGAAACGACGAATACACGCAATTTCGAGCAAGCGCGTACTCGTCGTCGACGTCGTCGTCGTCGTCGTCGTCGACGTCGAAAAAGTGCGACTCCACGGCGTCCGCGCGCGCGTGCGAATCGAGGTTAGGTTAGATTCAACTTTACGCTGCGCGAAAACGAGGGCGAGGGAGACGAGACGCGTCGTCTGTGGGTGGCGCGCGGAAAGTTAGGGAAAACGGTCGATCTCTCGAAATACTGGCTCGATTAGCTGGCTGGCGGGCGCCGCTCCCGTAAATAGGACGGATGTGTTTATTTATTCCACGGGTTGGCCGGCCGGCGTGAAAGAAAACAGAACGAAAAATAGAGAGAAGAATGAATGCGCAAAATGGTCGATAACGAATCCTCTCACGGTATATAACTGAAGGTGGATATAGGGTCACAAAATTTAAGAAAGTTATAATTTAACTTCGCGCACGAGAGAGAGAGAGCGTTATTACTCTTCTGAATGCTTACAGAAAATTTTAGAACGAAATTTTCGTGAATGACATATTGTGTCGATGTAATTGATATCGATTATCGTTATTGCAATTCGAGGTTCGGTTATACAGTTATGTGACTTATTTTTAATTCCGGATTTTAAGCTTAAAATTTTAGTAGTTCCGACTTTTTAATCATTTTTTCACATTTTTATGGAATATATCCGTTTCGTATCATAAAGTGGACTTTTTATGTTTTATATTGTATATACGTGTAATCTAAAATTAGTCGCCAACAAAATTTAGAATGAATACAATTTGCATATTAAAACTTAAAAAAAAAAAAAAAAAAAAGAAAATATTTAAGCAATATAAATAAAATTTTAATTAATTTCCATAAATGTATTATAATTTTAATGTATTATAAACACATTTTACAGGTTTTTAATAAAAATTACAACTCACTGATACACGAAATTCTATTATTAGATCTATTATTAGGTCATTCATTTAGAAATGAACATAGATAAAGATACATAGGACGAAAAAAAATGAAAATAAAATCAAAAGTTAATAAAGAAAATTTTAAGTAATTGTTAAAATGTCTAAAAAGTTTATTAATCATTAAATTATTGTATTAGTATACACAAGGGTAAAATTTTTTAAATTTACTTTAATAAAACAATATTGCTGTATGGTTTTACTAGATAGATTAAAGTTAAACAAGTTTTAAAAATTTATAAATTAAATAAACATATTTATAAATTGAAAACATTTATAATTTCACGAAATTGTAAAAATAAAATATTTAAAA
This sequence comes from Chalcis sispes, assembly GCA_949987625.1. Lineage (NCBI taxonomy): Eukaryota > Metazoa > Arthropoda > Insecta > Hymenoptera > Chalcididae > Chalcis > Chalcis sispes. Next base: position 58,714,864 of record OX465096.1, on the reverse strand, counting down.
TCATAAATTTAGGTTACATTTATCTTTTGTTATTCTCAACAATAATAAAATATAAAAGATATGGAAATAATTCATACGTAAGACAAAAGAAATAAACATTAAAATGAAAAGTATGAATATACGAATGAAAAATATAAAATATTAAAAGAAAAATCTACTCGTAAAAAATAAAAAATACAAAACAAAATGAAAATATAGAATCGTAAGAATAAATTAAAATGCTAAATAGTTACACAATCAAAAATTTTGCATAAACGTTAATATTGATATTTTTATACGTAATCAATCCATAGTTAGTGAAACTTTAAAAACTATAATATTTCCATAGTGCACAACAATTATATTTAAAATATTACGTTTTAATTAAGATTTACTGAAAAAATAATCATTATCGCATCGATGAATAAAATATAAACCTCAATGGTAACTTACGAAAATATTCTCAAATTCGTTACTCGCATTCCATTCGGAAGTCGATAATTATCATGGTACGATGCAATTTATTTTGAAAGTTCAAATTTTAGTACATAGATATTATGAGAAAAAACTTTCACCCTGTCAGTTTTAAATGAAAAAATTTTTTTATTCAATAAATTATGAATCAGTACATTTATTTGTGGGAGATAAATATCGTGGACGTAGTTTCAATAGGTGATCGAAATATCGAAAAGTAATTAGGAGATGCAGTTTTTACTGTCTTGCTTTTGTACGCTTTTTATTTAGGTTAATAATCAATTTTGAATTAATGAATAAAATTATTTTTTTTAAATCTTATACTTTTAAAAACGTTATAACTTAAAAAATTATTATATTTAATATTTAATAAAAATATTTAACGATATAATTGAATGTAATAAATTTATCGTTAATAAGTAAATTCATGAGATACTGTATTGAAATAGATTTATATTGTATTTCAAAAAATGAGAAACAAAATGGCTTACTTGTAAATGGCTGGCTTGATAAGATTGTTTAACTTAGATTGAAATTTCTTAAAATTAGATTGAAACATTTGTTTCGATAATTTTTAAAAATTTAATTATCTCTAATGTAACATATTGAAAGAAAATAAAAAACTTTTTATGGTCGATTCGATATTCATTAGATTTCCACGAACTAGATTTCTATCAAAAATATATTTAAATTTATTTTCTAGAAGTTTCACTAAAATAAAATCAAACCTTTACAGTTTACAAAAATTAAAAAGCACAAGAAACTTTACTACTCTGATATAACAAACTTCACTTAAAATAATATTTTTTCTCCATAACTTTTATATTTACGATGCACGAAAAATCAAAGAAATCACAAATTTGTACTTCGGAAAAAACGGTTAAATTTAAGTCGTTCGTTTTTAACGATCGGGAGGGGAAGGGGGAATAGTGGAAAAAGAAACGCGAGGAATACGGAAAGGGATAGAAACAAAGATTCTCGAATCTTAAGTAACGGGCAATTACGTGACCTCCGCGACGCGATAAAGGACATGCTAAAACGCGTGTGCGTGTGACATGCGTATGTGTATGTATATTTCGCCGATAATTGCTCGCAGTAAATGGATCCGATTTTCCGCCAGCAACATCGCTGTAATTATTCGATACATCGTGGAAGAAGACAATGACCTACGTTGCAAACAAAATTTTCGACCGTTACCAAATTGAAATTTCGTTCCAATGACCGTCTATTTTATAAGAAAAATTGCATTTTAATATGAAGATAGAGTGATTCAATAATATTACTTGTAATTTGAATAAACAACTTCTAATTGAGATAATTGTTTTATATATTTTTGCTTTTTTAATATGTATATAAATATTTTAAAAGCTAATTTATTTAAACTCAATTGACGATATTTATTAAAAAAAAATTTATTGTGCTTTATTTAAAATTATAAAAATATGAATGTAAATTATAATACCAAATTATTACATAATAAATTCTAATTATGATACGCATACAAATTTTATACAAATTTTATAATTAAATATATTTTTGGAATTCGACAAATTTCTAATTTTAAAAATAATTATGAATCTGTTCAAAAATTTATTTTCATATTTATTTATTTAAATCTACATCGAAATTGACATAATTTTTACCTATTTTTATATTAAACTTACACAGTTTTCAATAAAGAAGTTGTTAGCATTGCAATCATGGTTTTTTAAAAAAGTAGAAAATGCGAGAGTACCTTTTGTCGTCTATACAAAGCATGCCAAGTATTAGGTTTAACAATGTCCACAATGCAAAGACTTTTCAGTCTTTTCTTGTAACGGATAGAAATTCTATTTACAAAGACTATCCCGATTAGTTTCATTTTATCTTTTATAAGCATTAAATAAAATTCTCAAAAAAAAAAAAATACATAAGAAAAAATTTTTTATAATATTACTTGAGTCTCAATTTAAAAAAAAAAAAAAATAAAAAATAAAAATAGGTTATTGTAAAAAATTTTAATTTTAACAATATTTCAAAAAATATTAAATTAGCACAAATTTTTTAAATTGGATAAATAGGTTTAAAAATTGTTTATCTGAATGCATTACTCTTGTATCATTGATCATTAAAGACTTGACTTTAAAAACCATTAAGTAGGTCATTAAAATATTTTGAAAACTTTCAAAGTAATTTATTTACTTTATTTTTAAATATTAATAAAGTATTTAAAACTTTATTAAATTTAAATATTTTAATTCGTAATTACAAATTAAATTTTTAATGCATTGTTAATACTTAAAACAAAAATAATTTTTTTAAATTAATTACTTTGACATTCATCTATAATAGTATTTATTTAGAATATTTAAAAAAAATTATTTATAAAGATTTTTTCAACATTTTTATAAACTGTATAATTAGATTAGGTAGATATAAGAATGTGTAATCAATAGAATTAATCAAAATCTTTTTAGATTTAAGTAAATAAATATTTAAAATCATTAATATTTTAAGTGTAATTATAACATTTTTTAAATTTATGAATTACGTCAATTGCATTTTCATCAAAACAAGTGTATTTGTTTTATGTTTAAAAATTTTGTTTTTAATTTATTGAGCTAAAACACGTGAGAGAATAAAAATATAATAAAAATAGTGAAAAATTTTATGCGGAGAAAAATTTCTAATTTTAAAAATCAGTAAATTTACTTGCATATAAATATAATTATAATATTAAGATTTTTTTTATTAAAATAATGATTTAACAAAATATTTGCAGTAAGTTTTACAACAAAACCGTTCACTTTGATCACAATACACATATTTCAATAAATCACTCGTTATCGATTGCACTTTCAACTTCTTCATTCTCGATCTTCTTATCTTGAAAAAAAATCAAGCGAATATTTATTCGGAAACCAAAAGCAAAAACATTTAATTAATTATCGAACGACGATTTAAGCTAAATAAATTCGAATTTAGCGCGCACCGTCGGCCGACGGCCCTCCAAGTCTGCGCTGCGGCGCTATAGGCGCCGCGGCAGATGCGCGAAGGTCAAAAGTATTTTAAAAATAAGGCCGTAGACATCGCGCGGCGCGACGGCTCGCCATGGCCAGTGGACGTTAAGGGACGGGCGGCGCTGTAATGGCAAAAGGCTTGCGCGAGGTGAGTACACCGCTTTATTATCGTGCGCGAGTGATCCTTGCGGCTCGAATAACGTATACTACTATAAACAGCGATGCGCATACATATATGCACGGCCTCGAGGTGTGTTCGCGACGTAAATGCTGGACCGTTGATTTTCCGCAAACGTTGTGGCTCATCGCCGTCGAGTTAGGAGGACGCGAGAAAAAAGTCGAGGTGTCGCACGCGCGCGCACGGGGCCCGAGCGTAGCACCGTGAGGCGCTCGCGTTGCAGGAACATCATCCGCCGTTTCTGGCTTCGTACACGCTACACGACAAATGGCGCCTGACCGTTTGTTGACGGTCACATGACTGTTACGCTACGACTTGTTTGTATCCTATACGTGTTCGCGTACATTGTTGTATTTCTCGTCGCGTGCTACCTGTATATTCCGTACGGTACATTGGGAGGAGTATGGGACGAATTTTGTATGTATGTGTTTTTATATGACAGCGTGACTGTCGCGTGACAATCCCTACACGCCACAAAGTCAACGCGCTACTAACTCGTTAGAAAACATACAATTCTGACGCGCGCCCCGCGCTTATTCAGCGAAACTTTTTGGCCGATTGATATTGTAATAATTTTTAAAAACATAAATTATTTTCCTTTCGCATTTTTTAAAAAAGAAAAAAATTTTTAAAGAGGTCAACAAGACGCAATTCTACATAGCACCTTTAACCTCGAAATACGTCGCGTGAATTTTATAAATATTTCTGTCTCTCTCTTACTCTTCATGTGTACTCGGGAAGGAGAGCAAAATGAAGAAAAATAGAGAAAAGAGGAAGATAGAAAACGGTCGGAGCGCGCCCTCGTGCTTTCCGTTATCGCGCGATTAAAAGCGTATAGCAGGCGGTAGTCGGTTGCGGCAGCTGCCGTTGTCTCTCTGGAGAAGTCTCGATTTATGCGCGCTTAGGAGGAAGAGGAGGAGAAGTGACCGTAATCTCGGACCGTCATTCCACCGTCATTCTTGGCCGATCGCGCAGGCAACAATCGTTTTGCACTTGTTGCGAATTTAGAAACGCAAAACGTCGTCTCCTTCTTGCAATATGGTTTCTAATTTTGCGCGATTTCACGCGAAAATGAAACGCGAGCGTGCCCGAAACAACTGCCGTTTATTCATTATGTAAATAAAAACCGGTTTTATGTTGAACGAATTTTTTTGATATCTTTATTAGAAAATGTACTCATTAACGGCATACCAGTATAATGATGAATAATTGTTTATTTTTGAAGAATCTAATATTAGCAAAAATAATGTTTATTGCATTTTTTTCGTGTTCATTTAATTGCCGCTCTGCATTTTTTCAAATCGCATTGAAAGTATTCGTTTGATGAAAAATCTTTAAAAATATTAATATTTTTAACGTATATTTAATGAGTCATTTATACTCACCTTAATTATTTCATTTTTGAACATGTACTCGATTTTTGATTGTTAATGTAAGAAAAATTCATACTTTATAATTTATCTAAATACCGAATAAATTATTTTCATAATTTCATACAAACAACTTATGAACAATTATTAAAATTCCAAATATACAAAGCATTATATTATCTATTTATATTTCAAGTTAAATAAACTTTCGACATTTGTTTATATTAATTAACTTCAATATTTTATTCTTTAAAAAAAAATATTTTGAAAATTTTTCCATTTATTGAAAAAAAAAAAAAAAAAAAAAAAAAAAAAAAAACAGTAGAATTTTAAAATAGTTAAATGTAAAAATTTAATATAATAATATAAAAGAATTTTGACTAATTGTAGAGATATCAAAAATACATTAAGTTATCATGTTTGAATAGTTACAATTTTCTACATGTATGACATGTCATTAGCATACAATTAAAAAAGCATTTAATAATATAATAATTTAGAAATTGAAATTTGATTTATATTTTATTAATAATAACTATAATATCCTAAATAATATTGTTTTATTAATAACGAGGATAAAATATCATAGAGAGAAATAAAATAAACACGGATTGATATGTCTTTTTATTGCCATAAATTTAAAAAATCGTACCGTTTTAAATTGTATTGAAACAACATGGAATTAGAAGCCATAATTACTGCCTAATAAAGCGCGTAATGATTAAATCACCTATTAACCAGAATATTATAATAATGAACGTGCCAGTGCATTAAACAATTCGTTGAAATTACTAATTATTATCAATCGTTAATTGCCAAATTAGCCAGGTAGTCTGATTTTTTCTCGTTTTCTCTCCTTCCTTGTGTGCACATCATCCCCAAGTTGTCGGTTTACCCATTACGAATCAATAAAATCGAAACGACTCAACCGTCAAGCTGCGTTTCACCAAGCATTGCGGCCCTATAAATGAAACGCATTCCTGGCGAGGATCGACGGCCTCGCACTAGTGATAAATACCGGCTTCAAAATATTTTTATTAGCCAGCGTATGCAACTCTTTCCTTCCTCCAGCTATATATACTGTTCAAACGATGCGGGAAATATTTCCATGAGAAATTTCGTCCAAATTCTTTTGTTTCGCGATCGCGCGGCTATACGTACGAATTTGAAATTTAAATAGCGAACGAACGAATCAAGTGAAACCGCGGGTGATTTCTCGGAACCGGCTCGCCCTAAAAAAAAAAAAAAAAAAAAAAAAAAAAAAAAAAAAAAAAAAAAAAATACGCGGACTTTGCAATTTTATGAATAAAATTCGACATTTTTAAAATTTTTTTCTTCCATTTATTTTTGATTTATTGTTCAACTTTCCATCGTGGATAAATTATTGCTTAACAACGTCAAAAATCGTTATTTTGTTGTAAGTTAATATTCTATAATATATACAAAAAAATAAAATCAATGTAAAAGTCAAATTTAATTAATTTTTCTTACTTTTGTAGTTTGTAATAATTTCAAACTTTTTACACAGCAGATGTATAAATAAATGACGTACTTCAACTGTAACTAATGCATCTTTAACCTTGAGTATTATTTATGAGTAATCTGAAAATTGCTTTCAATAAATTAATACTTTAAAGAATTATTCGCGGCAATAATGTCTACTGTAATAATGTTTATTGAAGAAGTCGAAGCGAGCAGGCGTCGTAGATCGAAATTATTCATTTTTACGAAGTTCATTGTAGACTAACCATTCAAATTTAAATAGAAATATAAATATAACGGTACTTTGACGTGTCCTGGGAAAAATACTTTACTCGAGATTGTTAGCGAAAATACGTGTTTACTAGAAAACGATTCGAAAAAAAAGAAATGAGTGTTGCTATTTAAAAAGTCACAGACTGCCGAATATTATACGATAAGTTACACCTTTTTTAATGTCTGAAATGTTTAAATACGTCGCGTGAAATTTCTTTCTAAAGGTACCAGGCTGCTTTTACTCTTTAACCTACTAAGACTTTTAACAATGCATTTGCAAATTTAGTTTACAAAGATAATTATTTTACCGTATTCTTAATTTCCTTATTTTAATAGTTTTACATTTCTGTATAAATAAATTTATAAGCAGTTTATTAATTTATTAGGTATACTTTTTAAAATGTAATAATTTTGCAAATCATTTGGAATTTTGTTGTTAAAGTAAACAACCGTTATTAAAAATAACTTTGTATTAAGATTCACAAATACAAATAAAATAGAAAATATCTCGATAACAAAACTAAAGTGTTTTTAGTTTCGAGATAATCGATCCATCTTGATTAAAAAAATAAAGAATAAAAATAATTTAATATCTATATTAAGAGTGCATTGATAAATAAAATAATTATTTTGAATTTAAAATTTATTTATTAGCATATAAAATACAATAAAAATAATTTTTTCCCTATTTCTAAATATAAAAACATTATTATTTATTTTCATTAAATTATACCGTGTATCAACCCGAAACAAACGCATGAAACTCACGTGTGTTGAATACAACGTATATAGTTATATTGTTGAGGGTAGGAACTAGGAAGTGGTCTATATACATTTGTGGGCACTCGTACGGACGACTGCGCATACTGTTGACGGTCAAAAAACGGTCCGCCAAATAATCGTCACTTTACGCTCCACGTGACGTGTAGTCGCATTTCTAAGTGACAATTCACAACAGCTGCTTTTTTGCACGAATAAAAAAAGGTGTTGACCGTGTAATGGAAATATTTACGAAAAAATTAAATCTGATAATTTATAATTATCGCTGATGTATTATATTCAATTTTTAATTTTATATTAATCGTAACAATTATCGCTTTGAGTAAAAGATAGTAACATTAATATGAATAGAAGCTTTCTGAATATTCCTTGTTTTTTCGGGGTTTTTTTTTTTTTTTTTTTTTTTTTTGTCTAATACCAAATTAGAAAAAATTGTTGGTTAACTAGACTAAGCTTGGGTATGCTATTATTAATCAAGGCCGTAAATTTAGAAACATTCCACTGTATAAAAAATTTTTTCAGTCTAATTTTCTAATTGTTCATTTAATTTATTAATGTAAAATATACATTCGTTAAATAAGGATATAACCAAGAAATTGTCCGTTCTGATTTGACAATCAGAGAAGCATGCAAAGTGAGAAGCATGTAAGAAACATCTGTTGTGGAATGCTTCTAAACCGCTGGAAACAGCAGCAAGCCGAATGAGAGAGGGAGAAGGTTAGGCGTGCGTTCGAGAGAAAGAGAGGAGGGGAAAAAAGACGGAAAAAGAGAGAGAGGAGGGACACGACGCGTTGCTGCTGCTATGAGGTTATGCGAAAAAATGTTTTCGGCACGCGTAGTAGCGCGCCGTGAACCCTGAAGGGTTTTACAGTTATACTGCAATGTGGCACATTTGCAGAAGCGTGGAGGACGTGTAGTTGTAGTCTCGCGGAGCTTAGAAAGAGAGGAGAAGAGAGAGAAAGAAGGAACTGAGTTGCGGGAAAATTCCTTGGGCCTAGGAGAGCCATCGAAGACGACGACGTGCCTGTGTATTTGTGCATGCTCGTATGTGTCTTGACCGTGTGTATAGGTAAAGTGCGTGTCTTCGTTTTTCTTTTTTGTTTCTCTCTTTCTCTCTCTCTCTCTCTCATTCACTCGTTGTAGCTCTTTCTCTTTCGCTCTTATGCGCATGCCCGCTAGAAAGAGACAGAGAGAAAGAGAGAGAAAACGGGAGAGCCATACGCAGAGAGAAAGAGAGAAAGACAGAAAGACAGATAGTTGAGGTATATCGCGCCCTTCGCACAACACGCGTGAGCTTCGCGTCTCCGCGAGTTCCTATATATTATTTTTCATTATTTTTTTTAATTTGCACGCGAACGCGCGTTCCCACGTTATTCGGGCCACGGGGGTAGGTACTCATAGTATTTTTAATGACGTGCTTTTGCGGATCAACGAAAATATCACATAGACGCGCATAGAAGTATTGCGAGGCCTCGTTTCTTCCTTCTTTTTTTATTGTGTACGTGTGTGTATGTGAATTATCCAAGAGAGATGGATAGAGGTAGATCAGTTTTCCGAAAATTTTAAAATATTTGAGTGTGCGTGTGATACATAAATTGTCTTACTCATACGTCCTTGGATGTTCCAAGAACGTTACAGTGGAGTTGTAGGATTTTTAACGGATTTCGCATTTATTATTATTCGTTGTATTTATTAGGATACAAGGGTACTATTTAATGAATACAAGGTCTGCACTTCTATAAGCGTTTATGTACGTAATTTCTTTGCAAAATTTTTTAATTCACATAGACTGATTTTTAAATAAGTTCTTTTAATTTCATTCAAGGAATATTTAAACAGTAAAAAAAAATTTAAATGCAAGAAATTTTCCTCTTTTTATTTTGAAAATCAGCATTTGTGAATGTTTAGTGATTGCAAAGAAGTTTACATTCGTTGATTTAGCAACAACATAGAGAGAAAAAGAAAGAGAGCAATCACACTGGTATGTAGCTGTAGGGGCAAGAAAACAGCTAGTTTCGTTGTAGGGTCGGGATTGGAGATAAACAAGATGGACCAGCAGTATTGTCTCCGCTGGAACAATCATCCGACCAACCTCACGGATGTCCTGAGTTCACTTCTGGCACGTGAAGCACTGTGTGACGTTACCTTGGCCTGTGTAGGAGAAACCTTCAAGGCCCATCAGACGATATTGTCTGCTTGCAGTCCATACTTCGAAAACATCTTCCTGCAGAATACCCATCCACACCCAATTATTTTCCTCAAAGATGTCAATGACACAGAAATGAAGGCTCTGTTACATTTTATGTATAAGGGCGAGGTTAATGTGAGTCAGAATTTGCTGCCTATGTTCCTGAAGACAGCTGAAGCATTACAAATTAGAGGACTTACAGATAATAGTGTAAATAATAAGGGTGATAATAAAAGTCCAAGTCCAGAACCCGAAACACAGGCTGGCATAAGGCATGCAGATTCCCCTAGTATACAAAGTCATTCTGAAAAGAGGAAACGAAAGGTCTCGGGAAATTATGATGTATCGCTTACTGGACCTCCTAGTGAAAGATTCCTCTCAGATTCTCAGGTATATATTACTTTTACTTTTATATTTTTTAACTGTTAAAAATTTACTTTCATAATTTTTATATTTATTTATTTCTATATATGTAGTATACTTAGATTTATTCATCATATTAAATATTTTTAAATATCAAAATTTATATATTTGAAAGTAAATTTTTAAAACATTTTTTTTAGTTTACCTAAAATTTATCATTACTTTAACAAATTTCTTAAAATCATTTTAAAATATTATATAAAATCTGTTTAAAAAATTAAATTAATTTATTTAAAATTATACCGAAAGAAACTTCAACTAAATAAATCATCTTTATTTACAACTATATAAAGAATTAAAATGTGCAATATTTTTTAAAGTTGTCATAAAGTAACTAAATGCAATAAATTGTTTTTTGATTTATAATTTGATCAATTTTATTAATTTAATGAAGCATAATTTACTTCGATGTAATATACACACGCATACACATACATACATGTACATATTTTTTCTGATTTCAAAAAAATGTTCCTGTATAAAATTTGTAATTTATAATCATTGTGGTTAGCAAAAAAATTAATAATAAGAATAGTATAATTATAGAGTATTTAAATATACAAAACTGATATATATTTTTTGTCAAATCAAATTATTTCTTTAAGTATTTTCATATAAAGTTTTTATAGTTCCATATTTTTTATTTCCAATTTTTATTTAATTCCAAATTTTTTAATAAAAATATTTGAGTTATTTTTTATTTTCTTTTACATTAATTATTTTAATTGTTTAACTATATATAGAATTAATTTTATATATTTAAATTTTAAATTGTATTTTATCAGTTGATTTTTCTTTATATTTATTTAAATGAAACTTTTTTTACTTTTTAGCTTTATATGTATTTGTGTTTTGAATGTTGAATAAAAATAGAACATGCTGCAAATATTTCACATGTACACTGAGTCACAGTGATCTTTTGTATAACATTGAAATATATTTGAGAATTATGAACTCTTTTTTTCGTTTACAAATATCAAATCATTTTAATTTAAAATTCTTATCAATTTTATCATATCTAATATACATTTAATTTTAAATACATAAATTTTAAATGAATATTAATTAAAGGAAATTTTGACTTTCTTATGAGGAATTTTGTATTGCAAAGTTTCTATCTCATCAATATAGCAAAGTGCTATATTTATCCACTATTAGTCCTAGAACTTTCAAAACTTTCACTCATAAGCTGTGTACATTTTATTTGACCTAATATTTAGTACGTCTTCCTAAGTGATTAGTGTGCATTTTTTTAATTCCTTTGATTTTGCATATAATCTTGAATTTTTAATATCTTATAAAAAATTATTATATTATAAATTTAAGAGACATCATTCCATGTTGATGTTTTGCATGAATTGTAAAAATTATATTTAGCACTTGTTGATCCACTTGTATTAACAGATAATTCATGAGCAAATTTATTTTGTTATTAATATTAATTTTATATTTATTCATATGTCATATATTGAAATAGTTATATTTTTTATTGTTTATAAATTTCCATTAAATAATTTTATGTAGCGATTTTATAGAATCACATGTAGAGAAATCTTAGATTAAGAAAGGTTAGGTAAGCAAGTTAAAGACTGTGCAAATAGTTTGGGTATCTCATATATATAACACTTTGCAAAGATACAATACAATGTTGTAAGAATGAAAAAAATTATTTCTTACATCTTAACTGATAAAGAATAATTATAAGCAATTGCTATCATTAAACTGTAAAGAACACAGATAACACATTTATTTTTTCTTTCCGGTGAAATTGATAACATTTAAATTTTAAATAAACGAATATAACAGGTTCATATGAAAATGAAAAAAATTTTTTTTTAGGCATCTTCTCAGTGTAGTTACAGATCAAGTCCTACAGTTCCAAAGTCAAATAATGCATTGGGAGTTGATATGGAAGACGGTGGTCGATCCATTTCTCCATTATCTCAACCTCAAGCTCCGATAAAGCAAGAGATTGATCACCATAAGTCTGATTTTCACGATAACATTTCTCTCCCAGTAAGTATTATTATTATTTTATGTAATAAATGATAGAGTTTCAATATTTCTTCAAATTCTGTGAATGTTATTATTTTTACTTTAATCATTACACTGAAATTTAAATGGTTCAGAAAATGTTTTAATCTTACTTTTTTTTTATTAAATCAATCATTTTTCTTTCAAATTCTTAAATTTATGAAGTAATTTAACATTTGTAAAAATTCTACTGTGTAAAATTATTGTATTCAAGTATTCATGTATAAAAATTAAATTATAAATAATCCAAAATAAATAAATTTCAGTGTAATTTTTTCTAATTAATATTGTAGACTTACTATTCTTCAGCATTTTTTTTTTTCAAATTTATTTCTAAATTTTAAAAAGTATTTTCAAAAGTAGTATTCTTAGCATGTTTTTGTTTGTTAACCACCCTGGTATTTCTTTCTTTCTAAACTTAAGGGCCTTACTTATAAAAGTGTTATTTTTATTTCATTTTTGGTTTGAAAAAAAGCAAAAATTATTTATATTTTCAATTAACATTTAAATACAAATTTTAAAATCATTCAGATATTTTTTTAATATTTAAAATAAAGTATCTAATTATATCGTAAAAAATCTATTAGTATCATTAAAAATTAAGCCATGGAAGTATGCCATAAATTGAATAAAAACATTTATTTTATAGATGATACTTGTTTTTATCGGAATTAATGTATATAAATTGATTTTTTTTTTTTTAAATTAAAATATTTTTAAATGTAAACAAATATTAAATATATATTTTTAATTATAATAAGAAATTATTTTGTGATTAAGGGTAATTATTAATTTTTCTTTTTTTCAAACCAAAATAATTTAAATATATAATTTAATAACTTTCATTTATTGACAATGTTTTAAATAAAGAATTCTAAGTAATTAGAAATAATCATGCTTGTTGTGGTATTTTATATAGTAACAATTAAAAATTTTATCATGTATTAAAATAAATTATGATTTTTAAGTTTAACTCTGCAGGGTGGTTAATCATATCTATCCCAACTAATTTACATCTACTCGGAAAATTCATTACAACAGCTGGATTCTTCTTTCATGTTCTTGATTTCTTCGAATAAATAATTCAAGTGCAAGACAATAAAAAGTTAAATATTTGTGGCAATATTTTGGACTGGCCTAAATGTTTAATACATCATAGTTTCGTTATTCTTCCCCCTTTTATCAGGTGGAAAAAAACTTGACTCAGTCGAATATGACATGGGAAGGAAGGGATAGAATTAAAAAAAAATACTCAATTGGCTTTAATGCTCATCTAGAATGGCAAAATTGAAATGTGTCAATTAAGCACATATCCTTTCCTTCTCTGTTAACAGACTAATTCGGAGTGGGAGATTCAAAGAGATGGGAAGAGTGACGAAACTATGGATAGTCCAACAACTTTACCTCGCGAAAATCTCTATCCCGTTACGTCAGATCGCTCCACAGAAGAGCTTCACAGGATCACTTCACAAGTCAATTATATTCCTAATTCAAAACCAGAATATCCCCTTCGTCGCTCTATTGCGAAAAAGTTGCATCAGGATGATAATAAGGGACCAGGGGTCAATGTTCTAAGACAGGGTATATCAGTGATTCAGTCTACACTTTGTGGAGCATTGCAGAGACCTCAATCTCAGTCTCGAAAGTCAGGCAGATTTAAAACAAGTTGGCTTGAAGCCTATTCTTGGCTCCAGTATGATGAACAGTCAAATCTCATGTTTTGCAAATATTGTAGAAAATGGAGTGATAGCATACCTGATATTCGTACTTCCTTTGCTGCGGGAAATGGCAATTTTAGATTAGAAATTGTTAATCACCACGACAAATGTAAAGCTCATAATTTATGTATTGCCAAAGATGGTGAAATAACAGCTGGTCTTACTTGCAGTACACAGTCCTATTGTTGATAAACTTATTGAGAAATTTATAAATTTTATTAGGAAGTTATAAAAATGCTCAAGTTGAAGAAAATTAAGTATGTTTATAAATAATGAATCTATGAATATTATTTAATTAAAATGTTTTATCTTCAAATGTTTTTAAAAATTATAATATTTAATTATTTATTTTCAATATAAAAAATAATAAATTAAATTTTAATAGTTTTAAATATTTTATTATTTGTAAACACGAATTTATTTAAAAAGTTTCTCAGTTAATTATAAAAAAAGTCTCGTTTTTATTTTAAAATTTACGTAAAAGTTAACTTTTATTTTTATTTTAAAAAGAAAAATAAGATAAATTTGCATAATATTGAATTTAAACTCTGTGATGATTCAAGAATTTTTATGAAAGAGCAATTATTATTAATGCTAAACAATTTTATCTGCCTCCCATGTATAGACCAAAATAATACATTTTGATTTCCATGCAAAATTAAAATTTAATAAGCCGTGAGTGAGGAAATGTTACCAGAAGAAAGAATGCCAAAGTAGGCATTAATGCAGCAATGTAAATCTGGTGGATTCTTCTTGTACTTCTATGCAAAAAAAAATTTTAATGTTTTTAAAAATATTGATGTTGCCTACACCATATAATAAATAGTAACTATCTAAAAAAACGGTAGATATTTCAACTTTGGAGGGCAATTCCATTAAGAGTATATCCTGTTCTATTATGGTGCCATATATATATATATATATATATATATATATATATATACACACATATATATATTTACAATTCTTTGCAAATAAAACCATAAACAGCATGATAGTCAATTTATCAATTAACTGAATGTGTTAAGTGCCTATTGTGAAGTGTTACATTCCAGCAGTTGTAATGAATTTTGATGGTTAAAAGTGTCTTAAAATGACTCATATTATTTTATCTATAGTTTTAATGAAAATTGTAGATTTTTGTTTTTAAAATTTAAACGCAATAGCGATATAGTAAAAATGGAAATCTGAAATAATTTTACTATGTTTAATTGTTATAATGATGTTAAATTTGTAAAATACTATCTGGTGATTAATCTGTAGAAAGAAAAAGACGGAAAAATTTGTCAAATAAAACTTTTTTTATTATTCGAATGGTGATTATATTTAATGAACGCATCGAACGAATGTGTACACAGATTATATTTTTTTTAATATATTTTTAAAATTAACATAACTTACATTATTATTATATTAAAATCATTAACAATAATAGTAAAGATTTTGAGGGGAAAAAAAAAAAAAAAAATAAATAAATAAACGGCAGATCGGAAAAAAACTTTAAAAGTTTGTAATTTCTGGTAAACAGCGAGTGCCGATTAAAGCCTCTGAGAGCTCCTAAAAAATTTATTTGTATCTGTCACAGGGACATCCAGTTAGTTTGCTAAGCGAAGACAGTGGTCCAACGACGGGAACGCTCAACGACAATGTACCAGGAATCGAATCTTCCGAGCATCACAATCCACCAGAAATACTCGATGGACTCGATGGTAAGACTTTTACTTATATCCAACACCTTATATATATATTAAATATATATACATATCTCTAGTTTCACCTAGATTTCGCGCACTTATTATTCTCTTGCTGAGACCATATATCTTCGAAAAAAGAAGAAAATTTTCTTTCTCCTTTATTTTTGTTTTAATTTTTATTTTTTCATAAATTATAAAATGCACGTAATAGAATTATGAGTAAATCGAGTGAAATGATAAGTGCGTGGAATCGAAGAAATCGAGGGAGATTCCTTAATTCCTATGCATGCACGTTTGTTTACAAATCATCGCAGTAACGTATATTTAAAAAAAAATAATAGTAAAAAAAGAGAAAAAAAGAGTGTCGTACATAGTCTTATAAGACGGGCATCCCTCTATTTCCAAGACTGGCAAGAGTAGTCGAGTGTAAAAAATCTGAAGAGCAGATAACGATATTGATTTACCTTATAATTTTTTGTTTTTTTTTTTATTATTTGTTTATTTAATCCCTATATGTATATAATTCCACATTTATTGAACCCTTTAGTGTTTAATTTTTTTTTTCTTTGGTGATGGTGTATCGTGCATTTGCTATGTCATTGTGTGGTAGTTTAATTATGATCGTGAGTGTGTGTTTATTTACTTTTTTTTTTCCTTAATTTTTTCATTTCTTTTTTACTGTACATATATAAATACAAAAATATGAAAAAGTTTTTTTTTTTTTCTTGAAATTTCCTTATTTTTTTTTTTTTTTTTCTCAATATCGGAGCACTGTAGTTTTTTTTTCTTTTTATTTTAATACTTAACAGGCGTTTGGTCTTTTTTTCTTCCGGGATTAAAATGGTACGCAAGCAAATGGATCGTTTAGAGATAAAACTAAATCATTGCACATATTATACAAATATACCACGAATGTACATGTAAATTTAAAATGAAGAAAAAAAAAAAATTTTTTTTAATTTTTGCAAGGATAATAACGCGATAGATATGAGATTCGAAGAATCGGATATTTTTTCGTTTATGCGAAACTTCGCACTTGCTGCTTTTCTACATCGATTCTGCATTTTATGCATTCATACGCACACATTATGCGTGTATGAATATCGCGTATATGCGCGTGCGCGCGCGTGTGGCTAAATTAAAACGCCTCGCGTAAGCGTAAATTAGGTCTTTCCAGTTCACTCGAACGCTTTTCCTCCTCTCCCTTCTGTGTTTCGGACCTCTTCATTTGCATGCTTCATCAGAATTTTGTGTCTCCTTTTTTTTATTTTTTATAATAAAAAACTTATGCACCCTTTCTATATTCTTTATTTTCCCTTTCTAAGGGAGAGGGGGCAGATGGCTTCGAATGGCGTTTAACCGTTAAGTTATGCCGTTCATTTTGCCAGTGTTATATATATATATATATATAACTATGCATATATATAGCCTTGCTGCAAATTTTGTTCACTTAATTAATGAAGGTCACTTTAAATGGATGTACATATGCGCGCGTGCGTAAGTATGCTGAGAGCCTTCGAGTGCTCGAAGTAAATTATGTTTAGATGCAAGGTATACAAGACTAACCTGCTGCTTGCTTTTGAAACTATTTTTTTTTTTTTTTTTAACTCGTGCGGTTTTTTCACGTCGTGTGCAAGTGATCTTCGATGCCATTGAATCTTTAATAGCCTATTATTATTGATATAAATAATTTTTTTTTGATTTAGTATTCGAACAGATTATGTGAAAAAAGGGAAATTAATTTGATGGCTCCATTTTTCCTTTTTTTTTCAGCATTGTATGTTCAGTTTCAATGCTTTATAGAGTGAAAATATTTAAAATTTGATGAACTGTGTGCATATGAAAGTACTATTAATTGTATGAAATTAATATTATCAAAAAGAAAAAAGAATTAATGCTTGATTAGGGTTTGTAACTATTTTATCTGACTTACTTTTCAATTTATTATTAATTATAATTTATTTTCTTATTTAATAAACATATTATTAGTTATTTCTAATATATCAATAAGTCAATCCTTTAAATATTTCTAAAATTACAATAATAACATTCAAAATTTTTTAAACGATATTACTATTATTAATTAAAATTTAATATTATAGAAAATAGTTTCATGATCTATCGCAATCGTCGGTCGATAAAATTAAATACACATGAAAAAATGATCACGTGAACATTTGCGTGATTTTAAAAAAATTATAATCTTCAATCATTAATGAATAAAAGTATTTTGAACAAAACAAGAAATTCAATCGATTTTGTTTAAGGATCCTCTACAAATCTTGTACGAGTGTTCCGATATAAAAAAGTAGGCAAAGGAACAAGAAAGTAAAGAGAAGGAATTAGGAATATGTATCGGCACGCGTTTGGAATCTGTCTTTTACGGAAGTCCGGATTTTGGCCTCATTCGTTCCCTCTCTCTCTCTCTCTCTCTCTCTCTCTCTCTCTCTCTCTCTCTCTCTCTCTCTCTCTTTTTCTCTCCTTTTACTCGTCAAGGGTCGCTGAACCGATCGAGAAATTTTCTTTCCGGTCTTCGCTTCTCACAAATTCACCTGCGCGCGTGGCATTCGTTCTTGTTTTACGACCGCGCAGTAAACTTAAAAGAAAAAAGAAAGAAGAATGAGAAAGAGAAGGAAAAATAAACGTAGAAGCAGAAAGGCTACCGCGGCGCGCTCCGGGAGGTTTTCGCGCTTCTCTCTTACGCGTGCGTGTCCGCGCGTTTCATTGTTTCTTTTTTTTTTTTCTTTTCTTTTTTCTCTCTTCCTCTCTCTTTTTTTTTTTTTTTTTTTTTTTTTTCGTTTGCGCACAAGTTTTTCTCGCTCGTGTGCGTGTAATGCAAGAGAAGCCATTTGTGGACTTTTAACGAGCGCAAAATTATTAAGAACTGGCACGGATTTCGAAATTTTTGCTCGTTTATTTTCTTTTATTTTATTCTTCTTCTGCGTGCCGTTGCGCTTTTGTGAATGAGGAAGCAGACAACGGAGGGCGAGGGAGGGAAACGAAAAATGTGAGTTTAGCTTTTAAAAATTGCGCTATTTTTATGATTAAAGAAATGAATTTTTTAGTTTTATATATTTTCGTCTTTTTGTACATTCTTTTTATCTAAAAGTTTGCGCATCGCATTTACTTTGAATCAATAGAATATATTCATCCAGTTTTTAAAATAAATTTTGACTTCAACTCTTTTCTTCCATTCAATAATGTGAATATTAAAAAAGAAAATAGCTTTTACAATTTTCACTTATTGGTTTTAACTATTTAAGGATGGGTCTGATCGATATATCTACGATCCATGGAATACAAAATATTTGAGGTTTTCTTTAGATAATATTATGCGTTAAATAAAAAAATAGCGTGAAAATTCCTGGAATTTTACTTAACCTTGAAAGGTACTATTTCAAGGTCAAATTTTTTTTTTTGTTGCTGCTTTGACCTGTAAATTGGTATATCTATATATTCAGATACATTGAGCTCGAAAGAAATAGTATTTTGCATTCTAAAACTCATCTTGAAGGTAAATTTAAGGTAAAAACTTGAAATTATCGTTAGTTACTATCAGCGAGTTAGCTTGTATCTAACGAAACTACAAAAGTGATGGTACAAATTTTTTGCCTTTGACGTGGTCTTGGTTTTGACAAAATAGGCTTGAAAAAGTTATTATTTGAGAAATATTCGAGTAAAGACTAATTTTGTCAAACTCAGCGCATCAGAAAATGTAAATATATCAAATTTAAGGCCAAGATAAAAAAAAAAAAATTTTTCAAGATTAAGGATGCCTCCAGGACTTTTTTTTTTACTACGTTTTTCGTATTCAGTGCATTAAATTACTTAGGAAAACACCTTCAAATCGTTAGACCAAATTTCTAACATAGGCGTTTATGTTCCAGACGGATCTGGTCGATATATCGACCACTAGTTTAGTCGAGCACTCTACATAAAAAATTCATTGATATTATGCACAAATTTCGTGTAAAATAAAAGGTCGATTTTAAAGTAAAAAACTCCGTCCTTAACACGTTCTCTGCCGCGTGCAGGGCGTATGCGCCCCACGCTGAACTTCCCGTTCAAGCCATTTGTTATTATCATTGTAAAATGAAGATTTTTTTAAAAATTCATTATGCAGTCAATTATGAGCATCTTAATACTATAATGAATTTTTAAAAAATTCTTCATTTTACAATGAAGAATAATACCAAATGGCTCGAACGGAAAGTTCAGCGTAGGGCGCATACGCCCTGCACGCGGCAGAGAACGTGTTAAAAGATTAATTGATAAAAATTGTATTGACGAATATCTCAATACCATTAAAATAACGAGTCAGACCAAGTGTTTATTACAGTTGCGCCTTCTTTTTTTTTTTAGAGTCGATAACTACCTGTATTTGCATACATCCTTTACATAGACTCGATGCATTTATTCATACTTTTGTTCTTTAACGTTTTTATGCTTGTAATAACAGAGGCATAAGTACATATTGTTCATATTTTTTACGAAAAGCCAGAGAACAATGTATTCTTACGTATTCTATATAATATTTACACTATTAAGACGATAATGTCCGTATGTTTGTGCATTGTGGTAAAAAATGCTGGATACACACATGTGTATGTATATCAACATGCGTATCGCAATGAGAGTAATAAATATTCGTATGTAAGTTTTGTTTTACTGGACAAAAGAGTATAATTTGTAAATTTACCCCTAAAATTTATACTTTTTAATAAAAATTTTGCATTATTAACTAACTTTATGAAATATTTTTCAAGTGTACATGTAAACTATTTTTAATTATCATAAAATATAATCAACTAATAGTGTTGTCTGCGCGTATTCATAATAAGATGATTAATATTTTAGATTTTGTATGTTTTTCAATTATATTATAAATTGAAAAAATTGCTTTTTGAATTATTTTAATGAATTATTGAAAATTCGTAAAATTTATAAAAAGAAAATATTTTTCATGGTACAAAATTAAATCTTATTATAAAAAAACTTTAATATAAGCTATTGAATTACATTATATGAGACATTATTGGCATATAAATATCAAGAATTATCATAATTTTTGGTCTTAAATTATATGTTTATGCATATACACTTTTTACTATGAAATTTGGAGTTAAATCCAGTTTTTAATTTCGATCTAAAAATCATTCGGTTATAAAATTCAATTAAACAATTGTTTTTAAAACTCTTCGGTCGTTCATTTTTGCATTTTTCATTTATAGTCCTCCTGTATTATTGCTATTGCTTAAAGATCATATTTAAATTTTAGATTATTTAAATCCTTTAAGCATTAAAAAAATGTTAGCGAAATATAGCGATTTTAAATGAATATAAAACAAAATTCGTTAAAATTATAAGCTTTAGGCGTTTTTTTAAAATGAAATTTTAATTATTTTCATTAGATTTACTCAACTTTTACTGGAATTTTAATTTAAGAATGATTTCCGTGTGTATAGTTACTGTTGCATTCGAGTCATCGGATGGATATTGGTGATGAGTAATTTTTCTTATCCTGAAGTTTCACATTCTTGAGTTTTTACTATCTTGTTGCTTAACCAATTTTTGTTGTATCATCTTCATAAACTTTCATTTTTATCCTTAAAAACACCAAGTAATTGTCAATTACACAAATTTTTTTCATATACGGCCATCCTTTAAAGTAATAACCAATGACATACAATTTATAAATTTACAATTTTTATACAAATTATTATTTTATTCATTATCTATTAGTTTTTATTGATTTATCAATGTTTTCATCAATTTTCGATAATGATTTGAACATTTTATTTTCATATTCGTTGCAAAAATAGTAAAATGAATAATTTTATGGATAAATTAAACACGATTTCAAAATTAAATGTAATAACACCGAATTTTAACTAATTCATAAAAACATTTATTTTTGCATGAAGTGTACTTTGAATGAAGTCATTTAATAATCGCTTTCAAGCGACGACATATGCTTCATTGGGTAGAAAGAAGATTTAACGACGTCTTCATAACGAATAAGGTTTTATTTTTTATTGAAAATTTATTTTCGATTGGGTAGCGTTGAAAATTTTATTGCTCATTAAAAGAGAAGAAAAAAAAAAATCAATATCAATTAACGATCGATTTATCAATTAAATTTTCATGCAAATTTTCTCTTGCGATAAGATCGTACAAAATGAAATTTTTACGATTACATATATTGTTTTACGGTAATTATTTATTAAAGTTTAACGAAAAGTGTAAATGTATGCGTTTAAAGGTCACGATACAACAAACATTCGTAGGCAACGTTTCGCTACAGCGTTTCGAACTGCGAAATTTCAATATTTCAATTTAAAGCAAACCTAGAATCTCACGATACATAATAATAACTTTTGTCTATTCGAATTTTCACTGTCAATTACTATTGTCGTTCGTTCTTTTTTCTCTCCCTCTTAAAAAGCCGATGCGACAATGTAAGCAACGAATGAAAAAAAAAGCAAAATATATTTTATTCGTTTTGAGCCGCTACAAAAACAAACGATTGGCGAAAAAAAAAACGCTGCAACAGTAACAGTTGCATTCAAAGAAAAGTTCCGAAACTGTCTCTCGAATCGAGTGCATTATACATCAGCCGACGCTATCTCTCTCTCTCTCTCTCTCTGTCTCACTCTCTTCCTCTCTCTTTCTACGTTGACATCGGCACTTTTCCGCACGGCGCATTCCAAACACGTGTCAGCATTGCGCGCGCCCGCGTGCGACTTCTTCGCTCGATTCGATACCCTTATTTACTTCTTCTTCTTTTTTTTTTTTTTTTTTCTATCTTTTTTCTTTTCGTTCCTTCTTTTTTTTTACGTATGAATTCGTGAAAAAATTTCGGAAATCTTGTTGAAATCGAGCGCCGAGAGGGACAAGGAAAAGAATAAACTTTATAAAACATGTATATGCACGTACTCGTATGTTGTGATAAATTTTTTTCCATAATTTTACATAGTTTGAATAAATGATTTTTTATTTTAAATTTGTTTTTGACATATGATTGGAAATTTTGTAATTAAATTCTTTTATTGTTACGTAGTGTATATGTATTTTTTATTAAAATAAAAATTATTTTTAAAAATATTTAACAAAATAAAAATGATTAAATTTCTTACGACGTACTTATAAAAAATGATTTATTTTTTAAAAAACTGCTTCTTGACGTTTTTCATCTCTGTCAGATGGACACCGAATCAATTAATTTGATATTTTGTAAATTCAAAATATTTTCACTTTCTTTTTTCTATTTGATTAATTTATTTAAAATTAATCTATGTGTATATATATATATATATATATATATATATATATATATATATATATATATATATATATATATATATAGGTTAAATGTAAATATTTGTCAAATGTTGAAGCATAATTCATACTCCGACATTCGTTAAAGCAATAATTTTATTCAATTATTAATTGCATCTTCATTACTAAGTACCATATATCCCACGTTTTAAAACGAAGAAGAAGAAAAAAAGTAGATCTAGGCTTGCCTTCTCTGCATAAAACGCAGCTCGTTACATAAAGATATCGAGCAGCAAGACATACATATGTAATTTTATTTACGAGTGTGGTAATTTACATGATATACGTATCTATTTTTTATTCTTTTTAGTTAAAATTTTTTTTTATTCTTATTTAGTTTTTTTTTTCTTTGACTGAACACGTTGTTACATATATCATACGAAGAGCAGTATATCCTGTGCAACCTTGACTGATATATTTTTAAGTTTTTTATATATTGCGTAGAGCGTGCATTATTATTGCTGTTTTTTTTTCTATTTTTTATTTATTTTTTTTATGTACACTTGAATTATTTTTTCTTTTTTTGTTTTATTGATTTTCTTGTACTCTCGAGTATGCGTCATTAAATTTTATAGTTTGCTGTAAAATAAAATTTGAAAAGTTATGTTGTTTTCTCTTCGTTTTTTCTTTTTTTCTTTTCTTTATCTCTCTTTCTCTTTTACGAGCAATAAGTAGACATTGACTTTTTCTTTATTTTGTTACTTTGAATATTTGAAAAAAAATTTTTTTTTATGATCACTTTTATTATTTTTTTTTATCGTTTGTGCCAGACGTTGATTTTTTTAGCAGTGGTTGAAAATTTTGTTGTGCGTGCCAAAATAAAAAGGATGATACCGAAGTACTTTTTTTTTTAACGATAAAGTTAATGGTGATTTTATTATTTAATACTCTAGTAGATACATTTGTATAGAATAGAAAATAATTAACTGATTTAATCTATGATTTTTCATAAATATAGAATTGCATGCCATAAATATTCCATGATAATTATAACCTTTTCACAAAGCGTCAAGATGATAGAAAAAACAATATTAATAATCAAGGACATGTGAAGTAATTTTATTTTTTTTCCATTATGCTGCTGAAGTAACTGATATAATGCAATAAATTTTTTCGTGCAAGACAAGAAGTACCGTATTAAAAGATACTTAAAATAATCATTTAACTTTAAAGAATTTATCAAACTTCCAAGAAAATCTATTTTCAGTAGCAAAACAACGATGTAATTTAAAATAATTGTCAGTTTCACATACAAAATTGAGCAAATAAATTTTTATTTAAATGCTAAAACCAACATAGTGATTAACGATTTAATAAAAATAGGAAAATAAATTGAAAATTTACAATCGGCACTTCACATTTCCTTGAACAAGAAACAATTAAATAAAACACTTTGGTATCTTCCTATTTTACCAGTAAAAATAAAAATAAGCCAGTAACGATGCATCCAGTTATGAAAAGACCGTAAGCACAAAGTATTTGAAAAATGAAAATTGAAATGAAAAACTTTAAAATAAAATAATTAAAAAAAAAAAAATATAGTATCATCGAAAAGACGAAACAAGAATTGATCTGAAAATGCGGAAACGCTTGCATTCCAGGAGGGGGAACAGTGCTGCTACATGCGGGGACACAGATCAAAAAAGACACGATGATGGATAGAGACGGTATAGGTAAAGAGGCCCATATAAAGATGGAAACGGCGTCGGCAAATGGCGGAAGTGGCGGCGGCGGTCTTGGTGGCGGCGGCGGCCAATTAACGTCCGCGGCCGTCGCTACGGAAAGCTGCCGGCTGTGCGGCAAGAGCGTCGCCAACATAAAAAAACACATGAAATCCCACTTTCCCGACAAGTATCAGTGCCACATATGCATGATATCGCTGACCAGGTCCGACAATCTCAAGAGGCACATTAAGCTCAAACATGGCATCAGGGAGGGCTCCTCGTCTTCCGGTGGTGGTGGTTCCGCTGCCGCGGCTGGGACGCTAGGTGGCGCTCACGGCAACGCCGGCAGCGCCGTTGGCTCGGCAGCCGCATCCGCCGCCGTACAGGCCGCCGCCTCGCTTCTCGCCTCGCCCTACATGCGCTTCGAGCCCAAGCACTTCCTCGCCAAATCCGAGCCGCCTTACCTAACCTAAAAATCATTTGAAAGATATATACTACATATTCATATTTTTTGCCTATTTACATATATATACATATATATATATACGTGTGTGTATATATATATATACACATTGGCATCACAAGCACACATATGTATATATATATATATACATATATTTTTTTTTTTTTTTTTAACGAAAATGACAAGTTACAAAGGTATCTCCGCAATGAGATAAACAAAAGTATGTATATGTGACGGGAGTTTTTGAGCGAGAAAGAGAGAAATACGTGGAACGAATTGTCGAATGCCCTCGAAAGCACTTTGATTTAACGATATGAAAATAATAGCATCATTTTTTGTAGATCGATTTATTAATTTAATTAATTTATTTATTTATTTATTCATGCGTAGTGTACTTATTTATTTACGAAGATTATGATATAATGTTAAGAAGTTCTCGTCGAAGGCATTCTTGACACGACGTTCTCATGTAAACAGTGCTACAGGATTATATACATGCGTGCCATAACATTAATGATAATCATTCCACAAGTCAATTAACAAACATTCATTGATTCATTATTAATTTATTTATTTATAAATAGTAAAATTATATCGTAAGATACCCTTCCTTATTGAGGGCCTTTTTTCTTATAAGAAACTAGGATCGTGTGCAAATTTTTATTTTAAAGATTAGGTTAATCGATTCTTCTTTACATATTTTAAGCGTAGTATTTTATATTCATTAATTTTAATATAAATCGTGTTTTTTCTATTTATTTATTTATTTATTTTAATTAAAAAAAGGTTTCATCAAGAATTAAATTCTCGTTCAGCGATTTCCATTTAAAAAAAATATTGAGGGCGGATCTCGGTGAAGAGTCGCATTTCACTCTTAATGAAGCAAGCGATATGCTGTTGGCACATATATATATATATATATATATATATATATATATATGCAAATCGCTTTACACGCTTTCGAAGGAATCGAATCCGGTGACGGCACGCGTTTGAATTCGAAATTTTACTCGAACGTTACACATTATCTCCCGATTTCAGATGACACACGCGCGCCCGATGATAAAGAAAAAGCAAACGACGCCGAAAAATTTATAAATAAAAATTTATAAATATTTTTTAACTTTGCATTAAGTGCAATTTAATATCAACATTTGAATATAAAAAAAAAAAAAAAAAAAAAAAAAAAATTGTCACGAGTGTACGTGTCATCTGGAATTATACTTTACGGAAGGTATTAAAATATATATATACATATATATACTATTTCTATATTTTTATGATAAAAAATTTATCAAGTTTTTCATGTGAAAATTTCATTGTGCTTTTTGTGAACTAACTTGCGAATTTAAAGCTATTTTTAATTTTTATATTTTAGGTTAATTGTAACACTATCTTCCTAATATATATTGTTAAAAGGAATTATTGAATTTTTTATCATAAAAAAAAAAAAGAAAAAAAAAAAATTCACATCTATTTTACACTCGATACAAAACGTAAAGTAAAATGAGGCCTTTTATTAAAAGAATTCAGTGTTTTACATCGTCGCGTGCATAATATATATTTTCCTCAGAAGATGCTCGCGAAAAATGTTTAATTCTATATCAGATTTTACATAAAAATAATAATAATAATAATGATAATGATAATGATAATGATAATAATAATAATAATAATAATAATAGTAATAATAATAATAATAATAATAATAATACTTAATCATTTAGCTCGAGATGATTGCGGTTGAATTGCATATCACTTATAAGGTTGTATTTTATAAACAGTTTATTATGTGAAGCAAAAGAAAGATTTGATATGTCTTGAAAATTATTTCAATACTAATGTAGTTATTTATCGGTGTTATTATCGGTAAATCTTGTCTTCTTAAAGAGAGTGAAATACTATTTAGACTGTGTGAAATTTATCTTACCAACATTAACTTTTTTAAAATTTTATAAATTTTGTGCAGATATAACCTTAACAATATATTGGTAAATGTAAAGTTCTTGAATAAATATTTCAAAAGATTAAAGTATATTGAGTTTATGCAGATAATATTTGTTTGTAAAGTTAATATTTCTAGGTAAGATAAAGTACTCACACTTTCGTTTCGTAGAACCTCGTTTTCCTTTTAACATTTTAAGGAGAAAGAAAATTTATAAAAATAATAAATTTTAGAAATAAGATCCAAAGTACAATTAACCTAAAAAAAAGTAAATTTTAAAATGAAATAAAGCTTGTTTTTGAAATGCTAAGGATAATTTTATATCATGTATATTTCTAAAAATATTTTATAAGAATGCGAAAATTTTCCTAAAAAATTAAAAAAAAAAAAAAAAAAAAAAAAAAAAATATAGAATAACAATATTCGTTCATGAAGCTTCATGAGAAAGCGCGAAAATAATTCGCGATGTATTTTTTATTTCACAATTTATCGATGTAAGAACATTAGCTGCGGGTACCAATGTAATTCTGCGAAGCCAATTTCGGACCTAGTTACGCGTACTTTTTTTATCTACCAACCGGTGCCAAATTAGTAGTGAAGACGAGATAAAAAAAAAAAGAGGAAAAAATAATCTTAACTTATTTGCTCCTAATGAGGAACGCGAGAGAGAAAACGATTAATGTTACTGGCTTTTAATTTATTGCAACAAACAAGGAAAAGTTTGAAAGATGAAACTTTTTTTTTATTTTGGTATTAGAAAAAAAAAATTACATTCCAGTAAAGTAGAAAGAAAAATTTTTAAACTCATTAGTGCAAACTTTATATATAATATACAAATATTATAAATCTTAGATAATTTTTGTTTATTTAGCATAAGGAAATGATGATTATTCATACATGCCAATTATTTATTTTTTTGTTTGCAATTTACCTTTCGTAAAAACTTTACGAGGCTAAAAAAGACTGTTTTTCCTAAGTTTTTAAGTTATTTTACTTTTAGTTTATTAAGTTATAAATTCTTTTTATTATGTCATATACTTAATTTATCGATATTTAGCTAACGATAATTTTTTCATGTGTAATAATTACAAATTTTTTGTTATTGTTGTTGTTAATTTACTTTATTTAGTAAAAACCTTATTAAGTGAGGTTAGATTTAGGATAAGGAAACAAGCGCACTCAATGATTAATTTTCGTACTAGAGTAACTCTTATCTGCAATAAAAAAATTTACAATGCCAAAATAAAAAATAAATTAAAAAAAGAATATTTTCTTTTAAATTTTTTCTTCACTCATTGTTATCGTAAATATTCTTTATTTTAAAAATAATATTACCGATGAACAATTAAAATTCAGTGATTAAAATATGGTTTTCTCTCTTACTCGAGGCTTAACCTATAAATCAGTATTAAGATATAGAATACGTGCCGTGAAGGTTGTGAGTTCGCATAACTAAAGAAAGTAACAAAATGAATAAAAACAAATAAAAGAATTACGTGTCGAAGACTGATTGTGAATTTCGGGTCGTTGAGCGCCGCCGACTCGGGTATTAGTCATACGAAACTAGTCCGAAAGCCCACCAGGCAGAATTTTCCTCACTTTGACTTGCGCGGGTTCTGTGACGTTTATGAAAATAGAGAAAAAAGAAAAAAAGTAAATAAAACAAAAAAAAAAAAAAAACAAAAAAAAAAAAAAAAAAATGGATGAAAAAGTAAAAGGGCCTCTAGTGGTGCCTTTTCTCTTACCTAAAAGTACAAGATGCTTATTAACAGTTATTATAACGGAAATATAATTTATAAAATGATAGAAGAATCGAAATGGGAATGACGTGGATTGTAATTGATAAAATTTAGTGCTAGGTTGCAATAACGATAATTTCTGTTCTATATAGTTATATAATCTTTTAATTATTTTGGATCATTTGATTTTTTTGTGCGTCAAAATTTAACATGACTTCGGTTTAATCGATGTGGCGACATTATGGACTTTATAATGAGGATATTAATATTTAATTATGTGACCATTGAGGTTTTAAATATTTATTAAGTACAATTTTGCACGGGAGTGTTCGTCGTTTCAAAAATCGTTTTAAAAATTCGTTCATATTTTTCCCTTTTTTTTTTTTTTTTTTTTTTCTATTTTTTTTCTTACATTTTATAAAAAAAGAAAAGAATACAATCGAAATTTAAATTTTATTTCCATTTCCACTTTCATTTTTATTTTTAATTTATTTGTTTACTTTTTAATAAATTAATGTCTAAATATACATTAGTAATATTTCAGTCACAGGAATGCTTTATATATTTCATTAGTAAATATAAGCATAAAATTTCATATGAAAATGCTTATGAAAGATAGAAGAAAACAAACCCAAATCGCGTTATGCGACTCGACCCTCGTGTGGAAAACAGGTTGGATGACCTAGAGATTTAACCGCGGACAGAGATGATTACGCACATACGTGTATGTATATACACACACATATATATATATATATATATATATATATATATATATATATATATATATATATACTCGTTGAAACATATATAAAATTAAATTGCACGTAAAATTGCTGATCTCGCGTGAAAGCATTCCTTGTTTCTAGAAATTAGAATATATATCAAAACTTAGGTCGAATTTTCTATTTATTTTTTGCTTCCCTTCTTTCTTATGTGGTGTTTTTACTTTTCGTATTAATACAATTGCGAAGCATTCAATTATTTTCCGCCGAAAAAAAAAAAAAAAAAAAAAAAAAAAAAAATTTCCATAAATATATTAATATGCAACTATACTTTTTTAAACGTCAATTTTTATTAAGGTTTAAGCATAAAATACGTAGGTTTAAGATTTGTATAAAATTAATTGGATTAATTTTTAAGTTCGGTTTGACGAGTTTTTTTGTAACCGTTTAATTTATAAAGGATACAAATAAATGTATCTTTGCATAAAGATACGAGAGTACAATGAAGTAAGATTTGCCTTCAATAAATTCCATTTGCATGTAGGAATTATAATGATGACGAGAAAGGAAAAATTGTATAAACTCTTACTATTGCTAGTAATAAATATATTTTTAAACAATACGAAGTATTTATAAACTGTGCATCCTTACTTATTTTATTTTTTTGTTTTTATTTTTCGTTTTGTTTTTTGATAATATTATTGTCATTTTTTTACAAGATAAGAATTTATAAAGATTTTCGCAATAAAAAAAAAAATAATGACTTGTTTTATTTAGTAGTTAGATATCCTAATATTATTTTTTAAATACAAGTGTGCTTATCTTAATGCGCAAAAATTAATTTTATTAGTTTTAAGATATGTAAGTAAATATATCAAACGTATTAGTTCTTAACTGTTTACGAGTCATGTTTTAGTAAATCAATAGATATAAGACGTGTTTCAACATATTGTTAAATTTGTTGTGTTTGGAACTCTACTTGAATTTATCCATATTCGATCAACTATTCAACATTAATACAATAATTGAATTTTAAACAAAATTTAATACTAAAACACATTTTGAATTGATAAATTGAAAATTTTCTTGAAACATCGAGATCAATTAAGAAAATTTTTAATTCAGCATATCGCATGCCCATGCTTTTAATTTCGTGTAAAGAAGAAAAAAAAATTATCAAAGTAGCTAAAGATAATAGATCTAAGGTATGAAGTTTGCACGTGCTAATAATGTTTTAACCACACGCTATGTCAATCATATGGCTGCGTTGATGCGAAAAGAAAACGGACAGAGAAGAGCAAAAGAAAGATAGTTGCTTCCTTTTTTTTTTTTTGTAATTCATTTAATATTATTTTATTTTTGCGTTAACTTGGAAAAAAATAACTTATAACGGAAATAATTCATGTCCTAGAAATAACGGCGCACGTGCCTTTTTTTTTCATTTAGAAACTTATAAATTGCTCGTGCATTATTTATCAAGCAATTAATTTTTCCTAGTTTTGTTTTTATTTTAAAGTTAACAGGTTTCCACTATTTGAAAAACAATTTTTTATTGATTGTTCGATTTTTTTTTTTTTTACAAATTATTGTAACAATTATTATACGAATTTAATACATTAGTAATATAATCAAGATAATGGTATTATATTGATATAATTAAAAATGTTGGCGATAACTTTTGACATGATTAATTTTTAATAGAAAAATGATCTATTAAAAAATTATAAATTAGAAATTAGCGTTTCTTGAAAAAAAAACAAAAAAAAAAAAAATCAATAACAAAAAAAAAAAAAAAAAAAAAGAATTACTTTTCCAATCTCGTACTTTTGATACTTGTAGTCGAGCTGCGGTATGAAATAAAGCAACCATCTTTTTTTGAGTGTGAGAGAGCGAGAGAGAGAGAGAGAGTGAGAGAGAGAAATGGATGATCCTGTTACCACTTCTTAAAACGCGTGCCCGACTCTTCAAGCAGATTTAAATCGTTTAATTGCGAGTATCTTCTCTTCTCTCGGTGCATCTCTTTCTTTACCTCGTCTTATACTTTTTTAAGGGGGAAAGCATTCGACCTGCCTTCCTTCACTTTCTTCTCTGAATAAAGGAGAGACGAAGACAAATAAGGAGAGTAGATTGAGTGCAACTGCGGCGGCTTTTTCCCTTTTTGTGTCTCAGTTGAAAAAAAAATAGAGAAAGATTCTGAACTTTGCGGATGTAGAATAAAACGAGGTATCCTCCCCCTCCCCTTCTTTCAGTTACTTAGCGTGAAAATAAACTCTCTTGATTTTATTGAGATGTATTTTCGTAAACTTTTTCACTTTCTCACTTTTATCGACTATGGGTTTTTACTTGTACATTTTTGATTGTACGATTTTTTGCTTGTAGGTTTTTGAAATTCGACTCCTTTATGTACTCTCTATTTTTTTTGCGTCGTATTTTGAAGCGAATTCTTTATGGATTTAACAGTTTTTATTTTAATTCTTTTTTTTTTTTCAATTTTTCAAAATAAAAATACTATCATCCACATATGTTTACTGGTTTTAATTTATCTGGATATTTACATTTTTTCATCTTAATTTAATCTTCGAATTTTTTATTTGATTAAAAATTTAATACAATCATTTAATATTGTTAATAAAATATTCCAACCTAACTATTTAACTTTATCGAATTTTTACGGATATTATTTTGTGGATCAATGATATACAACGACATTGTTTTTTGCCGTTTAAGCCGAAAAATCATCTCAAAAGTAGACAATGCCGCTTTCCAATAAATATTTTTCTCTCGAACCCTTTTGCTTCTCTCCTTTTTTTTTTGTATACGCCGGTAAAGTGTTAACCTTTCGCTCGTCGTGATTTTGTCAGATTATTTACAAGTCGTAGAAGTAGAAGAAGGAGAGACGTCAAGTTTCCGTAGGATAGGACCTTTTTATCATCTCCTCTCTCTCTTTCTCTCTCTCTTTTTCTCTACACCTTTGCTGACACGATTCTCCACGAGGCTTCTCTTCTTTGCCTTTGAATTTTACTAGCTGCAGGGTCTGGCAATAGCTTAAGCTATGCGTCGTACCGGTGCGTATTATTTAATTAATTAAAAAGTCATCCTTCTCGTAGTCCGTTTGGTTTTGATATAGCGCAAGTGTCTTAATTAAAAAGACGAAATTTTCTTTTTCGGAAGTCATTTTTAATTGTTGTATCGAAGAATGTGGAGAGAAACGGTAGTTTAATTAAGACGGTAGTTTAGTATATCCAACAGCGTAAGCGCGTGATTTGAAAAATTAATCTCGGTAATTATTTCGAAAATTATTAAAAAATGAAAAATTTCCACTTAATTAATCGTAAAAAGTTTGATTTTCATTCTTTTCGAACGGTAAAAAAAAAAAAAAAAAAATTACGTCATTATAGCGCTTTTAGCTTGATGAAATAAATCATTGCTTCGGTGGTTTTTATTTTTTTTCGTTTTCAATTTCTCTTTTCGACGAAGTTTTTTTACCGGACGAAAAGAATCATTGCCTCGAGCAATTGTTGAATGTATATGTATTTTTAAATGAAGACTCTGCAGGGACGTGACCTAGTATTGAAATCTTGCGGAAGATAAGAGACGAAAATTTACCGTGCGTGTTTTGAAATGTGCCGCTCTCTTTCTTCATACTCGCAATTATGGAAAATCGTTTGAAAATGTATGGCATAACTCATTGGTTCTCGTGCCTTCTACTGATTTTATTTTTTTCTTTTTCTTTTTTTTTTTTTTTTTTTTTTTTTACTCAATTGATTTTATTCATATTTTCGTGACTCATTTGTTTCCTTTTAATTTATATTTTTACGTTTCGCTTATTTCATAGCTCATTTCCCACGACTGAATTTCTTGTCGATACATTTTATTTAGAAGGAAAAAATTGTTTTTTTCTACGCGCGTGTGCAGATCGAAACGTACATATAAATAGCCTATCTAATGAGTAATGTGACTAAGGCAAAAATAAAACAGAAGAGAGGTGCGAAAACGAAGTATGGATTCTTGAGAGATATAGAAACTATCAATCTGAGTATCTCCATGAAACAATCGTAGCAATCTTCAAATTTCTTTTCATAATTATCCCTAAACCTCTATGTGAATTTGATTCAAACTTTATTTCTATCTTCACAGTCTATTGACTAGCAAAGCAAAAAACTAAATAGTAAATTATCTTGTTTATCTTTGAAGATACAGGTTTTCATTATTTTTCGTAAAAACGACTAGAGTGGGAAATGTTATCTTTGTTTCTATGCCTCGCGCTTGTTTAACGAGATAAGTTATTCGTCGCACCACGTGTCCGATAATTTTCCAAGCCAGTGTTAAAATTTTTCAAATTCCCGTTTCTTTATAAAAATTATAGAGCTCGAGACTTTATGTCTTATCCCTTCAAATAATTCTTTATCTATCATAAAATCAGAATCTTTCTGCGCGAATATATGTGTATATATATATTCACCGATAAATATTAACTTGTAAAATAGGGACGAGTTAACTGGGCGATAACAAAAATGGAGATATAGGAAGAAAAGAATAAGGTCGTTAGGTATAGTAGGTACACGTACGTGGGAAAGCGTTACCGAGGTCGCAAAGCCCTTGCGCGCGCTCATACGTGCGACACACAGAGAGAGAGAGAGAGAGAGAGAGAGAGAGCAAGAGAGAAGGGAAAGATTGAGCCCTCAAAGGGAAATGCTCGCAAGCTAACAATCGATCGTCGTCATTACTACTCCTCAACGGAGGGTCGGAGCTCTCTTCCCTAGCTCTCTCTCTCTATCTATTTATCTATCTATCTATCTATCTATCTCTCTTCAGTGTACTCACGCACTGTCTACCTTCCGTTTCTGACGCAGACGCGAGACTATGTTTTACATGCTTTGTAAGCTCTTTTGTACTTTACATCTCGTTTCGTTACTTCACTTTGCTACATACGCCTGATGTCTTTTACTGGCCTATCGTTTCTTTGTCCCCTATTTTATTCCTCTTCGTGTTGTACTATTATAGTATACGCGATAGGCTGTCAATTATTTAGCTGCTTTGTTCGAGATGTTGACTAGTTGCATGTTAATTTTTTTTTTTTTTTTTTTCTAGGCGATACGTACATTTTCAACCGGCTTAAATCGATCAACCAAAAAATAAATTTATCCGTTCGCAATTTTATCATTCAAAATTACCACCTTATTACAAAAGTCGTTCGTATATTTGTAAACAAAAATTTACAATAACAATTTCAGGGGCAAAAATTCAGCGCAATGAGTCGAGTTTTGCAATAAATTCGACGCTGACCTTATTTCATTATCCGTACCAGTTTCCGACAAATCAATGTCGCGTTGTAACTTCGATTGAGTCAACACAAGTATTCTGCACGAGCTCTCTCTCTCTCTCTGTCTCTCTGTCTCTTTCAACTACAACATGCCGTCGAAGTCATTGACGTTGGCTCGGTTGCTTTAAAGCTACCTCGAAATTCTCTCCTCTCTTTGTACGCGTCTCTCGCACTTTCATCTCTCGTCTCTGATGTAATTGAATGCCATTATCTTTGTATATGCGTCAGTGTTATATTTTGAGGTGTATAAAAAAGGCTTAAATAAAACGAGCGACGTATGGATTTGCTGCATTTTCTTCTTCTTTTACCAAATAAAGTCGATTAATTAATTTTAGATACTTGATATCTATCACATATTTATTCAACTTAAATCCATCGTTAACAAGTTTTTAACATAAGCAAATCAAAATCGATAACGTCACATTTCCAATTTTTTTTTTCCTCTTGTTATATTATACGAAGTTTTCTATTTTGTAAGGAACGGTTGTTAGATATTTATGTTACCATCTTACAGTTATGTATCTGTACCAAAATTTAATCTATGAAAGGAGTTACACCGACTTGAATCGCGCTGTGGATCGTAATTTTTCATCAACTTACTCACTCGTTTTTCTTTTCGTTTAAACGTAATATTTAACGTGATTTCCTTTCTACATTCAGAAAATATAAAATATTTCCTTTATTTATGGTATTTTGTTAATACTTGACATGTTATTAAAAAAATATTTTTAACGAAATATTTGAATTTTTATGAATCGCTAAATCATAAGTACTTTCATTTTATTTTGTAACTATAAGTTGAAAATTCATTTTTATTTTAATCTCGATTTAAGCTTAATATACAATTTTTTTTCCACGTCTAATGGCATAAACTTTTTAGCTTTTCATAGTAATCCAATATGAAAAGAAGTAATTCCTTTATATTTCATCTTTTGTAATTTCGTATGCAAAATACAGAATAAATTTATTCAATCCAAGTTGATAACTAAAAATTTTTTTTATCTGGCGGTTCGAAATTAGCTTCTCGAATGCATTCTTCGATCCTCTCAATCTCTCTTCTTACGATTCCTCGCACGTTAATACATCGAATTTAAATCGTTTTCCATTATACTTCAATAATAATCCTTTATAAAACGCGTCATCTTCTTTGACCCTTTGTTCAGCTAATATTAATATGTAACGCGCTCGAATCTTTTGTGTCTCGCCAAAGCCTCTTTCAGCTGCATAAAACTTACATGTTTTACGCGTAGCAACAATCTTAGAGTATTTGTAATTTTTTACAAAACTGTTAAAATTGACGGTTATTAATTTTGCTATTAAATTAACGGGCGGTTAAATCTTTATTTGTAAGAAAATGAAAAAATTTTTTCACAGTAAATCGAATGAAATAACAATAATGGGTTGGAAGCGATAAACATTTGTCGTTGCTTTTCCTTACGCGAACGTTTCGCATTAAGTTTTAGCGGTTGCGCAATCGGAAATATTGCAAGCGCTCGCGCGCCTTTCATCATTATGCAGCATTAACAAACGTCGGCGTACAATAACAACCGCAATTCTCGCTCTCTTTCTCTCATATCTCTCGTTTCTCTTGTCTCTCCTTCCCTCCTCCCTCTCGTCTATTTTCTATTAACCCCTTTCAACCGGGACTTGCGCTCCATGAGGGGAAAGAGAAAGAACCAATAATCGATGATGCTCCAGAACGGTGGAACTTAAAGGCTTACCCCTAAAAGCATCATGCATTCACTTTGCCTGGAGATACTCCGAACTCAGCCTCCCTTTCTCTCTTTCTCTCTCTTTCGTTCACTTTTTCTACCTCCCTATTGTTCCATCTTTTTTTTTTGCAGAGATAACGTTGTCGCTTAAAAAAGCTAGTTCGTAGTGGAACGACGCTATATTAACGTCCTCCGTGTAAACTTGCATTTCCGGAAAAAAAGAGAGAAAGAGAGAAAGAGAGAGAGAGAGAGAGAGAGAGAGGGAGCAAAAAATGGGAAGAAAAAAAATTCGGCGGGACAAATCTGAATCTTTTCTCATGCGACGACGTCAAATGCGCGCGAAAGATTTTCTCGTATTTTCATTCTGACTTTTTTCTCTTGTTTAATTGAATTTTTTTTTTTATTTCGTTTAATCTGGAAAACTAATAAAGTAACAGTTGAATTATTACATTTTTCGAATATTAAAATTTTACACAGTTAAACAGTCAGAAAATTTTTTTTTGTTTTAAATAATTCTATGTGAAATCAAATTGTCTATAAAACGTAGATTTGAAGATAAACATTTTTACTCATTAATAATAAAAAATTTTAAATAAATAAATGATAAAATTGTATTGAATATTTTTCAAAATGAATTATATTATACGTAGTGCAACCGAATGAAATAAATGGAAAATGTATGGAAAAAAAATTATTCGATTCAATCAATTATTGTAATATTGTGAAAATGTCGGAAGGAAAAAAAAGTGAAACGTGAAATATTCGAGATAAACTTCATCGCGGTAAAAACAAAAAAAAAAAAGAAAAAATAGGGAAGAGGAATCATGAGAAACGAAAACGGCGACGATATCTGCAGTCGGTTTTCTCTTGCCCTTTTTTCCCTCCCTTCGTTTCGATTCCGGTCCACGAGCAGAGAAAGGGAGAGATAGAGAGAGCGAGAGCGAGAGTGACAGCGAGAGCGGGAGCCTATAAACTAGGAAAAAAAGAACGAGACGGAGAATGAGTGTGCATACGTGTGAGTGAGAATGAGGGGAGGTGCTCACAAAGAAAACGCATGAAAGAGGGTGAGAGAAAGAACGAAGGATTACAAGCGATGACGTTGTGCGCGTCCTCCCCCCTCTCTCTCTCTCTCTCTGTCTCTCTCTCTCTCTCTCGCTTTACCTTCGATTCCCTTGTAAATGTAAAATCAAGGGAGGGAGCGAGATGAGACAGTGAGAGATGTATACGTGTATACAGGCGCATATACGTGCGAGTATACGTGTACGTGTATGTGCAACGGGAGTGATCGATGGCGATAAATGCGAATACGCCGCACGTTCTAAGCCGTAGAGACGGACGAGCGCACACGTGTTGTGTTACACCCAGAAGGGAGGAGAAAGTAAGAGAGAGAGAGAGAGAGCCGATCGGCTCGTTGGAAAAAAAAGTCGGAGGGATGATGGCGAACGGTATAGTCCTTTTCTTGCGCACCCTTTTCACGTATCATCCAAGGCAAGTTTTTGCAGTCAGACACAATTTAGCGATGTAGAAGAGAGAACTTTTACTGATTGGGTTATTTTCAATAAAATTTTTCTTGCTCGATAGTTTAAAACGACGATGCATTATTCAACGCAGAGCTTTCGTAAAATACATGTACAGTTGAAAAGACCTCGATTATTAGATATTCGACGCGACTTTAGATGTTCCTTTACCTTATGCTTTTCGATTGTAGTTTAATCATTATAAATTGCATTATATACGATACCATCACATCTAGAGATACATTAAAAGTCTATATCGTGTACACTCGTTTACTTCGTTGGTCAAATATAGATTCGATTTAAATCAATATTGATTGTGTATATGTTAAAAATAAATAAAAAAAAGC
Source organism: Chalcis sispes (assembly GCA_949987625.1). Classification (NCBI taxonomy): domain Eukaryota; kingdom Metazoa; phylum Arthropoda; class Insecta; order Hymenoptera; family Chalcididae; genus Chalcis; species Chalcis sispes. Next base: position 58,676,499 of record OX465096.1, on the reverse strand, counting down.
ATGGTTTGTCACTGTTGCTAGTAGCCAAATATATTTCCATGCACTTTTGTTCCATATCTGTGTATGTTATTTTCATAGTGCTTATTAAAAATTTCTTCGGTACCGATTTTCGTTAATTAAAAAAACAAAAAAAAAGGGAGAGAGAATTTTTTTTTTTTTTTAACCACGAGTCCGATTAAATAAAATATTTTAAAAAATACTTTAATAACGAGCCAACGATACGTGATATATTTCGCTTCGCTTTGGAAAATATGTACTAACGTTAACAGAAAGAATAAAAGAAAAATTCTCTCGGCGTTGAGCAAGAACACCGGGCGCATATGCGCCGCGAGTACAACGCGTACCCTCGGATGCTGCCTCGCATTATGAAAGAGAGAGAAAGAAAGAAAGAGAAATAATAAGAGAGGGAACGAGAAAGAGAAAGTCGATCGTCGGAGCAAAGGGGGAGAGACTCACCCTCTGTTTCTCTCTGCCTCTCTTTCTTTCCTCACCCCTCCTCTTCCACCCTTACTTTCTATCTGCCTCGCATACACTTTCTCTCTCTCTCTCTCTTTCTCTCTCACACACACACACACACACACACACAGACGCGCACTCGTGCACTCGTGCACGCGTACGCACACCAAATCGTGAACAAAAGGAAAAAGAAAAAAAAGAAAGAACGAAAAAAAAAAAAAATATATATATATATATATATATATATAACAGAATAGCGAGCGAGCGTGTGGGGGCAAGCCGTGAATGAAACGCTTGTGAAATGAGGCGCTCTCTCGTGCCCCTCAGTCTGTCTCTGTCTCTGTCTCTTTCGCACCTTCTCTCTCTCTGTTACAGTGTTGGCCACTGTGGTGTCTCACTGAAGAGAGAGGGGGGTTGTCGTCGTTGCGCTTAGCAATGACGAAGCTCAGGCAGAAGCAGCGGCAATGCACCGGCAACGGCTACCTAACGATTCACCGACGACGACGGCATACCGTCGGCAGCTGGTACACGACCTTTTCAACCTCTCGATCTCGACGATACTCGTCGAGCTGACGATGTATCACAGTTTGCCTCCGAGAGACCTCGAGTTTTCGATCTCGCAAACTAATACTGCGATTAGATCGGTTCAGCGACACTGGCAGCATTTGCTCGTGTTCTGACGTTCATCGGCATTGCGGCTGAGAACGCGACGGGGCCGTCGAAGCCGTTTGAGCCCGAGGCCCGGTGCTGCTGTCGAATTATATAGCTGCGATTCACTCGACGATAGGTGGCACCACGTCACGTCTCATCCTCGAATCGTCGCCGAACTGCAATTTCACGTTCAACGCGACGATCTCGTGACCTATATTAACGATAAACATGCTCGATATTAAATTCTTGGCACGCGCATAAGTTGCCTTTTTTTTATTCTTTTCTTATTTTAATAATTGCGAGTGTTCGTTTTATGATATTCGAAAACGATGTCGTTCAATCGTTGTTTTAATTATCGTTCAATCGTGCATTTATTTTTCTTTTTTCCTCTTTTTTGCAAAGTTAAAAAAAAATTACAGATTAATCGTTTATTTTAGAAAAATTTGAAATTACAGTTTTCAAAAATTCAGCGTTATTTTATTTTTTTTTAAATTAATAATATGCTGTTAGTTCTTTGAATAACTAAACTTTATCAGTTTATTGTATAGAAAATTATTGTTTAAATTATCAAATTTAAAAAAATGAATATTATGATAAATTTGAACAATAAATGAAAAGCGGTTTCCCCACCTCCATATCTAGTATCTTCATATAATATTCAACACAAAACGTCTTCGTTGTGAAATTTTAAAAATGTCTACGGTAGCAATTTTATCAAGTTCTCCTCGTTAAAGATACACTGCGTAAACACTGATATAACGCAACACAATTTTCTAAAAGCTCGGCAGAACTCGGTTTTATTTTCTTGTTGACTTAGGATATTCCGTTAAAAGTAAAGCTCCTCGCGCTTACTTTCTCTTCCTATCTTTTTTTTTTTTTTTTTTTTTTTTTTTTTTTTTATCTCAAACAAAGCTTTAATCGAATTCCTCTCTGACGGCATACGATAGTCATACATACGTGAGATGGTGCTTCCTTTGAATCACCGGTTAATCTACCATTTTCTCTCTCTCTCTCTCTATCTCTCTCAATTTCTCACTTCCTCACTTTGGTTATTTAGCAGGCAGGGTAAAAGTCAAGTGGAGAATAAAATTTGTTCAAAATTAAACTTACTTATTTATCGTTGGTTTTGATTTTATTTTATATTATAGATTAAGAATAATGTTTCAAGTTACAGTAATTGTTGTAAAATAAATTAGATATGTTTTAATATTTATTTTAAATTAAAGCTGTATCTATACACTTTTACTTTTGAAGTCAATTTTAGTTTCTTTTCGTTTCAAAAATATAATTTATTTATTTAAAAAATAAATTTTTATACGTTAAAAAAAAGGAAAAGTAGGCAAGCAATTCTGAGTGTTAAAAACTTCATCAAGAATAACTTTCCGACGGACGTAGTTCTATATGCGTTTGTTCACGAGAGAAAGAGAGAGAGAGAGAGAGAGAGAGAGAGAGAGAGAGAGAGAGAGAGAGAGAGAGAGAGAGAGAGAGAGAGAGAAAGAAACAGTCAAGTGTAGAAGATACATTCCGAGTGACGAGTAATTAATGTTGCCGTGATAAATTTTCCCTCTCGCGCTAGGAAAAAACTTTCAAGTTCGCTTTCGCACGCTTAAATCTAGTCATTCTCTTTCTCTCTCTCTCTCTCTCTCACTCTCCCTCTCCCCCTCTTTCTGCACTTATGTGCGCATTTACGGTTGAGATCGAATGAGTTGCTAGTCGCGATATAGGAGTAAAAAACATGGCGTGTAGTTACGCGTAACGATGAAAAAATGACCTTTTTACCAGTCCTCGTATTTCTCGATTTTTTTTTTTTTTTTTTTTTTAGTTTACATCCTCTACGTCATTCCTCTCATTTGCCCTTTGCGTCGTGCGTTTACTCTCTTTAGCTCTATCTCTCTTTCTCTCTCTTGATGTAGCCTCGACGTTATGCGGTTATCAAAACTGCCTCCGAGTCATAATTAAAATACGTCACCGACACACCGATTCCACATTCTCTCTCTTTCTCTTTACCTACTCTCTATCTCTCTCTCTCTCTCTCTCTCTTTTGGCACACGGAAATGAAAATCCGATTTGTCGTTGGGCATTGTTTTTCGTCGACGATAAATGTTTGCGCTCAATCGGATTCCCCGAGCGTTTAACGCTACTGCGATCGCGCATTGAATTTATCGTGGAATACCTTTGTATGTACACCCGCGTGCAGTTCATCGTCCGGTAAATTTATTGTCCCATTTTTAGTGATTCTCTACAACGTACCGAATATTTACGTATGCACGCTGTCCTGATTCTTCTGCAATTTGGAGGAGAGATTTTTGCGCGAAAGGTGCGCGCGAGGTGTGCAAAGGTATTGTCGCGCGCGTCGACGCCGCGGTTTTCGACCGATTGTTTCGACTTTATAATCCGCTCGGTGTCGATTTCATTATTGTTTTTTTTTTTGTTATTTTTTTTTTTTTTTTTTTACGCACATGTATCCGTATTTTCATTTCGTTGAACGAACCCGCGTAATCCTATCAGCGATGGGTCAAAAGAGAGCTTATAACTCAAAATTTTTCTTCTTTTTTCTCTCGCTCTTTTTTCTTCTTTATATTTGTATAAATCCGCAGTGGAATTTTCATGCATTCGAGAATGTTTTGTTATCCATTCGACATTCATGAAGTTATTTTTAAGCGTTTCTCTGTCGAATAAAATCCCTCTTTCATTGCCGGTTACGGGTGAATAAATGATTTGCTTGCATAGTCTTAGTTAGTTCCATTTCAAAGATTAATTTTAATAAAGCTCGTGCGTCGAGTTGAAGTTTAAACTCGCACTTTTAAATACACCGAAGATATACGCTTTGATGAACACTGAAAAGAATTTGAACCAACGGATTCTTTGAAATTCTCACTCGATGTTATTACGAATTAATGTTTTTTATATTTTAACATTATTGAAAATTAAAATAAAAACGTTTATTTATATCTAACAAATAATATCAACAAAAATGACTCAACGATTGAATAAACAATACGTTATTCAATAGAACTACGTTTATTGTATACTTTTTTTAAAATTTCTCACTTTTAACACACTTTACATAAATCTTTAATCAGATTATGTAGCGAGCTTTTGGTTGATATTTATTAGCTTTTAAATTTATCAATAAATATGCATGAATTTTTTGTTTTATGTAAGTAATAATGAGATATTAATCGAATGCATAAACGATTTGTCGCTTGATTATTAACAAAATTGAATTTTCCTTGGAATCTTGTTATATGAATTTCGAAAAAAATTTACGCCGATATTGATTTTTTTTTTTTTTTTTTTTTTTTTTTTTTTTTGTCTTTCGGTTGATCAATTACTTTGAACTGTTTTGCGTTAGAGATAATTACACTTCAGGAAAGTAATCTTAAACTTTCAATGAGTTACTCTAGCGATTATTTCTTTAGACTAGATGCGACTTTGCTCATCCACTGTAATTACAGTGGACTTGCACAGCGAAAGAATTTTTCTATAACGCGCTATCGCCTTATGCAATTAGAAAAAACTTAGGAATCGTGAACTACTTTTTTTATTGCATCAAAGACAGCGAGTGTACTTGAATCATTTGACATTTATACAATAAAATATCATGTGGATGGCGATCATGAATAAAAAATTATTTATTCTTCGTATTGAATGTATTAAAAAGAAACCATAAACAATCAATTATTGATGTTTATAAAAAATTTTAAATATATATATATATATATATATATATATATATATATATATATAGGAATGATAATAAAATTTTTAAATTTAAAAGTAAAATTTGAAATAAGTAAGACCAAATTCTAAACTGGTTTCTTTATGAAAAAAAACTTTACAATAATTCTTCTCGCGACATTAACTAATTATTACGAAATTGGATTAAAATTCATGCGATGGAATTAAAAATAAATAAATAAATAAATAAATTAATTAAACAAAAAAGAAGCAACGAACGCCTGTTACTACGCAGATTAAGGTTGCAATAACTTTTGCTGACAACCGAGACATTTTTCTTCCTCCTTAGATTTATTTATTTTTTTTTTTTTGCTTCCACGTTAAAAACAGCACTCGTGTAGTTTACGCGCTTCTGCACACGCCGATTCGATTGAAACAAACGACACAAGCCGGAAACTTTATTTTACGAGATTAACCCGTGTAACCGGTTATACGCACGCGTCACGCACTCGCGTGTAACGTTGAATTTCTACGTGTATATATATATATATATATATATATATATATATATATATATATATACATATATATTAATCATCTCTATTTAACCGTTCTTTTAATAATAACGATAACGCGTTATCGCGTGAACGAATACCGCGACGTAATTATTTCTGTGCATACATTGACCACGCGGTGACAACTCCCTTCGCGTCACGAGTGACGCTTGAAATTTGAAGAGGAAACTAATTAACGCGGAGTGTGTGCTCTTGAGTTTGTCTGGTTGTTTTCATGTTCTCTCTTTCTCTCTCTCTCTCTTTCTCTCTCTTTCTTTTTCTCTCTCTTTCTTTTTCTCTCTATTTCTTACACATACTCACACTTGCTCTTGTGCACTTATTTTTTCCGCTTACGCGCATACGCTCTTTAGGGCTAAGGGCGTCACTGATAGTAACAGCCAAAAATGTGGAGGAAATGTAGGAAATTGCGTCCTTTCCTGGATAGAAAGAACTTGGATGCAAGTTCGCAAAAAAAAAAAATAAAATAATCAAGGTGCTATCTTGTAATGGCGAGACATACACCGACCAAGCTACCTCTCACTCTCTCTCTCTCTCTCTCTCTCTCTCTCTCTCTCTCTCTCTCTCTCTCTCTCTCTCTCTCTCTCTCTCTCTCTCTCTCTCTCTCTCTCTCTCTCTCTCTCTCTCTCTCCCCCCCTCTTTTTTCTGTTTATATTCGCGCATTCATCGTCTACTTAACAGATTTGTGTCTGTCTCTTTTTTTTACCTTTCATCTTCATTGCTCTCTTTCTGATATTAATCTTAATTCACTATTTATTTTACAGATTTATATATATATATATTTTTTTTTTTCTGTTCATTCATACGTTACAGTATAACGATACGTATCCCCTCACGCATCTTTTGTTTCTTTATTGCTCTCTCGCTTTCTCTCTTTTTCTCTTTCTCTCCTCCTTTTACACACTTAATTCACACATTCATATTTACACGCATATATATATATATATTTTTTTTTTTTTTTTTTTTTTTCATTAAATCAGTGATTATAGTACAAAAAATAAATTAACCTAACTAAGCTAACTTAAGTAAAAATATGTAAAAATTTCGTTCTAACAAATGATGAAGGTACTCTGTCGTTCTCGATCTGTGTATATATACGTACAAAATAATTGCATATATGTATTACTTATAAAAACATTTATCCACATAAAATTAGTGTAAAAAAATAATTAGTTGGGATAATACTGTGGGTTTATCTGTTGTAATGTAAATATTATAATGTTATAAATTTTAATGAATTTTCTTTCTTTTTTTTTTCTCTTTTTGTTGAATGAAATTTCGCTGATCACACTACCGTTCAGTCGACCATAAATCTATGCGTAATTATGTTTAGTTTCGTTATCGTAAAATTATACCTTTGGTGCCATCTGTGGATTCTTTACCGAAACTATTGCTATACATGGTAAATGTAATAAATTAATGTAAAATAATTTTTTATCGTACAAAAAGTCAAAGTTTTATATTAATAATTGACGTTAATGAAAAAATACATTAAAATTAATATATAAAAATTTCCAATATATTTATCGTTTATAAAAATCCAATCTTATTCGATATTCTTACGTTTTAATTAACTGTAAGTTATTTTGATGTCACTTTAAATTATTTCTAATTCTTTTTAAGTAAGTGAATGTTTTCGCACATATCGAGTAAAGGGTGACACTTTGGTAAAAGAAGTTTATTCGTAACTTGTGGTCATCAGTATTTAATCAAAGCGAGAGTGATATATATATATATATATATATATATATATATATATATATATATATATATATATAGGAGAGAGAGCGAGAGAGAGACAGATACACAGACAGACAGACAGACAGAGAAAACAAAAAAAGAAAAGGTAACGACAAGTTGTTGACAATAAAAAAAAAAATAATAAAGAATCCACATTAAAGCACCGGAGGCTTTTCTTTATATCGCGCAAATTTGAGAACGCGGGAATAGTACACGCGCACACATTTATACACACACACATACGCATATATATATATATATATATATATATATATATATATATATATATATATATATATATATATATATATATGTAAACGTATACGTTCGGAAGTACACGATACGTTGAGCATAAAGCAGAGTTCGTGTACGGAAGCCAAGGGGCCAGAATAGCTCCTCGGGCATGGATTTTGCTCTCTCGAGTGTGAATTTTAGGCGTTAAACATCGTGTTGCGCGCGCCCGCTTTCATACACACACATACACGTGCACACAGAGCTTCTCTGTGTTTCTCGTCTCTCGCATTCTGTATATATATATATACTTACATTTACACACTCACAAATCCACGCACACAAACACGTAGACGCTGTATGTAATATTTGTGTGGTATGTGCGCGAGAACACGATTATGCGTTGGCGTATGTGCATATATATATACACATACATACATACATACATATACGTAAACGGTTAAGGCAACGTCGGGACAAGAGTCGTCGACTGAATGTGTTATTTGGGTGATCATGCGCGCTCGAAGGAAAATCGACACTTTACCACCAGCTTAAGCGCCAGCTAACGCTCTCCAGCGCAAAATCCTTTCACGCTCGAGTGGCTTGTTTCCACGAGTCACTCGGAGATGTATAGTGATATATATATATATATATATATATATATATATACATATACATATACATACTATATTCAACCAGCTCGACGTACTCGACACAGCTTGAACGAGGGCTGCTCTTTCCTTCTTTTATTTTTTTTTCCTTTTTTTTTTTTAATTACTTATTTATTTATTTTCGTATCCACGCTACCCTAAATACTTCCACACCCTTTTTTTTTTAATCCTCAATTTAAATGTACGTATATACACAAATTTGTACGTGTATATATGTAAATATGTAATGCAAACGAATGAAATCAGCGTCGAGAGAAACGTTTGTAACGAGCTTTTTCGAAACGTTGTACGAGGTATGAGTTTATGATGCCTTTGAAGCTTTAAGCGTGTAAAGCGTGCGTACAAAATTTTGAAAATAATCACTGCAGTATGAAAATGCCAGTCTTGAATTTTTTTTCTTTTCATTTATTATTATCGTTGTTTTTTTTTTTTTTACTTTCTACAATATCATTTATCGTTATCAAATTTTTGTCAAATAATTCAAAGTTTTGTATGCGCGGTATAATTATATCATCACACTGGTATAGTGTCCAGAAAGTTTCAACTTTGATTGTAAGATAACGAATAAATATTTCATTTCTTATACTTTTATTTATCATAAATTAATTATTCGTTAAATTAAAAGGAATGATAATCTGATAATGACCGTTTTCTCATGGCTTTTTACATCATTCAAATGCATAAAATATAAAAATTTTTTTTATTACTAAATAAAAGAATAACAGTTCGGACAAATTTATAACTTTATTTGCCTTGTTAAAGATATCGCACTAAACATATTACATAACGTAAAAAAAAAAACTATTACTATACCAGTGTGATAGAAATAGAATTACATCTAGTTATAAATGTAATCTTATCTTCTATTATCTATCTTGCACTGTTATTTTCCTCGATATTTTCATTTCTATGGAATACCTAGAAACTATAACCGGTTGGGCATATCTTGGATAAATATACACGTTAAAATTGAATTAAAAAAAATTTTTTTTTCACCGTCTCGTTTTAAATTATCTACAACTGGTTTTAGATGTATCTTTAGCTGTAAGGAAAAAAAAAATTTTTTAAATTATGATAATGATGAAATTATAAGCGGAAGCTCGTAAATGGAAAAGTCATTTTTTCACATTATTACAGTACAGAATTTTAATATTTAATGTACTTGGATAAATTATTGGTAAATTATTTTGTGCTGTATACAGGTTTGAAGGAAAAATTACTTTTCTTTGTACCACTATAATATATGCTATGTCATTATATCTGATTAACTGTTTTTAATTTCTTCAAAAGTTTATTTAAAAATCAATCATTTCATAAAAACTATAAGATTTGTAAAAGATATATTTATATTTATTTATATTTGTAAATAATTGCACTTTGCACTGCTTTTCAAACCAAATATTTCATATGATTTTTTGCTTTCTCTGTCTATTTTTAATATTTATAAAATCTATGGCTTTTTACTAAATAATTTTCAACTAACAAAAAATATTATTTTAAGTGAAAAAGTGACTAAAGTTTCTTAACAAAAGTGCTTCTTTTATTTCTTAGTTAAGGCTAAGCAATTTTCATAAACTCTTAAAATGCATATTAAATATATTATATTGTATAAAGATGAAATAAGTGTCATTTGAAGCAGTTCTTTTCCTTACAGATATATTTATATATTTAAACTGTTATTATAGCTAAAAATCTTGTTTTCGACAATAAGTTAATTGTTTGCTAAACAATAAAGATATAATTTCCAATCAAATTTTAAATTTTATTATGACACTTAATAATTTATACAATTGATCTATTTTAATTGATGCATTACTTTTTTTTTATTGGTATCATTAAAAAATTTTCCTTCAACATAAATGAAAAAATGTGAATTAAAATATTTATTAAAATATTATTCTACGAAATTAAATATTTTATCATTAAAAATAGGATTTAAACAAGCATCTCTCGACGCATTTTCATCGTTTACTTTATTTTTTCACTTACCAATCTTCTTTTACTCTTTATCTACACCTTGCTCTCACTCTATAAATCAACTTTATATCAATCCACATAGTCCATCTCTCTATTGCCTCACTCTCTTTCTCTCTGCGAATCTCTTGAAGCGCGTCGCGATGATGATTATGAACAAATGAGCAAAAGCAATAGTAAAATGACAATATATTAAACTCGAATGAAGTCAAGCCCAAGGTAAAAACAAAAATATCTATGGGCTCGGCTTCAGATTTAATAATAAAAAAGAAAAAAAATGCAAACTTTGAATTAAAAAAAAAAAATAAATAAATAAATAAATAAATAAATAAAAACGCGAAGGTGCGCGGTTGTGAGTTAGGCAACAATGATTGAGTGACTTGTCTTGTGTTGATGTTGCAGGTTCAAAAGCCTGGCACATGCGGCTGACCTTTGACCGGGTGCCAGGCGGCTGCAACCTACACAGGTGCAAGCTGTGCGGCAAGGTCGTGACGCACATCAGGAACCACTACCACGTCCACTTCCCCGGCAAGTTTGAGTGTCCTCTCTGTCGTGCGACATACACGCGCAGCGACAACCTGCGCACGCACTTTAAATTCAAACATCCCGAGTCAAGAAAGATCGATCTTAACGATTACATGGCCGGCTCGCTGGCCCTGTCCGCGGCGAATAACGACACCATGAATACGCTCTCCTAAGGCCTGCGCCTACGCCTCCTGCTAGGCATGCCGTCACGCTGCCACCTCTACGGCGCGTAAACACGACGGTGCCGACGACGGCAACAACGACGACGACGACGACGACGACGACGACGAGGACGAGGAAGACGACGATGGTGCTAGCGCTGGCACTGCCGACGACGATGCCGGTGACGATGGCATCAAAGATGACGATTGTTTTACTCTTTTTGAGCATTCACGCGATACCTACTTATGCGCACACGCACACGCAGTAATTTGGCGCCCAAGTAATATGAAATTGCAACTCGTTGGGTGCCATTTTTTAATGGGCGCCAAACGTTATAATGTGATATATATTAAATAGAGGATGCGCTGTGTTGGTCGTCAATCGAAGTATAAAAAGTGAAAATAAAAAAAAAAAAAAAAAAAATAAAAAAAAAAATAAAAAAATAAAATTCTCTTCATCTTCGTTTTCGCCATCGCCATTGTCGTCCTTCAACATCGGTGTCGTCGTCTTCTTCATCGTTGTTGTCGTCTTTATGGTTGTCATCATCTTCATCGTCGTCATCGTTTTCGTCGTCTTTACTTCGTCATAGCTCTCGTCGTTCATTTACACGAGCCGCGTCGTCGTACGGATTCGTCGCGCCAAAGATTTTAAAAGCCACAAGGAAGATTTACAAGCTAGTACACCGTTTCAAGAGAGAGAAAGCGAATCATAAAGGATTACTTATGCACGGCGAGTGACGAGAGAGAGAGCCAGATATATAAATATGCGTAACACGTGAACGAATTTTTTGTTTGTTTCTTAATCGCGCTTGTCAAACACCAAAATTAACGTAGGTTCTAATGATACTTAAATCAGGAAAAAAAAAAATTAGCGTTTTTGAGTTATATTCTTTTTTAAAAGAATCTAATAATTTCTAATATTTTGGAAGGGGTAATTAATACGCCGCGTAAGGTCACTGATAAACGAAAGAAAGCAATTAAGAAGTCGTTGAATAAAGCTTCGGATAAAAGACTTTTTTTATGACGCGATTTAATTATTTTGTCACGTAGTGATACGTATGGAAAAGAGTAACGTATACTTAAGGGGTTACCCCCAGTTGTAGCTCAACAAAAAAGGCTTTTTTCATAAATTTTTTTAAAGAAAACTACAAAACTTTTTTAAACGATTATTATATCATCTCAAAGAATACATCTTGAAGAACCTTCAGTAATTTTTTTATTGCAAAATATTACATTGTTAAGTGGCAAATGGCCGCCAATGAAATAGTGTTTTTATTTATACGGTTTGCGGTGACCAACATTGCGGCGAAGTGGATCATTTGAAACAAAAAATGTGGATAGATTTAGTTAAATATAAGTATAAACTAGTTTTTAATCGAAAGATTTAAAAAAATATTCATTTTTCACAAAATGACGGACAGTCAAAGTTAATGGTTCGATTTTAACGAAAAAATTGAACGATTAAAGACTATATTTTTATGTATTAAATAAGCCTGCAAAATTTCAAGAAGATCGGTTTATTAGTGTTCGAGTAATCTTGGTCACCGACTTCAGAAATGCCATTTCGAGAAAAACGCGTTAAAAGTTTTAATTGCCGGTTGTTTACACAACGGATTCTTCTCTTTCAACGCTCATATCTCAGTCAATTTTGTTCGGATCGACTTGAAATTTCCAGGTCATATTCTCAGATACTTATACTTCAAAAAAATGCAATTAACAAAAAATCGATTTTTTCAAAGTCGCAAGTGGGGGTAACCCGTTAAAAAAAAGTTGAATACTCTTTTCCGTACAGCGATTAATGACGATAATAATTCGTTATCAAGCGCTGCACCGAGATCGACAGAGAGTGAGACAAGTGATATGATCATTGTTTTATTAGGTTTTTTAATACGCGTCGTGAAGACGGTGGAGAAAAAAAGAGATAGACATCATCGTTACGCTCGCGTGTGATGTGTAATTCGAATGACGATAAGTTTGTATATAACGATGCAACTTTGGAAGATGGAGAGCAAAAATTTTTCAAACTTAAAAGGGCGGGTAGGGGAAGTAGATAGATGTGACGCGTTATGACGCATAGTTACGTAACGTGTTACAAAGATATGTATAAAAATGCGTTACGCAAAGCGGACGCGCCGTTGTAAACGTTTATATGAAAATGGGAGCAAACGTGGTGCCAATTCCTCCCGTAGTTGCTGTTCTATAAGTAAGACAATTAAAAAAAGAAAAAAAAAAATAATAATACCGAGGTTAGAAGAAGAAAAAAAAAGAACGAAAAGAATTTGAATGAATTATTAAATAATAATTAAAAAAAAAGCGATTCGGCGAGCAGAGCAGCCGAAAATATAAAAACACTAATCAACTATTAATTAACAATCTTAAGTATAAGTGGAAGTAATTTTCATTCGATACGCAGGGTGAGTCGAGTATACAGTTGTTGAAGAGTTTATAGTTGAACTTCATATTAGATAACTCAAAAAAAAAAAAAAAAAAAAGAGAACCGTCACGTTTCTCACGGGAGTCACACGACAGCAATATACATATGAAGTTTAAATTAATATATAATCAAAGATGATGAAGCTCGCGACCATGTAAATATTTTAATAGAAAAAAAAAAAAAAAAAAAAATAAAAAATAAATAAAATAAAATTAAATTAAATACGCAGTATGTAAAAGAATGAAGGGGCGTGGGATGAGCGCGTATATATGAGAACATGAAAAAATAACTAATTCTAGAGTTATATCGATTAACAACGAAATATCTCTGTCCTATGCATCATTTTCTTTCTGTATTTTTTTGTTTTTTCATTTTTTTTTCATTTTTTTTTTTTTTTTTTTTTTTTTTTTTTTTTTTTTTTTTTTTTTTTTTTTTTTTTTTTTAACTTTATTTTTAATTCGATGTAGAACGCAGCTCTAATATGAATTTTGACTATAAAGTTATGGTACTTGTTATAAATAACAGCTAAAGTCTATAATATATACAATTATTAACTGCACACCGTAAATATAATGCAGCAAATATAGTGGAAATCACAAAGACATTCCACGATCGGGACTTAAGTGCATAGGCAACAGATAATAAGAATTTATTGTGTATTGGATGATTTATAGTACTATATTTTATAATTTATATAATCTACTGTTATTAATAACTATATTGGTTGGAGATAGTTATTTTAGAAGTACGATCTTATCCAAGGGGTGGTTAACTGATAGTCACAACATAATGTTGCACGTTAATATCTATATTTTTTTCCTTTTTTTTTTTTTTTTTTTTTTTTTTTTTTTTTTTTTTTTTTCACATTTTTGTTTAACTTTTATAGGTTGGGGTGCAATCCGTTGTTTTTGTTTATATATATTTTTTTTCTTAATAATAGTCATACAATTTCATTGTAACTTTTTCGGTTATAGCAATAGACGCGATTCAACTGTTTCGCAAGCAAAGAAAACTTTACGCAGCGCAAGTATGCATATATCCAAAGGAAGTCACGTTAAGAGCATGTTTAAGACGTTATTTATTTGTTGATCAGTATATAGATGTCAATTATGTTTTTAATTACCTTTTATTACAAATCTTATACATCACGTTTACTTCGTGTGAATATATTCTCGTAATAAAAGAGAAAATTATATGGACTTTATGCTTTTTTTTTACTAGAAAATAACGTAGTTTAAATAGTTGTCTAATCATAATTGTTAATAAAGATAACTTTTTAATGAATTTTTTAACGTTACTTAAATGAGAATTCAGATTAAATATTTATTTTATTTAATGAATTTAAATAGCTAAAAACAAACAATAAATTGAAAGAAAAAGAAAAGTTGATATAACTGAATAGTCATCGATAATAAAATGCAACGCGTCGATTTGTTTGAACATGATCTTAACGTAAACGTAAACGACTAACGAAGTGGGCAAATGTAACCTTAATAACAATCGAATGAGACATGAAATAAAAAAAAAAAACCTGCTGAACGCGAAACGTAGAAGAAGATTTAACGAGTCCGACGAATAATGGGCACATTTGCACAGTTTTTACACGTACCCGAGAGAAAGAGAGAGAGAGAGAGAGAGAACAGATAGAGCACGCATATACCGAAATAATTTAAAATAATATATTAACAGTAACCAGATTTTATTAATATATTACGCAGATTCTTATTCTTATTCGCTGAGGTATAATAATATATTATATATATATATTGGATAATTTATTTTATTTTGTTTTACCGTTTTAATGATTTTATATACACTGTTGTTACTGGTTGACGAGAAATATAAAGAGCAATTATAATAATAGTACAGCGATTCCGCCTGTGTACGCACGGATTTATTTATTTTCACACAAACTGTACGCATTATATATTTACATATAAAATAAAAAAGCAGGGATATATACGGAGACAACACGTTATTAAAAAAGAATAATAATAATAAATAATAATATAATAATAATTAAATGCGAATACATGCATATGGATATGTACATATATACAAAATATGCATATATATGTATGCATGTATAAACACGTACATATACATATATACAGAGACACGAATTATATAACGTAAAGCGAGCGGATACAGACATAAAGTGAAGGCGAGTTATAAAAGAGAAAAAAAAAGGAATTTAAAAACTTCATATGATGCACACCGTAGGCCTATCTTTGGTCGATTATGATTAAAAACAAAAAAAAAAAAAAAAAAAAAAAAAAAACAACAAAAAAACAAAAATACAAAAAAAAATACACAGACACGTAAAAAAATATATATATATATATATATATATATATATATATATATATATATATATATATATATATATATAAGGCGGTTACTTTTGATCTGTTCGTTCATATTAACAATTCTTTTACTTTTATTCTTACATTTATTACACTTACTACTTTTGTCTTTATATTTTTCTTAAACGTGGCGATCTATATGAATGTGGTAAGAAGATTAGAAAAAAAAAGATATAATGTTCGACACACATGTAGGCATTATTAGACGCTCTTCATTGCATCAACTTACCAAAAATGTATAGTACGCCGAGTGTTTTTTTTTTTTTTTTTTTTTTTTTTTTTTTTTTTTTATTTTGAACGGTTTGTTGTACTGCAGCCCTTACGATAAAAAGCTTACATTTTATTATTATTGTTCACGTATACTTTAGTTTATTACGATTATTATATATATATGCGTTTCATAAGAGTGTAAAAAAAAAAAATAAAAAAAAAAATAAAAGAAACTAATGAAAAAGAAAGTAACAAATCACGATCAAATCGCTGAGCGGTTTTGATCGAGTCGCGAAGAATAAAGTACACGTTTTTGTATAAGTTTAATTTTTATTTACTTAAAGCAAATATGTAAAGGCAAGCAGAAAAGAAACTATATTGTGATTAAGAAGTTGGGCGCCATTTATTGTAAGAGTAGAAGTTTCGGATGGTTATATATACAATACAAACACGTTGTAAATTTGTAAGGGCAGCAGTACTTGTTAAATTACGTTTCCACCAAGCGCCTATGCATTATACAAAAAGAAAAAAAGAAAAAAAAATAAAATAAAATAAAATCATATGTATGTCGATTATCGCTTGTGCGCACATGATAGAACGACTGCGTACGCTTAGTGTAAAATTGTAACGGTCGGAGTTTACGTTGACTTCGACTACTTGACGGCATGCGTAATACACAGACACAGACACACACACACACACATACGCACACTTACAAGTCAGGCATCTATATTACAATCTACATTAAAAAAAATGAAAGCTACCACTGCACGTCGCATGCGTTAATCGTTAAAAAAGATACGGAAGTGTTAGCGAATCCTAGGAAAGAGTAACTTTGCGAACAACGAAAAAGAAATTTTTTTTTTTTTTTTTTTTTTTTTTTTTTTTTGTTAATTTTTCTCCTCGTTTTATCATAATATTTACGAAATTATTTTTTTATAATACGATTATTATATAATTTTTATAATTATTGTATTACATCGTTTATGTATTTTTTATTTTACGATTGTCAACGGTTTGTTTTATTTTTTGCATGTGAAACGAAACTTCACATAGATGTTAAATGAAAAACTGATGATATATGTAAGTATGGGCGTATGCGCTTACTCTTTTTTTTTTCTTTCTTCTTTTCAGAATCAA
The DNA here is from genome assembly GCA_949987625.1 of Chalcis sispes. Taxonomy (NCBI): domain Eukaryota; kingdom Metazoa; phylum Arthropoda; class Insecta; order Hymenoptera; family Chalcididae; genus Chalcis; species Chalcis sispes. The sequence goes on along the minus strand of OX465096.1, from coordinate 58,659,687 downwards.
TTCTTTTTAACATACGACATTGTATTAATTTTTTTATTATATTATAAGGAGCGTTTGATTATAATGAGTACGTTGTGTAAGTTGCTGTTTTTTTTTCTGAATATTTTATAATTTATTGTTTTAATAGCTTATTTTCTTTACTTCTTCTTAATCTTTATAATGTTTGTAGTTTTTAAGTCAGCTCTATGTATGTGGATCATAAGCGCAATACGGTGGAAACGTAGATGAACGAATTTTTATTGTATTTTTTTTTTTTTCCGATTTTTCATCGTTGAATATAAGTTGTCTGCGGTGCGTCTGAAGTCATTAGATGAGGCGAGAATAAGACAAACAAAATTTGATGAGAAAAAAAATAATAAATAAAAAAAAAAAACATGTTCCATCCGCATGAGATCAGCCTCTACTTGCCAAATGTTTAATATCAACTTGTATAATAATAAGCTTTGAAAATTAACGAAACAAAAAAAAATGTTAAATATAATGCTGATTATCAATATTTTTCCCTTTTTTTCAACAGAATTATTTCGCTTTTCTTTTTTTATAATATTAAAATAATATTATCGAATTAAGAGTCCATTGTAAATAAAAGATGCAACTATAATATAAAATTGAACGAAAAAAAAAAATGAATTTTCGCACAATAATTGAAAATCAGTGTTTTAACATGAATTTTTTTATTTATTAAAAAAAAAAAAAAAAAAATTATTTTCGTAGCCTATTTAAAGTAATTATTCACGTATTCAACATTAATTTATAAATAATTACTTGTTTTAAAAAATGTAATGAGATTTAAGATTTATAATTTTTACAAATTTTGATAAAAATTCATGTGACGCAATAAACGTGTAAAAAAATATATAAATATTATATGCAACGTATCGACTCCATTGAAATGAACTTCTATCATAATTAAAATATTAAATGTAAAAAAAAACAATTGAAAAAAAAAAAAAAAAAATTATTAATTAAAATGTTATTTTGCTGAATTAAAACCGTGAGTGAAAAAGACGAGAAGAATTCATGTTAAAACCGGATTCGTTGGCTTGTACGACGAATCTAGTGGCTTTGGACGCGAATGAGAGATTCGTCCTCGACCCCACGGAATGCTAGAGAAAGAGAGAAAGAAAGCGAGAGAGCAAGAGAGAGAGAGAGAGAGAGAGAGAGAAATACTCGGCTTATGAATTTTACACGGTACCAGGAGAATAAAAAAAATGAAGACCCTATAATTCTTGAGTCTTCAGGCTGTTACACCTAAAACTTTTTTATGAATTAAAGGAAGTAAAAAAAAAATTACCTACTACTACCACTATTGCATAACTACTATTATTACTACTACCGCTACTACTACTACTAAAAAAAAACTATTGCTACTACTATTACGTATAGGTATTTATATATTTACAATTGCGTGGTGTGGAGTGGAACATTGTGATATAATAGATTGGTGCTAACACCTTATTGAAATTGAAGATGAATTTAAATAATTAATTAAATAATAATTAAAGAAAAAAAAAAAAAAAAAAATTAAAATAAATCGTGCAATATTGCGATAGTAAGAGAAGGAGAAGGAAGATCAACGGGTCGAGGTGTTATCGCCCGAAAGGGAGAAAAAAACACTCACAGTGTGATTGTTCGAAGTTAAAGTAGAGCGACAGAGAATAAAATAGAGAGAGAAAGAAAAGAGAGAGTGAAAGAGAGAGAGAGAGAAAGAAAGAGAGAAAGAGAGAAAGAGAAAAAGAGAAAAAAGGAAAGAAAAGAATAAAAAAACAAATTATCTTTTTTTTCCTTCTTCTTTGATAATTATCATGAAAAAATAATAAACAAAAAAAAAAAAAAAAAAAATAATAATAATAATAAAATAAATAAATAAATAAATAAAAAGCTAAAAAAAGAAAAACGTGATATGGTTGTCTTTGTTCTGTCGCCGATAAAACGCAATTATATACACGCTGTGACTGCAATGCCAAACTTTATAGAAAGAAAGAAAATCAGGCCGCGAAAAAGAGCGAAAGAGAGAGAGAGAGAGAGAGAGAGAGCGAGAGAGAGAGAGAGCGAGAGAAAATGTCAAGAGAGAGGGAGAGTGATATATTATATAACGGAATAGGTACGGATTATTATTTTATAATAAATTGATACTTGTATTTTACTGTTGATTAACCTGCAAAATGTTTTTTCTTGCAAAATAAAATTTATATTGAAAAAACATTACGCTTTTATTCGGATCCTTCAATTTTTTATATTTGTATATGACAACCACCAACTATTGATATTAATTATGACGATTAAAAAAAAAAAAAAAAAACTAAGAAAAATATGCTCAGTACAATCTTTTAAGAGTTTTTAAAAATGTTTTTTAAGGCAACACGTACGTATCGCTTTGATTGTGACTCGGTTATTTTATAAATAACGAAAAAAAATAAATAAATAAAACAAAACAAAATAAAAACGAAAAATGTGAATTTTTTAAATGGAGAAAAAAGAAATGCTACAAGCGTGAACAGTTCTGCCAATGTAGCGTCAAAAAAGAGAGAGAAAGAGAGAGAGAGAGCGAGAGAGAAAGATACAACAAAAAATACATACTAAAAACGAAAGAAAGAAATAAAATAATAAAAGTCGACAGTGGAAATCGATATGGCTATGCAAGAGAACGATACGATTGTAGTCAAGTAAATATGTAAGCTCAATTAAAAGAGATGGAGAAAGACGGAGACATAAGTTTAGTCGCTCATGAAACTTTCTTTTTCTACTTATTTTTTTTTTTTTTTTGTAGTAAAATCCGAAAAAGGTAGAACGAGAAAAAAGCAGTAGGATGATACCGAATATACACTGCATTTTAAATAATTCTCCGCTTCTTTTTTTTTTTTTCTTTTTTTTTCATCGTCACACACGCGAATTAAACGAAACTAGTGTATGTTGTTTGCTTTACGTAATTGAGTTTATGAGAAGGTAAATTTGGTTATCGACTGAACAAATTACCATAAAATGGACTACGCCTTCAGCGAATTGTCGTACAAATATTAATACAGAACGTATTTTATCTGCTAATATTTTATCTTTCCGAACTTTTTTTATTTTTTTATTTTTTTTTTGATTCGCTATTTATTTGTTATTAAACATTTGCCAATTGAGGAAAAAATGTTTAAAAGTCTGTGAATTTTTTTTTTTTTTTTTTTTTTATTAATTAGGAAAAAATTGTTGGTACACGAAAAACGGTACATTATTAATCGACATCGTTTAGCTGGTAATAAAAAATTTTAATAAATTCAAGAATAGTTCGTTCGATTCGCATGTGAATATAAAAAGAGAAAAAAAAATGACCGGCATCAACAATTTCAACATTTTTTTTTTTTTTTTTTTTTTCTATGGTCGACGAAAATGCGAAATTGTTTTAGATTTTTGTGCAATTGAGAAAGAATTTTTCGTTGTGGAAACGAAAAATAACAACAAGATCCTACTGGGCGATAACAATTTTACTCCTTGTATATTATTACAAATTTAAAACGAACAAAAAAATATATGAATATTAACATCTCTTTATAAATAATGCGAAGTTTAATCGCAAATCTATATGTATATACACAAATGCATACATGTATATATCTATTCATAAACATTTTGTTATTTTTGTGAGCTAAAGAAACTTTTTGAATCGAAAACCTACGTAGACGTCGAACGTGGATGTAAAAAAATAATAGAGAAAGAGAAAAAAGCAGAGAAACATACATATAAATTCATGCACACACATATACAAACACAACCTCGAATAAAAATTATGGGTTAACTAATTTTTTTTCTCTTTTGTTCCGAAAAAAAAAAAAAAAACTAATTTAATTTACCTCGTTTTTAATGATTATCGTTACACTAATTTAGAAATGCATTAAAATACGCATGAAGTATAATCACAAATGTAATAGCAAACGCGATTAACGATGAAAGCGAAAAAGTGAGAAGAGAATTAAGAATTATGAAGAGAGTAGGAATAAAGGCAACCGGTCTTAATTAATGCGAAATGGCTCTCGACTGCGTTTGCATCTACACACGAAAAAGCGTAAAGAGAGAAAGAAAGAGAGCGAGGAAGAAAAACATGTCAAGGAGAGAAAAAAGGGTGAAATAGTAAAAACGAAAAAAGCGCAAAAGAGCAAGAATCAACTTTTCTTTGTCGCAAGTTTTTCCTAGTACTTGTTCGTATTTTTTTCTTGTTCTCTCCGACTTGGTTTTCTCCTCCATGTCTCGTGTTTCTATACCCTCCAACCGTTAACCGTTTGTTCGTTCGTTCTTATTTCCTTTTTTTTTTTTTTTTTTTTTTTTTTTTATGCTTTTTGCAAGCGTTCGTCAATATAATTGACAGACGACGAGAGGGAAAAAATAAAGGCAATAAACGCGAATAAAAAAATCGCGCAGTGATAGATAGTGAGACAGTACTTATACGGTTGCTCTTTTTGTCTTTTATTCGAGAGAACGAGGAGAAAATGAGGTGGAAGAAGACGCGTTTGGGTGGGTTTATGCGGTAATCGAAATCTCGAGAATTCTCGAAAAATTGTCCGGCAAGCGCCGTTGTTATATCCTCATATTTGCGTTGTGTTCGAGCATCGACGAAATTAAAATTATTCAAAATATCGATCGTACGATAATAATATTTTTCGATCGAACTTTGTATATCTGTACGTTCAAGGGTAATCGGATGCATCGCTTTGATTTCATTAATTTTTTGTATACGTTGTAAACGTAAAAACTTTGTTGAAAAGAAAAGACGATTCGTTTATTGCAAACAGATCGATTTTTTAGGTACTTAATGTAATTTGAAAGCCGAAAAAAGTTACGCATAGCGATTTTAAACTGTCTAGACTTTAACTATTTAATGTTTTTTATTTCACTGTTGAATTTTCATTAATGGTCAGTAATTGGGGAGGTTGGTTTGAGATATCCTTATGAAAAATGTACTTGCATCTAATTCATAATTCAATATTCACAATTTTTTTTTTTTTCGATTTATATTTATCATTATTGTCAACTTGATTGAATATTCTTTCAAAATAATAAGCACAAGTATATTTTTTAAAGTAATTTAAATACTTTTATTATCGATTATTATAAAATTTATGACGATACACGTGCCAAAGTGTCAACACGTGTATTTTTTATCGAATACAATTGATTATGCACACACTTATTCGAATAACACCACGACAATGCGGATGTCGTTAAACATCGTAAAATAACGAATTCACGAATCTTAGGAAAATAAAATGAAGGTAAAAATAATGCGGTAAGGAGGAAAGGATTGAATTTAAAAAAATCAATCGAAAGTCCTTTAGTGCGATTATACGGTCAGGTATTAATTCGGCTCTTTAATAATAATTATAAAATTTTGAAATTCGACCAATATGTAATTTAGTTTTCAATTATGCCAAAACGTTTTTCAAATATTTATATTACATACGAGAGCTGAATCTAACTTTATTTTATTACGAACAAGATGACTAGTAATTAAAGTGGAATATTCTTACTCTCGCTGTTTTTTTTTTTTTTTTTTATACTTTGACTTTGATTGCGATTGAAATTTTTATCGTTCTTTGTAAAGTTTTTGCAGATCTCGTCCAAAATGTGAAGATTTTATTTTAATTAACAAAAAGTTGCTTATTGTTATATTATAACCGTATATCCTCTTGATTATATCAATATTTATAAAGATCTTTCAAGATCGAAACGCAAAATAATAAATTTGATATTGAGGTAAAGAGGAATAATTAATATAAAACGAGGCAACGTCGTAAGAATTAATAATCTGTGCATTTAATGTATTTCATACTAATTTTTTGATTAAACATAATTGTGCGTTAATCGGATGGTCTATTATTTTATTTTACCAAATCTCTTGTTTTTCTTTTATTTTATTTTTTTTCATTTTTATTTCTATAATTGTCTGTGTCCAAAGTTATGAGTTTTTTTTTTTTTTTTTTGTAATGGCTAATAAAATTGTGCACTTCCATTGTTGATTTATTGTTAACATTTTGATAACAAAATGTCACGTTTGTTAGATATCTTCATTAATTTCTTTAGGAAATGCCTTTTTATATTTTTCGCTTTTAAATATAGCGCCATTATTGTTGCTGGATTTTTTTTACAAATTTTTGATATGATAGTTGATATTAGTGAACAAATTATCTTATTTCTTAAATTTAAATATATTTAAATTATATAATTATTGATTTCCAGCATATGACCGAGATTAATTATTAAATTTGAATGATTTAAAATAATAAGCATTCTATATTATTAAATTCATTTAATTCTAACGAATGAAAAATTTTTCTCTTAATTAATCACATGCTATTTGTATAAATAAAAATTTTTTGTAACACAAGCAACTCGCGTAACATCAAAATAAACTCTTCATTTACGTTTTATCTTTAAAACTTTCTTTCAAATTTTCATCATCGCGTAAAATTATTCTCCACGCGATGATGTTCTTTAAACGACACAGCTCAAAAGCGAGATTAAAGAAAAGTCTAAAAAAGAAAAAGAGAAAGAGAGAAAGAAACGAAGAAAACGATACACGCGAAAATCGAGTAGAGGTGTGAATTTCGGTTAGCTGGACCAAGAGCGTTGAATATGCAGGCGCCACCTGTCGCCAAACTCATTCTCTCCATCTCCAAAACAGCTCGGAAATACTTCGAATGGAAAAAGAGAGACAGAGAGACAGAGAGATTCATTTGTTACCCAACGGAATCAGGATGACCCTCGGTGCGCGTCTCGAATAAAAAATGATCAGCAACAAGTGGTTCTGCGCTCGCGTTTCCGGTTTCCCTTTCCTAGATATTTGCTTTCCTTGCTCGCGTGTGCGTATATATGTACACATGTACAGGCGCACAAGTGTTTTGTCTATAGATATATAAGTATACAAAATGACACGCACCGGCAGATCGATTGAATAAATACGACGCGCGTTATTCTGTTTACATTATTTGTTATCCTTTTCTTACCTGTGTATCGTTAAATTGTTCACTTTAAACGCGGTAATATTGCTTTTGATCCATTTAAAACATTTAACGCGTATGTGTGACCAAAAAAAAAACCAAGAATTTTTTGCCCCATTGAAATGTTTTTAAATTTTTAATTATACTATTCTAATTATTTGATAAAAAAAATCTCTTCGTTTTTCATATAAAATATTCTGCGGTTTTATTCCACGATAATTATAAGTTAAAACAATGTCGAGCATTAAAAAATAAATGGCTGATGAATAAATCACTTCTTTTTATTTTTGAAATAGAGAATCGTTAAAATGCTGATGAAATGCAAATAACCCGTACTGATAAACAGTCTGGTTTACCACCTTAACCAAACTTTTTAAAGATCGTTTATCTTTCTTTTAATTAAAATCTTTAGCCAGCTGTAAATAGAAGAAAAAAAAATTAGTATTATGAAATATATAACAAGCCTACAGAAGATTGGTTAAAACCTTTCTTTTTTTTTATAAACGTGTGGCAGTCAATATTATTCCGTCGTCGATAAATACGTTAAAATTTTTTAGAACGTCGCTTTTATTCGGAGAATAACTTTATTATTCTCCGGAATATAACTGCATAATTAAGAATATCTTTGCAGTATTTTTACAAATATATCTTATACCTTTTTTTTTTTTTTTTTTAAATATAATTATTGATTGAAAAAAAATCGAGATATTCTTCTAAGTAAATAATTTTCGAGTAATGAAATCGTTACTTTAACGCTACCTACAGCATCCATACAATTCATAAAAAAAGTATTCGTCGCATCGGTGTCATCGGAAATTCTCGCGGCAAGTCAATTAACGTATTTTAATCGCGTTGCAGTATCTCCTACCTTTCAAAGAGAAGTCGAATGCGCGAGATTCCTTTTGTTCTCGAACGAAGGGGATGAGTAACTAGGGGTTGCGCTTTGGCACGAGGATGAACTTTCTGGTGAACTGTTGGGAAAGGGAAAACCACATATTATTTGTGAGACGCGTTTGAATTAACGATTTTTTTTATCGAGAAAAAGTTACATTAAAATTTATCTTTAGATATTTTTATATTATTTTCGTGATTTATCCATCACTTTAAATTGCAATATGTTTTCGAATTTTATGAAAAAAAAAATAAGTTCGATAAAAAACTTTAAATTAGTTTTTTTGGAGTTAAAAAATAATTTTTCGACACGAATTCCCGTTATTATTAGTCTTTAAATAATAAAGTGATATAAAAAAAAAAAAATGGTTTGAAAAAAAAATTAATGAAAATCATATGAATATTGGATTGGATAAAGTAACGTTTTATGTAAAATGAACATAAATTGAATCGTTACTTAAATGAAATAATTAAATTTAATAAATGACGGTAAATAAACATTCGTTGTCAAAACTAGTTAGTCGATCTTTCATATAATCTTTTTATACAATTTATAGAAGATTTTTTTGATGTTTCTAATAATATATTCATATCTGTTTATAAATAGAAATAAAAACAATTATTACTTTTTATAATCATTGTAACTTGGAAAATAATTCATAAAATTTATTAATCATTAACATACAAATTGGAAAATATACAAAAAGTTTTCATTTTCTTTGTAAAAGTAATCATTGAAAATATTTATTTACGTAGATAATAACCCGTCCTTTTTGTCTTATTTAATACATTCATATATGAAAAGATTATAACTAAAATGTTATTAAAGCTATTCATTACCAAAATATATTTCCCATAAAAAAAATTCTTTTTTTTAATCTTGATAAATTATTCCTCATTTTTGGAAGCTTTTCGTTTAAATAACTTTAATGCATATATTCCTACATGTAAAAATTGCTTGAAAATTATTTCTTTAGAAATTTTCAATGGCCACTCTAAAAAAATTTTCCGAGTTCGTTCATTCTCATATAAAAACCGTTTCGTTGAATAATCGCTATTAAAAAGATAAATCTCTCATTCTTTTTTTTTATTTTTTTTATTTTTTTATTTATTTATTTTTTTTTTTTTATTTTTTTTTTATTTTTCCCTCCATTTTGTTTACGAATACAAAAGAAATTCTGTAATTGGCACACCTCTCGACGAGCCACCGCGCCATTTTTACATGCGCGCGATTCAAATTGGCCCGAAAATAAAATCGAAAAAAAAAAGTTTTATCGTTCCCTCATTCATTCGTGCATAATACAACGTGTAACGTGTACCCATTTATGAATCGTGCAATCGTCGTATTTGCAGGTCGCGCACAATGCGCGATTTCAATGTCGTTGTCTTTGTCAATGTCTTTAACGTGTGTCGTCGTCACACATTTAATGAGATACTTAATGCTTTACGAAAAATTCACCTTTCGATATTTTTATTTACCGGCTTACGCGCGGGCTTTCATCATTCGTTTTTGAATTTCGAGTAATAATCCAGTAACTTTTTCAAACCATCGTTGTTTCGATCCTGCTGTTGTACCTGCGCTGCTATCGCGTTTTTCTTTCTCTTTATATCTCCCTTTATCGGCTTCTCTTCTTTGCCCCATTCGTGTGCATTTTACCGATAATGTACTCGCGAGCGTACTTCATTGAACGAGGGAAATATGCGGCGCGATTATACGTAACAGTTATTGAAAACCGAGCGCTTGCTCGCTCTTATTTTTTCGATAGCTGTTTCTCTCAGTTAATCTTACAGATGAATTTTTTTGTCGGAGAAGAAAAAAAATGGAATGATAGTAGAAAGAAGGAGGTTCAATTTTTTGTTTTCTACATTTTTGTATTGCTTTTAGGTGAATGGGGTAAGCGATTTGTTCTTTATTTTGTATGTTCCATAAATTTTGTTTTCTTAAAGCTACAACAGCTTAAAATTTGATAAAATGTGTTTTGTATAATGAAAAGTTTCACTTGAAAAGATTTGACTTTGGTGTTTTGAGATCGATTAAAAATTTCTTTTTAAACGTTCTTATTAAACTTTATAAATGTATTTTAATAAATTCGCTGTCCATCATGAATATACTCGAATTTATTTTTATGCATGTAAACAATTATTCATAACAAATTATATGTATTTGTTAACATCATATTATTTAGATTTGGCGGCAAATGGGTTAACGCTTCAGCACTCAAGTGATTGAATTCACCTACTTTGCTCAGTCAATGAACAATGAATAATTTAAATTATAATAATTTAGGCTTCATTTGAAAAGTATTTTTATATCATATAAATGGTGAAATAATTAAATTTTTTATTTTTTATTTAACAATACACATACTTTAAAATTATAATTAAACTGTCATCATGTAAATTAAATAATTTATTGATAATAAAATAATGGTAGTTGTGGGTATGGATATGCAAAAATATGGTGGCCAATATATAACGAAAATACCCGAATCCTATCAAATAAAAACTAACAGCTAAATTGTAAACTTTTTGTTTTATTCACTTTTTGTGTACGAGTAATATTTTACGAAAAAAATCGTAAATGTATATATAAATATGCGCACTCGTTTAAGGAAATCATAATGATGTAAAATATTTGATTATTAAAAATTTTTTGTTATTTGGATTAATGGGTTATACTTAGAATATTGGGTTATAGTTGGGTTATACTTGGATTATTGGATTATTCGGGTTAAATGGCTAATTAGGTTATTTGGATTATAAGCTTTATTAGATAATTTGCTGTATATGGTCTATTGGGTTATTTGGATTATAAGTTTTATTTTGTTATTTAGGTTATTTGGTATTCGTTCATTGCGTTTTTCACATTTGACATCGAATATCTGGAAAACTACGAGTTGTAGAAAAAAAAATGCATTGAATAAAAAATATGTTTTTTACTTTATCTACAATTTTTATTTTTAAACTCCTTGTAAACTTTGCGTATTTTCTAGGATAAAATTAAAAAACCATGAATATCGTGGGTTTTTAATGGCTTTTATCATGAAAATCCATTACTTATAGTAATTTATTGATAAAACTTTCTTAGTGACTTTATTTTCTCTTTCTAAAATCTTTTTAAATGGTCAGAAAACGTGACTAAAACCACATATAGCATACATTCCTAACCTCATTTAACGATAAAGCATTGTCATTGCCATTATACAGAATAGGTAAAACTTTTCCACTTCGATACCTTTGTGCCAGCCCGTCGTTTATAACTGCGTGCAATTGCGTAAAAGTAAAAACATATAAAAAAAAATATAATAATAATAAATAAATAATGATCAAAACTCAAATAATAAAAATAATTTAAATGTGTAAAAAAAAAAAAAAAATAAATAAAAACCAAACAAACAAAAAATATTCTAGAGCTAGGTGAAAAAGCCGTGTCATGCTGACTGTGATCGTTTCTGTTGTTGCAGAGCTGAAAAATTGGCGGATATCACAGATATTTGAGAGACAGAGTAGCACGGACGAGAGGAGACGGTGTTCGTTGTGCGGTAAGGTCGTAACTAATGTGCGCAATCACTATTATGTGCACTTCCCCGGGAATTACGCCTGTCCGCATTGCCCGGCCGTGTACACGCGCAGCGACACGCTGCTCACGCACACGCGCACGAAGCACGCGAACGTCCAGTAAATAATGCGCGGCCGTGCCGCCATCTTGTTTGTTGTGCCTCGCGGCTGGAACGGCGCGCGTGTAAAATGGCGGCTGTAAGCTGCTCGTTGCTATTATTATTATTATTATTATTATTATTAATATTATTAATATTATTATTATTATTATTACTATTATTATTATTATATTTACACTGGCTCGAGACTATAATACTATTCGCTGGTCGTCAACGAGTTTACTTGATGAACAACTTTCCTCAACTGCCTACGCGACCAAACAGCAGCCAATTTGTCAAGATTAAATTGTGGATTGAATAATCATTATTGCTTTTCTTTTTAAGTATACTTTTTTTTTCTATTAAGGGATGTGAAATTTTATTAATATTTAATATTAGGTAAATTAAATTTAATTTATGTAAAAATTATAATTAGATAAATTTTTTGAATTTTTGTGTTGAATATGTTTATTATATTTATAAAAGTATTGGCAAAAAAATATTATTATATTTAATTGTATACATGGTGCAAATTAATGTACCTTTTCTTATTTAAAAATTGGTAAAACAGGGTAATAAAATATGTCGTCAGTACTTCACATCTCTTAATTATTGATTTTTGTAACGATAATTTTTCTCTCAATATTTATTTCCTCGTTTCATTGAATTTAAAGTGAAAATTATTTTGAATTTTTTTTTTTTTTTTTTTTTTTTTTTTTTTTTTTTTTTTTTTTTTTTTAATGGAAAAAAAAAATCAAATTTCAAAGTCTAATATATCATCAGTGCAGTATTTAAATAACTTTTGATAATCAAAATTGATGAGAAATTTTTTTGCAAGCAACATTAAAAATGGCGGAAACATTATAAACATTAACATACATCACCGAAGATTTAATCGAAACTGATTCATTGGAGAAGAAGTAATTAAATTGAATCATATTGCACTGATTATTCTATTATATTATTTTTTAGTTTAATGTTTATGTATTCTTTATTATTCATTTTCTTTCTTAACTACACATTAAGTAAATTTGTGACGACTAACAAAATTTCTTAACGTTCCTGAGATAATTAAGTTTTTATATTGCAAAGTTTATTAAATGCTGTTACACTTAAATAAGAAACGCGTTAATGTGATGAAAAGTGTGAAATATCGCGCGGTTCATTTGTTAGAAAGTTATAAACTTCGGACACCGTCTACTTCGATCTTTTGTATGTATATAATTGTTTTATGTGTTCATTAATGAAACTATACATGTATAACCTTTCACAGTTTATTCAAAGGATTTTATTAGGCCAGAGAGTACAAACAAACGAAAGTGAAGTTATTATATTGCCAAGAAATTCAATCAACTAAAAATGGACATAGTAATGAATCATTCTAAGCTAGTTAAAAAAAACAAAACATTATTTTTTCCAAATATAAAAATTCAATATTATATTTAAATAACAAAGAAATACTTTATAAGTATAAATATTTTTGTTTTATAAGCAATTCATAATCATTCCACACGTATATATTATAAATTAATTATGAAATAAAATTGAATATTTACTTTTTTTTTTTTTTTTTTAATCTTCTAAAGAAAATAATTTTTAAGTCAATTTTTCAAATATCTTAATCTACTCTTGATTAAAAATATTTTTATTTACCAAGTTGAAAATTGCACAAACGTTCATTTTGATATTTTATATTTTTAAATAAATAATCAAACGTAAATTGAATAGAATAAATAGATTTTTTTTTTTAATTAATAGATAAAACTTGAAAAAAAAGTCAAAAAAAACAAAAAAGAAAAAAAAAACAAAGACAACACTTTTATAGGTTATTATTAAAATAAAATGGGTGCGCTTCGTTTCTGTATAACAAACATGCCAAAGAATATTGTTCTTTCAGTCACGTGATCTCGCATGGGAATGCCATTCAATTCTCGTTATTTAAAGGATTAAGCGAGGTACATGAAATCTTTTTGTCCGGCGCATCTGCGCGCCGTCCACGGGGACCTTAAAATGATACAAAAAAAAATATATATATATATCTATATATACATATGTATAAATAAATAAAAAAAAAATAAATAAATAAATAAATAAGTAAAAAAAAAGAATACGATTGATGTTCATGGAACGCGTGCAAAATAACATATTTTTTCACTGAGTCGTGTTGCAATCTATCGCACTTTTAATATCGACGTAATTTATATTCTAAAGCAACGTTGAGAGTGTTATAAATTGTTATATTTTATCAATAAATTATACAATCAAACTTTGAATAAAATCTTTATATCGATAATCTTATATTAATTTGAAGATGAGGGTTTTTCCAGTATTTATTGTTAAACGACCACTAAAATTAATATTATTTGCAAATAAATTAAGTTGACTGCTTTAAAAAGATTAATTATGAGAAGGCTTTCTTCGAAAACGAATTTGTTGATGAAGTTAAATAATATAATACTCTCATTTAATTAAAGTTCTTCTAAAAAAAACGTACGTTTATAATTTAGCTACAATATTCAAGTTAAACCTAAGATTTTAATGTAGCTGTTTTACCTTCAGGACACTTTATACGTAATATTTTAGAATAATTTGTTCGTTTTATTTAAGTTGAGGTTTTTAAAATCTTTATGAAATACTGGCAATTAATCATTTAAAAATTATTCCAACTAAAAGAAAAGAAATTTTAAACCTTACACGTGTAAAATATTCTCATCGAATGAGAAAAAAAGTTTGTAATTAAAAAGTTTCGTATCTGTCGGTAAAACAGAGTAAAACGACATTCCATCAATAAAACGTCGACTTACTTTCGTGGACTCATTCGGAGAAGTCACGGAAGCGAAAACTAAATAAGGACTATAATTGGAAAAGTTGTGATTCTTGCATCTAAGGTGCTTATTTTTTTATAATTTTTATGGAAAAAAAATAAAGAAAAAAAAATCTTACTTTTACTACTATCGATACTTTTTATAGTAAATATTACTTTATTTCTTGTTGCAACGGTATAGGTTAATGATAATAAATTTACGCTTTAGTTATTAAGAGATCATTATAATATATATAAAAAAAAAAAAAAAATTAATAAGTCTACGAAATAACTGTGCAAGCAAACAAAAAGACCAAAAAATTTATTTGCACAAGCAAAGATTCTTTCGTGCAGGGACATGTGGTTTAAACATAGCCATCAATTAATTGATTATTTTTAAGTAAATATTTTTAATTTTACGATAACTTTGTGTTTGTTTTTTTTTCTCTTCTTTTCTCTTTTTTTTTTTTGGTATTATACTTAAGCGTGAATGGCGTATTGTTTAATTTAACGCGTTATTCGTGATAAAGGTGACGGTTCTGAAAACCTCACCAAGTGTGTTAACTATGTTTTAAATATGTAATATATCAATAAAAACTTTTAGTCTGCAAAAACAAAAAAAAATGATTTTTATATACTTATTTTTCATAGAATATACCAATGTTCTTACATCATTTTATATACAATCGATAAAGATTTTTCTCACAATGTAAACCATGAAAATTGTAATCTTCTTTTCATAAATAACGTTCAATCGAATGAACGTGATAAATTATAATTTTTTTTTTTTTTTTTTTAAGGTATCTTCTAAGAATAGATTAATTTTCATAATGCATTTCTTAGATTATAATAAATATAATTGCAATTTATACAAAGTTAAAGTAAATTTTTATCGTCGTATGAAAAAAAAAAATATATTTATCTTTAATGTAAAATTATCTAATTTCATTTTTAAACGATAGAAAAATATATAGTTTAAAATTGGTATATTCTTAACGACTCGATAAACACAAATGTACTTCATTCCTGGGAATTCCTTTAAACGACGTCGACTTTTCATTAGTTAGCTTTCAAGGTGAGTTTACATTTAATCATCGCTTTTTCGATGTCTCAATAGTATGTTAACCGCACAATAAATTATACATACATATATAAAAGTATGCATGTATTTATACATAACAGACGTTACAACCAGTCGTAATTTCATAAACACGAGGAGTGGCTTATTCAATTCGTCGAAAATACGATTCGTAAGCGTAACTCTCGCCCAGCTTAGGAAATTTGAATAGAGCCCAGCAACGCTGACACATATACACGCACACATACTAACTTCTACTTGTACCGGCGCTTTCCATCGGCAGAAAGTTGTACATGTAGACATAAGTAAGTTTAAAACTCTCTCTTTCTCTCTTGTTGGCTCTGTATTAGGTATCATTATTGCGATATCGCTTGGTTTTGTGCGCTAACTGAAGTTACAATTAAATTGTAATGAATATTAACATAATTTACGATATACACACCGATAGAAGAAATTACTTGAATGAAGGTAAATGTTCTCTTCGAATTGGCTTTCTAATTTCAAATTATTATTTTCTTAATTTTGGAAAAATTATTCCAGCTTTAAGAAGTTGAAGATTTTTCATCCAAGAACTTAACACTTCAATAAAGCTTTTTTTTAGTTTTTTTTTTTTTGAATTGAGTATTTTATACTTATTAAATGAGACAAAAGTATATATTTGTCTTAAGAAAATCTGCTTTTGGTTTCAGAGTCGACCATTTTGACTCGACAGAATTGATAAGTTATTATTAATAATTTAATAAATCATTTATTTTTTTTTTTCGACTTTTGATAAATTTAATTTTAATTTTTTATAATTTTCATTTTAATAATTTAATAAATCATTTATTAAGACGAAATGTCATATCCTCATATAACTTTGGCTGTCAAATTCTCACGTAGGAAAAGAAAATGTGTGGACGCCAAGTTATGGTATCGCTAAGTAGAAATATGAAAACCAAGAGCGGAAATTCTTGAGGCAAGTAAAATATTTTTTTCTAAAATGATTTTTCTCTTCAAGACTTTTTTTTCTTCAATCAAATTAATTCTTCTGTTAGTACAGTAGATAAATTTGGCTTGAATTTTGAATTTTTTTTTTTTTTTTTTTTTAATATTATATTTAAGAAAGATTTTCATTGCATTTGATTTAGAATTAACAATATTAGGTTATAAATTTTTGTAATAATTTGACGAATCGAAATGAAGTCACATGTGAATTAAAAAAAAGAAAAAAAAAAAAATTGTTCAACAAGTTTTATATATTTTACCGATGTAGGCCAAACACATTCTTTTAACATCTGTGAGTTTCTCTTCTCCATTTTTTTTTCTTTAATACTTGAAAGTTCTCTTCCAACTTTGGAATTCTGGTTTCCATATAAGCCACATATATGAATTGTCACTTTGATATCCGCGTAGAAAACTAATATGTATACGAACATGTATTTTTATTTCTTTGTAATTTGTTTCTTCGGTGATTTTTAAAGTGCGATGGTGAGTTTTTTTAATTTTCAAATGATTGTTATTTTTTTATAAATTATTTACTTTAAAAATAAGCTTGAATTTTTTATCTTACTGACGAAATGGAAATTATTTCATTTTCGTCATTTCTACTTTTCTATTTTTATGAAATTGCGTTTGAAATAATTTCTGTTACCGCGAGTTACATTTTTTAAACATATCTTTTTTTTTTTTTATTTTAAAGGATTAATATTAAAAATTAAGTAATTTAATAAATTGCAGTTCGTTAGTTACAACGATTTCAATTTGAAAATTAAACTATTTAAATTTATTTCACAATCAATACCTTACAAATAATGTTTTTACTTATACTTTTGCAGAAGTACATAAAAGTAACATTTTTTATTATATTTTTTATTTTTTAATATTTAAATTAAATCCATTTTTATTTTATTTGTATTAAATTATTATATTCAAGCAGTAATAATAATTACTTCTTCAGCGTCACTTTAAACATCCTTAAGCATTCAAAAGAAAAATTATCCTTGCAAATCAACCAATAAAATCTCGATTCTATCCATCTTTCGTCAAAACAATAACCCAATCTCTAAATTCGGAATAGCTTAATGCAGTCATCGCAACTCCGCGATCACTTATCACCAAACCTAATGCATCCCTCGTACACGTAGTAACAAACTCGCGTGGATCGGAAGCTCAGACATATACGAGGGACGTGTAATGCATCAAACGCGCCCGGAATCCAACGTCGCGCGTCCTCAAATGTCACGTTACCTTTCTCTCTCTCTCTCTCTCTCTCTCTCTCTCTCTCTCTTTGTTCTGATTGTAAGATACCGCGGTGATACACCACTGAAGTTTAATTCGTGAATTTGTCGAAGTTTTGGTTAATTTTTTAACTTTTTTACTTTTTTATTGGGGAAATTTATAAATCTCGATCGTGCAAATTCTTAAAATGAATTAAAAAAAAAAAAAAGCGAATGTCAAATCAAACGCATAAAAACTGAGCAATCGTAGCGATATCGAATATCGCGCAGGAATCGAGCAGCGATCGCTGCGATGTATACATATAGACAAACGTCAAGGGCGAAACTTTTTCTTGTCACCGATCGCTTTCGACATAAGCTTCCAAATCGACAGAATTATACCGTTCAAAGCGCCGTTTTTTATATTTGCATTTTCCTTTCTCGGTCCTATTACCGCTACCAGTGAGCGAACGTTACCTTTATCGAACGAACTATTTGCTATTGGGATCGATCGATCGAATCGATGGGTGCCATCGCGCTGACGTTTTGTAATTAAACTGTGTATTGATTCGTTATAAACGAAAAAGTCCGTGCTCTCTGTCCGTGTTTGACTTCTCTAAGGTCGAACTGTATAATTTTACGGCGGGCACGAAGTTTGAAGGAAGATGACGCGACGAAATTGATTATTTTTTTTTTGCTCAACTATTTTAGAATAACGTCGATTTCGAAACTGTACCATTTATGTCATTTTATTAATCTATTGCGGCATATCGTTCGATAAATCAGTAAATTTTAATTTTATGCTAGAAAAAAATCTTCCTTTTGATATTTTTTTTCTCCAAACTGAAAGTTCATTTATCGGACGGGCCATAAAATTTAAGCGTTTTTTTGACGTTATAATTAGTTTAAATAGAACATTTTTTACAGTTTTTTATCGTTTTGCTCCAAAAGAATAAAATAGACTAATACAGAATTATGTGAAACAGATTTTCTACAATATTACAAGAAAATGGTAATATGTTCGTCATGTCTGACCAAACATATGCATTACTACTTTATAAAAAAATGTGTGAATTGAAGTTCAATTTTCTTTCATTTTACACTTGAAGTATTTTTACTTCAATATTTCTATTATTATTTGAAAAATGTACGATGTTAAATTTAAAGTGATTGCCATTAAGATTGATTCAAAGTTTTTTGTTCACTTATAATAATGAAAGTATCAATCAATTAGTGAGTATTTTTTAGAATCGTCCTTATTAACTAACGAATAATTAGACAAATTGCTTTCAATATAATATAATCAGTCTGAAAATAAATTAAATATTTACCTTCCAAGCGAATAATAATAAAAACTGATGTATATAATGACGAAACTTAAAAGAGAGTCTTCAATTTTGAATCTATAACAAATTCTCTCTCTTATTCTCTCTTTCTCTCTCATCCAATACGCACGCAAACACAAACGAAGCCGGCTTCGAAATTCGAGAGAATATAATTAAGCTTTCATAGATAGGCAAACACGGAGTATCTCCACGCCTAATGAAACCCATCGAACGCATTAAATCTGTCGCGGAGCTTTCGTTGTCAATTTTTTAAGCTCCGCTCGCGTTGCCTTTTTCTACCCGCGTATATTTACACACTTTGGCGTACACACACATAGCTCGCGAGCATACGCTGGATGCAGCTGACCCGGGAAATTGAATTTCGGCTAAATCCATCCTTCTCTCAGGTATGGGAAAGAGAGCGCGTACCGTTTGCTTGATAAAAAAACTTGCGGGACGTTTCGTTCTATCCTTTCAGCGAGAATTTCCCTCTTTTTTATTTTTTTTTTATTTTTTTCATGCCCCCCTTTCACGCGATACATCTACGCTTACACACACGTGCTCACACATCGAGGGCTGCTACTACAACTCGACGTCGATAAACGTCTCGCCCTATCTACCTCTCAATCAGACCCTTTCACACTGACGCGCTCCGATATCGACGACTATATCGACATACTGTCACTGCGTGAACTAACGTCGCGAGCATTCGTTCGTTTTTTGCCCTTCTCTCTTTCTCTTTCTCTTTCTCTTTCTATCTGCACCACTGCTTTGTAGTATGTAGCGAGTGAACTCTTACGGATCGTAACCAGGTTTCGAGGGCTTTTTCAGGGTTTTGGAAAAAAAATCCGTGTTTTTCGATACGCTGAAAATTACAGGATTTGATACGTTCACGTACGTTGGACGTCACTTAACCAAAACGAGTTTTTTGTGTGTATGTGTGTGTGTGTGTGTGTGTGTGTGCGCGCGCGCGCGCATGTGCGTGTGCTTTTACCGATTTATTTTTTTTCTCTTTTTTCCTTGCCTCGCGTGCACATCGTGAATCGAGACCTTTTAACCGACGATGAAATATTCAATGGCCTTTCGTTAACGTTGATGCATTCCGACCGAGTGTATCATATTTTGTGGCCACTGGGTAAAAATTTATAAAAAATTTATCTGATTTTTGGGGTATGAACTGAAATTGATCTGCGAATGGAACGATTGCCACGCTTAACTTTGTACTTATCTTTTATGCTTTTGAAAATCATTGTTTTAAAATTGCTAAAACAATTAGATTATTCTTTATTTTAACAAAAAATACCAAATAAAGTAAAATTTCATAACTTTAAAAGTTTGGTAATTTAATTTTTCTGCAAAGTTACGAAAATCAAGGAGTTACTAGTAATATTGTATCTTTTCATTAATGATGAATCAAAAAATTCTAAAAACTAAAATGTTGCTTGAAAGCTTTAATTAAAAAAAATGCAAATATTTAACAGGATTGTTTGTATTGATAAAAAAAAAAAAAAAAAAAAAAAAAAAAGAAATAGATTTTAAGCAAATTGCAGAGTGTACAAAGCCATTATGATTAATAATCTTCTCCATAAAAAGCAATAATTAAAAATAAATAAAGCTTCTATGTGACGTCCTATTAGAATTAATGTAATTATTCTACTCTAGCAAATTGCTTGAAAACTTTATATACATTTGTAATCATCGTGCTCTTTTTAGACGAGCCTTATGCCAAATATAAAAAGCAATCATTTTTATTGACTTGTCGATACTGATGCCAATGTATACATACGAATAGTTTTATCAGCTATTACAAGCCAGTAATCCCAATTTTCTCTCTGTCTCTCTCTCTCATACCTTTAAAATCCAACCCATCAATTTCATCAATAACCGGTAAAAGATTCTATTATTTACCCAGCCCTATCGATGCATCCAAATTGGCCTGTCTTGCGTGTAAATAACTCGATGTCTCCATCTCTCTCTCTCTCTCTCTCTCTCTCTCTCTCTCTCTCTCTTTCTCTGCATTTTCTCCTCAATCCATCAATGTAGCTGGTGAGTATCACGCTGTTCGATATTTGCATGCACGTGAAGCTTTTCCATACTCCAAACAATGGTGGCTTTCTCATCTTTCAACATAGGAATTTCTCCCTTGCTCTCCTTCCTTAATATTTGATCATCAATGTATATGTATGTATATATTATAAAAGTAAAAGAAGGTGGCGATAAGAAGCCCCCCAAAAACTAACCAGATGAACGAATTGAAGAGCTCTAGGTATGCGTGTGTTGTGTGTGGCTTGTGTTCGCAGGTCCGATACCGAGCTTGCCCGTGGATTTCACCTATCACGAGATGTTCGGCGTGGTCCTCTGGCAATGTAAGGCTTGCGGCAAACAAGTGACAAACAGATGGCACCACTCCCAGGTACACACGCCAAAAAGGTCACTGTGTCCTTATTGTCCCGCCAACTACAGCCGCATCGATACGTTGCGCTCGCACATTAGATCCAAGCACCGGGAGCTGCTCTTCGCCAAGGGCTCGTTATAGACCATGGGGTTCCCGGGGAGGAGGCACCGACAACTACAGATCGCCATCTAGACAAGGCAAGCGCACACATTGAGCAAGCAATAAAGAATGAGAGCGTTATCTCCTTTTCCCGCGTGGTTAAGCCAATACACCGGATATTGGATTAACCCTTTACGGACGGTTGTCTGAGGACGGCAACCCAAGCATTTTTATCGTTCTGGACGCGTGTCTGCAAATGGCAGCCCAAGCATTTTAACCATTCAGAAATAGGATCTACGTTTTATTTAGAACCCGAACGTCTGCTTTTAGTCGAATACAGATCTACCCGTATAATTCTGCACTCTCGATTGATGTTTATTCTCGCGCCTTACCTTCGGACACTCGCGTATCGGAGTGTCCCGTTCGCAAAAGGTTAATTAAATTGGATTTATAATTGACCAGGTGAAAAGATCGGAAAAAAAGGATCGATCGCTCGGTCAGAAAGTTTCTTTTTTTCTTTGTGTGACGGATATGCTTATGTATTAAAATGCAAGAAAAAGTCTTCGTACGAGAGGGATTTCACAACGAAACAATTTTTCCTCGGATGATGAACAAACGATAACTAAAACATGATGATATATTTGGGGAATTTTGTCGGGATAAGTGTAACGCGAAGAATTAGTAATATCTTTCGTAGCCGTCGATTTTATTAGATAGTGAGCGTTGAGAAGGGCAGAACATTTGCCACTTAACTTTTAAGATATGTGAAGAGTATAAGGTTCAAGTCATTTTAAATTAATTTATGATCCGACTTCCTAGGGTATTTTTTTTAGTTTTATAAGGGACGCGATTAAACGTTATCGATACCCATCATTGCGGCGCATATTATTTATATGAAAATAAAAAGACGAAAAAACGATGACCGGGATTTCCTATCGCTAAAGAGTATTTTTAATGTTATGTAGAAATTAATTTAAGCGTTCGCGATGATTGTTATTGTATTTTATTTTTTCTTTATTGATCGAGTCAACCTCTCAACCTTTTCCGACGATTTTTCGGTGAAAGCGCTTGATAATGAACATGTAAATTTCGTTAAAAAAATTATCGCTAACTAGTTAGATATAAATAATTATTCACTGCGCAACTGAGTGTTTTCCTTTGATACGCGCTCGCGTGGCCAAAATCGAATAATAAACGTTTGTACGCTTTATGTGATAAGTCTCGACTTCAAAGAGACGAGATAAGAAGGAAAAGAAGGAGTTATAAGATGCTTTAACGGTGACCTAACCAAATGATCATTGTCAAAATTTGCGTAAACGATTGCGACGTTTACGCATAATTATTATTCGTCTTATTTCATAAGTCCGTTCAACTGTAGCTTTAAAAAAAAAGACGAAAATAAAAAGAGCTCGAAAATGGTAATACTATTAAAAGACACAGATTTCAATTTAAGCACGATTGAAAAAAAAAAAAAAGAATAAAGAGCTTTGAGTCGCTCTTGCGGTCTAAACGTTATAGTTAATTCATAGACTGAAGTGAGCGCTGTGATTCTCCGAACACCGAACATCGATGGTACTATATATAAAAAAAAAAAAAAAAAAATAAAAAAAATAAAAAAAATAAAAAGTTTAGCTAAAACAAAGAAATGAAAAAATTAAGAATATTTCGTTGCCATTTTTTCATTATTTCGTTATGCCATGAATTATGTGTATCGGTCTAAGCCTAATCACGTTCGTAAAATAAAGCTTTCAAGGTTCAGACAAAGAAATAGAAAGGAAGTTTTAGATTTAAGATTATTATAAATTATGACAATTGTTTGTAAAAATGAATGATTCTTTTTATTTAGTGCTTTAAGCGGTTCACATTGCGAGTACAAAACTTTAAAAAATTTTAAAAATTAATTTATTAAAGCTGGTGTTTACTAAACTAGTATCTATAAATGATTTTATCCATTCTTATTAACATTTTACCACTTCAGTACTTAGATGCCATATAGAATATTAATATAAATTATGATTTTAATCAATGCATCAATTTTTGTGCCATACCAGAGATTATGAAAGAATAATTCATCAATTATCTCATTGGAATAACATAAATTAAAACGAACAATCTTACTACTAAACATTCTTCCATTCTTTTAAAATTAACGTATCAAAGTATAGCTAACAACAAAAGCTACGTTACATTAATTTACAATTTATTCTATAAAATTGCATTCTCTTAAAGCTTTCAACGTTTAATTAAGACTCAGTCGAGGCAAAACCGCTTGTAGCACCAAATTGTGAGAACGAAAGTAAACGCAATTCCGTCAAGCGCAAGACAAGATTGATTTACGTTAACTTTATTGTCTCACACAAGTGCAAGTCCAGATGATCATGTTTATCTACTAGACTCTTAAAGCGCCAAGAGCTCTGGACTACCGATGAAAGCAAGTCTTTAAAGTTACCTTTTACGCCAAGAGTCAATGATTATATCGGATGTTGATTTTTTTCTTCTTCCTTTCTTTACTCTGAACAAGTTCTCGCGTCATTCGTACCTTCGCTCGAGTACGGTTCACGGATAGCTTTTTAAGTTGTCGCCAGATTCAACTGTCTTTATGAATTCGATTCTTTTTTATGATAAAAGTTTCGAATTTTTAGATGATTTTCTTTTTGAAAATATTTTCATTATTTTTATTAGGTTTTTAAAATATAAGTTTATCTTTTATATAAATAAAATTAAGAAAACAGTAACATGATCTGGTATATTTTTTAATTTTATTTTAAAAGAGTGCAAAATTCAGTTTTAATTTAAATAAATTATTATTATTATTATTATTATTATTTTTTTTTTTTTTTTTTTTTTTTTTTATTATTATTGCAAAAGCTATTAAAAAAAAGGTTGTTACCGACTGAGTGGTTTTATCTTCTGTAGAATATTTCACTCAATAGCATATACCAAATATAAATACCAAAGCACTTATCTTTCAAAAGAACTTTTGAAAGATGTTGACTTTTTGTAGGATTTTCATAATTT
The DNA here is from genome assembly GCA_949987625.1 of Chalcis sispes. Lineage (NCBI taxonomy): Eukaryota > Metazoa > Arthropoda > Insecta > Hymenoptera > Chalcididae > Chalcis > Chalcis sispes. The sequence continues at coordinate 58,635,247 of OX465096.1, read as the reverse complement.
TTGATCTTATAAACATTCGCATTAAATCAAATGCGTGATGTTTTATTCTAAGAATAAAAGCGTGACCTCGCGAGGTTCTGAATGTATCCAAAAAATAGCTTTATAATTAAGCTAAATTGAAGAAAGATTTACAAAACTTTCTGCAGTATCTTCAAAAATCTTTTTACTATATTTACTAAAATATGGTTTTACTGTAGATGGATATCCGTAACATCATTTTAAATAACAAAACTTAGGTAACATAAATACTCGTTAACAAACATTACAAAGTATGTAAATAAAAAAATCTAGGTATTATACCGTATAATATACAACAGCATATTACTCAGTCGGTAAAACAGACTTTCGTATAAAATAATTAAACGAATTTTTTCATTTTGGACTGAAGTGTGTACATATACACGTACTCTTAATTTTGCACGTCATGAACTTTAATATAATATAAGCTGAAGCCATATGTGCGTAGATGTAATTTAATAAAAGCGTAAGATGTATGAATGTTAAGCAAAAACGAAAAAAATATACAAACAAAAATAGGTTAAAGGGAAACTGGCCAAAAGCATAATTAAATGAGAAAATGCAAACAAAGCTCCGGCCGATGAAGCTTTAAATTATCCATAGTCGAAGGAAAAATATTTTTTCCATGGTGTGCAAGACCAGCGTAACTGTGTTTCTATCTATTTGGACCAATGGTAATTCACTTTTATGTAAACAAATGAAACAAACAAAAATTTAACACAAAAAATCCTATTTTAAGGTGTAATATGTGTCGAGGTTCATATAATATGTAATTAATTACAAGAGCAACGCGCGTATCTTGCACGGCGTACTTTCATAAATGTGGGGTTCCTAATAAAATAAATAAAATAGAAAAAAAAACCACAAATTTTATTAAGGTTCTCAAGAGCAATCTTTTTGTTCGAGCGACCTTTTGCGCGATAACGTTTGCGAGTATTATCGTTGCGACGATCGCGCGATAATACACGCTCGATTTAGTATGAATGCGAGGCTAACGATTTATGAGCAGAAAATACTATTATTATTATTCTTCTTCGTTGCGTTTTCAATTTTTCGAAGCGTCAAACGTTTCAAGATTCAGACAGTGTCAGTTACCGACAAGTCTCTAAATTATCGATATTTTTTCATTAAAATTTTTTCAAATCATTCGAACAATGAGTAAGGTAATTGTACCTATCGTTATTTAAATAATTACAAAAGATAATTGACAGAAAAATAAAAACAACGATAAGGATGATGTACATAATGACTTGAAATTTTTTTGCGTGTTGCATTTATTATCTGTCAATCATACTGGGATTTGAATCGCAACAGAATATTTTGTTTCCTTGAAAAAAAAAATTTTTGAAATTAAATTTACAACGGTAACGAATAAAACAAAAAATTTGGCTTTCTATATTAAAAATTTAATATAATGGCGGTATTGATTCAAAATCATTAAATATTCGCAAGTTAATAAAATTAAAATTTATTTTTATAAAATATTATGAAAAATAATCGTAAATTTGAATATTAAATTTTCGTATTATAAATTTTACCTTCTTTTAATGCTTTTTTTTTTTAAATAAAAAATAGCATTAATAAGTTTAAACAGTTTTAATAGTATATTGTTACATATTATTTAGATTAATAAATGACTTCATTCAAGTATTATTATTAAAAGCTGATATTATAAAAGGTTTATTTAACAATATTAACATGTATTAAAATGCGTTGAAAAATAAAGTCTTCCGATGTATTCGATGTAAAGAAATTTTTTATCTATATTTTTTTTATATCGTCTATCTGATTCATTATAAAAATATGTCTAAATTTAATGAATTAATTCGGTAGAATATTAATTCGAAAATAACTAAAAAAAATTTTACACGGTTAATAAATCTTAACAATTAAGCGTGCATTTAAATAAATAATCTTTGAAATTTCATTACCGATTTTTAACTTGATTTTCGCGCTGCTGTAAAAGAGATTCGCGTAGTATTAAAGAAAGAAAATATTTAAAATTTTATCTCTCCATTCAGTGTTACAATCGGTAAGTCAAAGCTTTAATTACGTTTTTTAAAATTTGCAACAAATTTCGAATTACAAAGTTCTTTCTACATCGTTAATAAATGAGGCATAAAAAGTAGCTGAAAAAAAGAGAATTGGAGAGTCGTACCGAGCGGGGAAGTGTAAAGCTAATCGAATTGCCGACGGATTATTAACTTTTTAATGCAAAATTGAAGAGAGTGCAGTTACGCGTGTACACGAATATACGCTGATCCGAAAGAGCTTTAAAATCGATACGCGCGTCGCGCGCATCATGTACTCGCAAACTGTGACGTTCGCGTGCGAGATAAAACAATAATGATAACTCAATGATTATAAAGAGATTTTCCATCACTCGTCAACAATGCTTTAGTATTACTCGTTGTCAATTACTTTATTTTTTTCGTTTCGATTTGATAATGCTTTTAAATGAATATTTTTCCGCGTTATTTTCTGTTTTACCGATAATCGTACTATTTTCAACTATTTTAAAATTTAACTATTTTATTATAAAAATTTTTATTGACTTTTTATTTTACTTTTACGTTTTATATAGTTTTTAAAATATTTTAAGTTATTTCATATTTCGTATTTAATAAATGATTTTTTAATGATTTTTTTTTTATCGATGTAGGTAAAACAGAATTATTTTAACGTGCACTTGATAAATTTTGCTTTTATATAATTCGTTACTTAATCTTTTACGATATTCCGTTTTTTAATTTATTAGATTTAACAAAATATCTCTTTATTAACGTCTTGTCGACGAATGATGTCGTTTAACGTCATTTAAATGTCCTCGTAGATATAATGTTACTACTTAATAATATTGTTCCGTTAAATCTGTCTTATTGATGTCTTATTGGCAACAAATTTTTAATATTATTTTAAATTAAAAAAAAAAAAAATAAAAAAAAATAAAAAAAAAAAAAGTATGTCGCGCGTACAATTAATTTAGTCTTTGTTAATTTGTAAAAAGAATTGTAAAATATTAGTTAAACACAAATGTATTATACACTGTTTATTGTTCTAATTGAAATAAAAAAATTTTTTAACTAAAGGTTACTTGAATAATCGCTATTTTTGAAAAATTTTATTGATTGATTGGTATAGTATAAAAAAATTGTATGTGTCAACTTACAGCGCATACATTTTAATTATAAAAGTAACTAAGAAAGTAAGTATGTCTATGCATAAAAATATTGTACAATATAATTTTTCTATCAATTAGGTAAAGAATTGAAATAAAAGTAATTATTTCAATCACTTTTTGTGAGTAAAAAATCGTTAGCATAATGAATGAATGAATTACTTTCTATAATCAAATTATACCGGTCGATAAATGAAATTTGATAGTTGCATAAATTTCTTTCATCTCGAAATAATTTAAAAACAAAAAAGGAAAAAATATATAAAAAAAGAAAACGTCATGCACGATCAATGTTTGTCGACAATCCTTCGAATAATTGACTATGAATTATTGTATCTATAAAGAAAACTATTATTCGAGAAATGTAATTTATGTAACGGTCCAATTCATCAAGAGTAACATGTGCGAATGTATGTCCGTAACAATCGATTATTGAATTTTAAATTAAAAAAAAAAAATATATATATATAATTTATAAAGTTATTTGATAAAAATTGTAAAGCGACCTCACATTGAAACCTGTCAAGCTGCGATTATTTACAATGTACTTTTTCGAATATTCAAATAATTAAAATGAAAAAGTAAAAATAGATTAATTTAAAGCACAAAAATAAAATGGTGGGGCCGTCCTTACCGGCAATGTACATAAACGTATTGTTGACTTTAATTAAAAAAAAAAAAAAATAAAAAAAAAAAAAAAATAAAAAAAAAGAAACCATTCGTTTTCACGTTCTCACGTGGAGATGCTATATAACAATCTGTAAATATTAAAAATAATTTATTATTATACATAAATATATTTAAATTATAGTTATTTAAAAATGAAAAATAAATAAATAAATACAAAGTAAGAAGGAAATAAGCTGCTGATATAAAGCGTTGTGTTGCTGAATTTTCATTGCTACTTTTATATTTTTACTAATGGAATGTATCTTTGAATGCTCGCAATACGATTCCGAGTGTGTCAAAAAAAGAAAAAAAAATTTTCTCAAAATTTAAAGAAGTCTTTCGACTATAAATGAAAAAAAAGAAAGACTGACCATAAGATTAATATGGAATCTCTAAATCAAACGTGGAATTGAATTTGAGCCTGTTGAATTCGCATAATTTGTCAATTTTTTCACAATGAAATTCGAATAATAATTGTACTTATAAAAAAAAGCAAGACAAAAGAGTGAGGTTAGGTTCGTGAATCGTATTACAAGTCCTTTATTATAGTATGTAAACGAAAAATGTAAAACTAATGATAAAAAGAAAATCAATGAATTAAAAAAACTCGTGTGTGTATGTGCGTATGCGCGAGAATTTACCGAATTAAGTGTTTTAAGACGAAAAAAATATAAATATATATATATATAAATTTAAATATACACAAAAAACGCAAAAGTAAAAAAATAAAATGCGAAAAATGTTTCATCATAACTGTTCTCCACACACTCGATGTAACCATACAAAATAAAAAGGAATAAATATATAAGAAAAAAAAAACAAAAAAAAAAACAAAAAAACAAAAAAACAAAAAAAAATTAACATGGATATCAAGAATGTCAATCTCGTGTTTATCGATGGTACTTAAATGCCCGTTGCACTGTTTTAAAATGCTCGTATTTCAAGTGAGTACACTTGTGCAAAATAAAAGAGATATAGTCCAACGAGTCCGGGGCGAAATCAGTAAATTCAAAATAACCTCTATAGTCGGCCATTTTTTAAAATTCGTTTTTCAAAAACTTTTGCTTTTAATCCGATATTTCTATAAGTAGTAAGTTCGCATCGCAATCGAATTTATTATTGTATTATAATATCATTCGAAAGCAATAGAATAAAATGTAAAATTACGAATCATTTGTGGTGTCGATTTTTATTAAAAGTATTTTATTTTCAATAATAATTAAAAAATGGCCGAATGAATTTCTATAAGGTTACCTCAAATAACAATACAATGAAAGTGATTTTAAATTACTGAAATGAGCCTTAAAAGTTAATGCGATATTTTTCCTTATTTGATAAAAATTCAAAAATATTATGAAGTTTTAGTCACATTTCAAACATTATTTACAAATAATTTATATTCATAAAAGTACTTTCGTGTAAAATTTTATATAAAAATATTGCTTTTTACAGCTGAAATTTTAATTTTGCAGTGTTTCATGAACAAATATTTAAATTTTATTTAAAATTAATCATTCAATTCATTTAATAAAAAAAATTCAATATTATTAAGCCTAAGGACTATAATATTAAAATAAAATTTATGGTGCCTACTAATTAAGAAATATAGAAAATGTCGACATAAAAATCTTACACCAATTATTCAGAATAATTAAATTTTTTATAATGAAAGAAAATTTTTAAACCGCGTTATTTTTATTACCATTGATTGTATTATTTTTTTCAATTAAATAAAATATATTTTTGTTGTAATTACAATTTCGACGCAATCTTCATAAATAAATCCAAAAAAATCAAATAACGAAAAAAATCAACATTAGAATTCAATAACCTATAATCATTAAGAGCTCGTACATGTAAATATAGAAGCAAGAGGAACCAAATACTCAGATAATTATTAATAAACCCAAGCGAGCGACGATCGTGCAACTTTGACCAACGAAAAAAAAAAAAAAAAATAATAATAAAATAAAGAAATAAAAAAAAATCATATATTTTTTCAACGAATAATTAAAGAGCCAGAGAAAAATATTATGATTATTAGAACGCGGAATAATTAAACTATAAAGCGCGTGAGCCGTGAATCTTAGAAATTGCGAAAAACTATAAGGTTTGATATATCCAAGGGACCGATCGGTATGCGATGTTACCGATTACGTGTCCCGATTTAAAAATTCGCCCCGGCCTCCTTCCAATAGATGTTTCTTTTTTTTTTTTTTTTTTTTTTTTTTAATTTTTTCATTCGTTTTTCTTTATTTCTCCTTTACATAAACTGCAATTCTCGCAAATCCGTTAATTTTTTTAAATTTTTTATCTTCCGCGACACCCCAGCGGTTTCTCTGTTTTATCTCGTATTTAATGAGTATAATAACGATGAAAGAGAATGAGAGAATGAGATGCCGCAATGAGAAGCGAAAACCGAATTAATATTATATCGTTATGAACGCGAAAGAATGAACGATGAAAAAAATAAAAAAATAAATAAACAAATAAAAAAAAAAAAAAAAATTAAAAGTAAAAGTAATGTAAAAGTAAAGTGACGATAAAGTTATTACAAATAATAAACGAGAAAAGAGAAAAGAAGGAAAAAAAATGAGATTAAGCAAGAAAATGAATAAAATAATAAAAGTCAGCAACACATTCAATATAGCGTGTCATTTTTCCGATCCCGCTAATCCATTGCGTAACTGCAGAATTTTTTTCTTATATTCGACCCTAACCGAGTACACCGACTATTCGTTCATATACGATGTATTTTTGTGAGCAGTATTGAATAATAACAAAAAACAAAAAAAAAAACAAAAAAACAAAAAAACAAAAAAACAAAAAAAAAAAAAAAAAAACAAGTAAAACAAAACAAAAAAAAAAAAATAATAATAATAATAATAATAATAATAAAAATAAAGAATGAAAAACGCTAATGTTGTACAGTTAATACGGTAAATGTACTATGATGTACCTATATTGTATATAGATATATTTAATTAAAGTGATTATGAATTTGTGTAAATGTTTTTTCGATTATTCGTACGACCTTGTCTTTGTCCAAATCCTTTTATTGAAAATTTAATCAAATTTTGTTTCATTATCAAGAGACGCAATGATATTTTTTATTTTATCAAAAATACGAATAATGTAATTTATTATATTAAACCTTTTATTTATGCAAAATTGTATTTATATTTTTTTTTTATCAAACTTAATTAATTCTATGACATTTTAATTTTAATTTTAATTTGATTAAAAAAAAAAAAAAAAAAAAAATCATTTATATTTATACGTTGATTTCGTTAAAGTATTTCATCGAGTTATTTTATATTTGAACGAAATATTTTATTTATTAATTTCGTAGCGGTTTTACAAAAAAATCAAGGTAAGATGGAAATAATACATAATTTCAATATTGTCATAATACTCAACTATTTATAATATATCATAATGCAACTTATAAAATATTATTTTATTCATATGTCAGTTTTTGTTGAACTATATAAAACATTGTACAAATTAGATAATAATTATTATTTCATAGAAATATATTATATTGTTGCATTAGAAAAATATTAATCGTAATTTTTTATTATCAATTTTAATTCGCTTTCGTAACTTATTTGAATATTATTTTAAAAATAACAATTAGATAGACATAGAACTTTAAAGTTTAATATTTTTGTTGCAAGTTTAAGTAAATCAATTCGAAAGTAAAAACGTTTAAACGGAATAAGTTTAAAATTTTTCTATCTGCCTAAATTGCTTGAAAGGATTAGTTGCCATAAAATGTCTGTATTACTTATGAAAAATGTCATAAGCTTTATTTTACGTGCATGTATTATATAAATGAAAATAATTTTTACGTCAAAAAAGAAACGAGTAATTAAAAAATAATATTGTAATAAAAATTTAAAAGGAATATACTGTTTTTCTATTTATAAGGTAAAAATTATAATAAATGATTTAATATAATATTATTGTAAAGTATACACATAAATTTTTATAAAATTTGTTTAAAAGATCTTTTATTTTTTTTTCTTTTTTCTTTTTTTTTTTTTTTTTTTTTTTAATATTTCCATTGATGAACACGATTATCACTAATTAGATGTCTACAAACTGTGTAAATACGTTAATGAGGCTGATAAAGCTTTAAATACTGCTTATTAAACATTTTTCATTATTTCACATATAATTCAATACGATTTGTGATATTTATTATTTAACCGTTTAAATGGTCGTCGGTAATGCACAATAATAAAACGTAATTATTAACGTGTTCATAAAACATTCGATTATCTTTATAGCGAAGTAACGAATTTTAATAACGTTTTATTTACTTTTATCAAAAGTATTAAGACGTGTGTAATTTATTACACTAATTAATCTTTTTTAATATTTAACAAAAATAACGCGTACGTACACGCAACGAAATGAAAAAAAAAAAAAAAAAAACAAAAAAAAAAAATAAAAATAAAAATTTTTAATAAGTGAATCGAGCGATTGAATTCGAAGCTTAATTTTTATTCATTAACAGTATATTGTTAATGTAATTTTTCTTTTTTAAAATAATATCCGATAAAAAACAATTGCAAAACATACATTCTCGACCAATTTATAAATAAAAGAAAGAAAAAAAGATATTTTTTATCATGGCGATAACATTAAAAACTAAACGAACAAAATAACCATGTACACAAGCCCATTCGCTTTAAATCCTGGAGCTTTCGTCGCCCATTAAAACGAAGATACACCACAAGCAAAATGGGCTTTAAAATTTGTCTCGCAAGTATACATATATATATATATATAACGCTAACGTTGAACTGCTAAAAGTTCGAGTAATTCGGATAACTGGGTCAATAAGAGATAGGGATGCGCTTAGAAAAGTTGACCACTTTTATCTTGTTGCCTTACGGGAGCAAGGGAAAATCGTACTTTTTTAATGCAATTATGCGTTTATGGGTTTCTTAATTTTTTTTTTTTTTTTGTTTTTTTTTGTTTTTTACGAGAAGTACGATTTATCATTTAAGTATTGTAATATTTAAGATGTATCGTTTTCTTTGTTATAATAGCAAGCATACGTATTGTAATCTCTTTATTATTCATAATGTTTAACAGTTTCTTTTCGGTTGTAATATGTATACTCTCAACAAACGCACGTTTCATGTTTACGTTTGCGTGTATTTATATTTATATTTGCGGTAGAAGTTCCAATCTATTCGGCTTATAAATCGAATGCTGTTATACATTTCGACGTGATGTCGTCAATTTGCGACCAATAAATGTATTTTCTGGCTATTTTTAGCTACAGCGAATACGCGACGTACGTCGCGTATAATAATAATAATTTTGATGGTTTGCATTTTTTTTTTTTTTTTTTTTTTTTTTTTTTAATAAATATATTTAATCGAGTTTTTTTTTTGATAATAATCGATGCAGAATATTCAAAATATAATATTATTTATTATAAATTTATTTATAATTTTTATTTGTCTTCGTCAAAAGTAGTTTTATATAGTACATCTGTACATCTTTTTAAGATGTCTAATTGTAAGTATATAATTACAATTCATTTACAAAAATAATTAATGGATACTGGCTTTCTTTCATTTACTATTAATCATTGATAAATTTCGTACAAAATTTTTTTATGTAGTTTAATTGGCCTTAAATGATGCTTTTTTCTTTTATTTAATTTTAAATTTACGATCAAAAGTATGTTTTCTCGTTGAAAAATTGTTTTAACAAATTATTTATTAACCGTCGCATTAATTTCGGCGGATGAAAAATTGTGATTAAAAAATTATCGGAGATTGCGAAGATGTCAACTTTTTTTTAAAAAATTAGAATTTATAAGATTTTCGAGGGTATTATAAAAAAAAAAGTAAAAGCTGTAAAGATTACGCCGTGATATTTCCACGCCTACATCATACTTTAAAAAAGAAAAAAAGAAGAAAGCAAACGAGCAAAGAAGAAAAGAAAAAACATCCCTTTTAAAATCGAAAAAGATTTTTCATTTTCCATCCACGAGTCATTTATAAAACACATTCGTTTCCATTCCATAATAAAACAGCACTTTCTCGCTGATTATACGAATTTCAAGAAACCGCGAATAGTCCCCCAGTAGTGCGTTCGTTAATAATGCATTTTCATTCTCGCGATCAAGATTCCTCGCTATTTCCGTTAAGTGTTCTCCAACATTAGGTAGCGATTCGTATACGAAAATAATTTCGTTTCTCCGTCGCTTTTCGGTATTGTATATATACGTAGAGATAAAATTCAAAACGTGGAAAAGTGAAAAATTAAACGAGCTGCCAGCGCTTGACAATTTTTTTTTTTTTTTTTTTAAATCTCATATTACCCTTAATTAAATTTATTTATTTTTCTAAAAATTTCTTTAAGAATAATATATAATTGTATTGACTAGATTATTTTTAAATTGTTGAAAATTAATAGAATAAACGAATTATTGTAATGCGGTGAATATAAGTGTATAAAAGATTACGTAATGATATAGTATAATATTGAGATCATCAAAAAGCGGGAAAGAAAATGTAAATTCTAACATCGTATTTGTACCAGATTTGTTGATCTGTTTTCGAATAAGCCCAAATAATTAATTATAGTAAATTATTTGCCGAACTATTGGTTTCATGTAAAATTTGATTTGTTCAAAGAAAATTTTATAAATTAAGGCATTACAATGTGCAATGAATTTTAATCGCTGTTGCTTGGTAATTGTTTTATAAATAAAAACAAATTTTTTTAAAGTTACATGAAAATTTATACCATAATAAAATATGTTTAATGAAAAGATAATTTAATACAGAAAATTTAGAAAATTCTTGTGACAACTACCGTTTTATAGTGTGACATGGAGCTTTGTATCGTATGCTTCGTATGTCAAGCTCGTGTACCTACACATGTACTTTTACTTAGGTGTACTTTTTAATTTAAATATATTATTATTATAGAAATCGTATCTAATTCTATTTTATTTACATTTGCGAAATAATTTATTTATTATTGAAAATTTGATGGTTGATACAAAAGAAAGTTTTTTATCAAGGTTAATATTTGGTTAGTTTTATAAAACGCATATTAGATTGATATCACTTACTGATCAAACTACTTTATCTCGTAAATGTACGAAGCCTAACATTGCTGCTACTGCGTAGATTCCGAGTGAAAAATTGGAAGAATTATAGAGAAGAAATACGTGGAAATTGCATTTCAACGATTAAAGCGGAAAATTCAATTTTCATTCCAAAATGACTCTACAGGCGATTAAATGGGAAAATGGTAAACTGCAAATTCTCGATCAGCTGTTGTTACCCGGCGAAACAAAGTACATCGAGATTACAGGTGTCAAAGATGGTTGGGATGCCATTTACAAAATGCAGGTTTGTTTACTTTATCGATATTCTTATTTATATCCGCTTTCTTTTTTATAGATTTCTTTTTGTTTCAACAATGAATATTTTTAGGTTAACTCGACAGTTTTTATGCACATGTAAACGTATTTTTAATTTTATTTATTTACTTTAAAGAATTTTTTTTTCACATGATCAATTATTTATAAACTGAGATACACATTTTATTATATTTTTTTTATTTACAAAAATACATTTTGTATATAAATAATTTTACATCCATATTAATTTTTTTTAAAAATTAAAATATGAATTACAAAAGGTAAATAGAGAATCTGATTAATTGAATTAATTTAATGTATAAATAAATCATATATATATTAAAATATATTCAATTGTCATATTGCTTTAATTTTCTTCAGGTTCGAGGTGCTCCAGCCATTGCTATTGTAGGTTGCTTAAGTTTAGTTGTCGAAATTCAACATAAATCTTATGAAGATAAAGAAGCTTTTCTTAAAGACATAAAAGAGAAATTAGAATACCTGATTACAGCAAGACCTACAGCTGTGAATATTAAACTTGCAGCAGACGATCTTTTACATTATGCATCAAAATTGATCAATGAAGATGAGACACCTAGCAAAATGAAAGAAAAGTAAGGAGTACTTATTTTAATGATAAATAGTAGAATAAAATATAAATTTTAATTTTATTACCATTATTTAATATTTAATATTTACAATATTTGTTAATTAAGGATTATTTTAAAAATAACAGCAATGCTAGAAGCAGATATTGCAGACAACAAAGCAATAGGTGAACATGGTGCCGAAAAAATTTTAAGAAACAATTTTATAAAAAAGCCTCTACGAGTGCTTACACATTGCAATACTGGAAGTTTAGCTACTGCTGGATATGGTACAGCTTTAGGAGTTATTCGATCTCTTCATAATAGTGGAAAATTAGGTAAAACGATCATTATAATAATTAAAATTAATACAAATCAAAGATTAACATTATATTTTGTATTATTTTTATTGATCAATATAAGATAACTTATTTCTATATTTGTTTCTTTTAAAAAATATATAAATTAATTGGAAAAATTTTAAAATATATATTTTATTTTATACAATTATTTCAATTTGATATTTAATGATTGTTATATATTATTATTATGCTAACATTAATTTAAATTCTATTCTACTTAAAAATATCTTGAATTAAAATTTATTTTATTGAAGAACAAGTATACTGCACAGAAACGAGACCATATAATCAAGGAGCTAGATTAACAGCTTATGAGCTAGTGCATGATAGAATTCCGAGTACACTAATATGTGACAATATGGTTGCATCGCTTATGATGCACAAAACGATATCAGCTGTCATTGTTGGGGCTGATAGAGTAGCTGCTAATGGCGACACTGCTAATAAGATTGGAACCTATCAAGTAAAATAAATTTTGCTGACTAATATTTAGTTCTATTCATAATAAATTTTTTTCACAACTTTTTTTGCAGTTTGATACTATTTGATAGACTTATAAATAGTATTTACTTATAAATAGTTTGATAGATTTATAAGTAATATGATGAGAAAACAATTAAACTTATTTTATTTCGTAAAAATAAATTTTATTTGTACGAAAATAAAATTGAAAAATTTTAAATAAATTAACTCGATAGATACTATTCTTTTTATTTTTGAATTGTTATAGATTGCAATTTTGGCCAAATTTCATAATGTTCCATTTTATGTTGCTGCTCCATTTACTACTATTGATTTTTCACTGTCTAATGGATTTGAAATAAAGATTGAAGAGAGACCACCACATGAACTTACTCACATTAATGGGATTAGAATATCAGCAGAAGGCATAAATTGTTGGAATCCAGCATTTGATGTTACTCCAGCAGATTTGATTACAGGAATAATAACAGAGAAAGGTGTATACGAACCTACTGAACTTTTTAAATTAAAACCTAACAAATGTACATAGCTGAAAAAATCGTTAAATCTGAATTTATTTTTTATAAATTTATGAAATTTTCTTAATACATATTAAATATTGTGTATAGAATAAATAACACAAAAGTATAAAACTACAAAATCAAAAGTATAAATCTAAGAAAATTTATATTATCTGTTTATTGTTAAATTTTATTTTTCTTTTGCACGAATAACTGCTGTAAATTTAATAAAAATGTTTTTATATTGAGTCTAATAAAAAATAATTACAATTTTATATCTATTTATAAAAAATTAAATAAATACGTCTGTATTTTAACGAGTTTTCTATTTGATTACAATCGAATTGAAGATATGAAAATTAAAATTATACATTGGAAAAGCATAATTTAATATAGGTAAATTCTTAAAAGTTTTTTTTTTCATAGTTTCATTGTATTTTATTATTTTAAAGCTTATTATTTTAAATTTATTATTTTAAAGTTAATTTTAATTTTATTTCGATTATTTAATTTTAATATATAAATATTAAAAATCAGTTTGATTAAATTGATTTCGTGCTTATGATAAAATTCATACATACATGCCAAACTTAATGTACTTATAAGTAATTAAATTTTTTCACTGCAAATGACTTAAAAAAATTGTATTTATGTGAAACACTTAGCAGTGATGAAAATAACAAAGTAATGATAAAAATGAAACTTTTAAAATCACTTCAGAATTTTACATTATGTGATTCATTACTTTTAAAGCGAAGTACTTTATTGTAAAAAGTATGAAAAAAAAAGATGAATGTTATTCTTATCAAGAGAAAGAAATAAAATAAAAGAAAAGTATAAAAAAATCTCGCAGAGACCTTAACACACGCGACACGAGAAACAGAAGAGAATAAAGAGACTTAAACGATCGAGACAAAGTAGAAATGGTCGTTCTTGGTACGGCGCACTGAACGAGCGAGTAGAAGAGTAAGATGGTAAATAAAACACAAGAGGGAGAGAAAGAGAAAAAGCTTTCAGCTTGGCGTGTCTATTTTCGTAAAATTGATGCTTACGCGTGAGAAAGACGAAGAGAGAAGGAAAAAGCTCAAAATAAAGAAAGACTGAGGATAGAAAGAGACAAAAAACAACCTTACCTACAGAAGACAAGCGCGCTTTTTGGATTTTCCCCCCAACTGACATGAGAAAGAGAGAAAGAACACACGGACGGGCGCTCGCCTGGCCAGAAGCATACGAGATATACTACCGAAAATCCCAAAGCTGGCGGCCTTGCTCCCCAACGGCTTTCTGTCTTTCTCTCTCTCTCTCTCTCTCACATTCGGTTTCTCTATCTTTCGTTAGCGCGGCCAGTCAGTTGGAGTCAGTCCGGGCCGGCCCCTGCCTGTGTGTGCGCGCGCGGTAAAACTCTTAGAGAACGCGCTTCTTTTAACATACATGAAAATTCTGCGGTAGTATAACGTATCAACTCGCTGTTAAACGTAAAGTCCGGATACGAAATATTGAATAATCGTTGTCAAGGAGTTGGAAAAGAGTTCGAAAGTAAAAAGTGTAATTTGTATTTTGCGCGCTATATTTATCCTCTATCCCCACTTTTTACCTCGATTAAAGGTGAGCTTTTGATTCTCGCGCGAGTTGATCGTGAAAAACACGTAAAAATAAAAGAAAAAAATATTCAGTGAACTCGAACATCTTACATAAATCGATTATCCAAATAACTCATAATATTCTACGTGAGAAGAGCGCAGGGCCGATTTTGAGGTTATGGATGTTACGGATACGGTGGTTTCGAGCGGCGATAACGAACCGCGGGAGGATGCTGGTGAAAGCTCACCCACCGTCCAGGTTATCTATGATGAGCCAACCGTCGAGGTCTCGTACGATGATCCCGTCATCACCGAGACCGATGACGATATCACCATGACGACAACCCGTCGGAAGACCATCCGTACTAAGTACAAGATCCAAGAGGTAATTAGCAATGACAGTTGAATTATTATCAAAATTAAATCGTTATTAATGCTGATTAAAAACTATCTTCTTTCACACATTATTATGTACGATCAATCCCGACGAAAAAGAGAGATACATTTTTAACGCATTTGTCTGTCGATTTGTCAGTTTGTGGCGTGATAGCTTTAAAATGGGTGAAACGATTACAATGGTTTTTTTTTTTTTTTTTTTTTTTTTTTTTTTTTTTTTTTTTTTTTTTTTTTTTTTCTTAAAGTTGGTTTAATAGGAATAGTTCTTAGTTACTTAATTCAAACAGTTTCAGCCGTTTAAACATTGTTAATCTTTTTTCTAATTGATCACTCACATATCGGAATTTTTTTTATTTTTAATTTAATATTATTAAAGAAGAAACATTTGCAAGAGAATCTTCGATCGCATGATGAATTCAGAGAAAAACTATCACAATGATTTCATAATTATAAATTGATATGAAAAAGATAACGATACAGCATTAGATTTATTTATGACAATTAGAACTTTATTAAACAAAGTCAAAGTTAAAGTTTATAGGACACAATCTATGAAAATAACAATAATCGAATAATTCTACTTTCAAATATATTATTCAAGGTCTGTGCGACTTTTGTTTTACTTAGATCCTCTAAAAATATCCAACCAGAATTTAAAAGCGTAGGTATTTCCTATTACGAATTATTTCTTTATTTTATTTAAAATTGTTACTAATTTTTTATAAATATTTTCCAAACATTTCGAGTATTTAAATATTTTTTACAAACTTAAGTGTTATTAAAAATTAATAATTTTAATCTTCGACTATAAGCGCGGTTAAAAACCTAAACGAATTTTATTTATTTCAGAAAAATGTACTTTAAGAAAAACTCAATTCACGAATGTGAAAAAATATTAAAAAAAAAAAAAGGAAAAAAAAATGGTTATGATGATTTTAAACATTATTTGAATTTACATATTTATAAAAAAAATGAGTGTATTTACGCATTAAATGACTTTGCTACCGAAATTGTCATTTTTCAATTGAAAATTTATAATTTTATATGAAGATAATAATTGTTTAATTCGTTTAAATAAAAGACAAATATATAATAACAATTCTTTTCATACATTCGGGCAAACAAAATAACAAACGAGTTGTTTGCTTGATTAAGTATTATGAAATGTAGAGATTTAAACATACAATTATCATTAAATTATTCTTCTATAAATCGTGAAAACTTCAACATTAATCAATTAAAAAAATTATTTCAAAATAAACAGCTTGTTTACTTTCGTACGACCAAGTCATTTTAATGATGTACATTTAATTTAAATTTTCAAAACAATAACATTTTTTCAAACCATGAAAGTGTAAATCGTAAGACTCAAATTTCTTTCATTTATGCTTGTAAAATTATTATCTCATCTATTCACTTTGATTAATCTTACGCACAGTAACATAATAAAAATTATCAACTCTATCGTTGTTTAGACTTCGTTCAACGCGAGTGAGTTTCGTTAAAAGAGAAAAAGAGTGTATACGTTTATATATTTTTTTGGAACATATATGTATGTCATAATATATTAAGATACGAGGATAAAAATGTGACTTTACAACCGAAAACTTTAGAAAAATTTGGAAACCATTGACGCCACACGTTATGTTTTATGGTTTTGTGATGCACGCGTTATATTTTTATGGTGTTTACGTCGAAAAATCATTTTCTTTTTTTACTTTTTTTTTGTCTGCGTAGTTTCAGCGTTCGAAAATAATTATTATTTTATTTTTTATTTCCTTCCTTGCAATCATCGAGATAAATAATTATAAATCGTTACCGATTCGCGTTTAATGTACATTTCGCGAGTATTATAGAAAAAACGAAACAACAAAACGCGAGTACTTTTTTTCTTGTTTAAATAAAACGAGCTGCAAAATAAACGTTACGAAAAAAAGAAATAAATAAAATTATAAAATACATGTATTTTACCACTCGAAGTAATACAGTCATCGGTAATTTCGTCGCTCGCTTTTATACGCTTTATAACATTTTCCTTCTCTCGCTCCTATGTATACTTATAACCGTCGACGATGTTTCCGAGTCCGTCGATCTTTAAAACTAGCACTCAAATGAATGTATATATACGCACACACACGCGCGATCGTAACGACGAAATTTTATTTTTAAAGCTTTTTAGATAACCGGCTGATATATATATATATATATATATATATATATATATATATATATATATAAAATCGGTGAAGATACTTTTCTGTCGATAGTTAAAATAACGCTGTCTGGATGTATATAGACAGACATTCGTACGTTTGATGATAATTATTTTTCTTTTTTTTTTTTTTTTTTTCTTTTTCTCATTTTTAAAAAAGATACAAAATTCGTTCTTAATTCGCAAATCTTTCTTTGGCATTCTATAAACAACGAACATACGCGCTCTCTAATTCTCTTTCTCTTTTAACGAAAATAGAATACTGACAAGTGTTGTGAGAGAAAGAACGAGAGAAATAAAAAAAAAAAAAAAAAGAGCCGAGGGAAAAACGATGAGAAAAAAGAACTAATAGGATTTTAAAGTCGAGACCGACTTTAATAAATTTGACGGATGGCACGTATGGTTCTTTACTAATTTTTATTAATTGTTACACTATGGTATCGATAGAATTTTAATAAAATAATAAAGTTATGCTTTTAGCATGTGGAGATATTTTTTTTAAACTTTATGCGAGTTTAAAAAAAATTAAAAGCGTTGTAAATTTTATATCGATACATTAATTTGTTTATGTAAATTTTTTTTTAATAAAATTGTATTAAAAAAAAAATATATATATTAACGTATTTCATTTCGGTGACTGGAATGGATCGTAAACATGATTTATTGATATTTGTTTACGCGGAGAATTTTCTCAAATTTTATTTTAAATTTTATTTAAAAATAAAAAGTTTTATTAATTTTCAACATTTCAGATTTTCAAAACTTATAAGAAATCAATGATGAATATCTCATTTCTTTAAGAGTAATTTTTAAACGTTGTTTTTAGAAAGTTACTATATTTATTTGTTAGAAAATTTTTAAAAGTTACGTATTTTTTTTTTTTTTAAGATAAATTAAAATGAATAAACTTGAATTACTTGGTAATCATTTTTTTATTCACGAGTTTTAATTTTTTGACATTAGACACAATTATTATTTATATTGAAATAAACAATTAGCAATGTTTTAAAAAACGTTACATTATCTTTTTCGTTTCTTAAAATTGTATAAAATTATACAAAATAGCTATAAAAAAATTTTTTTTTTGAGTATAAAAAAAAAAATATGCGATAAACTATTTTAATTATGGAGCTGTCGAATAAAAAAATTATCTTATAAAGTCTTATGCCGCTTGAACTAAGTTTAAAGAACTTTGGGAATTAAAGACATGAGGTTTCGGTCATTACGAGCGTGTTTTTATATCGTTTAATGCTTTTTTTATTTAACGTAAAAGTCAAAAAATTATTTTTAATAATTGTTTCGGCGTATTATTGTTAAAATGTTTTGCTTTCGCTTTATATCTATCATTGTTTTATTGTTATTGGAAAATTGTGAAAGAAGTTTATTTATATACGAATAATATTTCAATATCAGAAATATTATATTAAACTCTTTAACGTTCATTAATACTTTCTTCGTTGAAAGAAAATAACAAACTTCTTTTATAATTTACTTATCATCTTTTATCGAATGAAAGCGTTTTCAATTTTTTCTCACGTGTACTCTCTCTCTCTCTCTCTCTCTCACACGCACGCACGCACGCACGCGCACACACACACACACGCACACATAAAGACACTTACAAGTGATGACTTAAATTACACACCGTTACTAGGATTGGTAATAGCGAGGTAACAGCTAAGAGAGTAAAGCGCACAAGAAATATAGAGAGTGGTAGTAAAGTCTGTAAGAATTTACGTCACTGTCACGCGGACGATTTTAGAATAAGCGCTCGGCTAAACCTCTTGACACGTGCGATTTTACCGGCGGCATCATTGACACGTCTGGCTTAACTCGACTTGACTTTTAATTAGACGACTTCTTGCTCGTTTACTCTTTTTGTTTACGGGAATTATGGCTCCATGAAAGCTACCTATCTATCTATCTCTCTCTCTGTAATTGTTTGAGTTGAGATTATATATACAGAGAAAGAGAGATAGATAGATAGTGCATGAAAATGAGAATCGCGTCGTGTTGATACTTGTTAAAGAAGCGAGTCTCGGGGCGGATTACTTTCATTATGGAATTGATCAGATTACTTTCGATTTGCATCGTTAAAGTTTGCGACGTCGCGATTGTTTTACCTTTACTTCGAGATGCACATATCTTTCGGTTACTCGTTTTTTAATCCGAATAATTAGTAAAAAAAAAAAAAAAAAAAAGTAATGAAAGATAGAACTCGAACGATAATTTTAGAAAATATTTTCAATGAAATTTTAAGAAAAACTCCTTTGCGTTTCAATGATCCAAATGTTAAAGCAATATTTACCAGATCATCTATTTTATTTCTCTCATTTATTTATTTTGTTGAGTTCTGGCTTTAACTACACGGTCGATTAGTAATGCCGTCTAAAAAAAAAAGTAGAGACGGCGGAAAGAGAATAAAAAAAAAAATCAAAGTTGTGCGATTTTTGAAAAGAGTTCGACATCGTATTATGTAACTTTATGCCGAGCAAACTCTTATGAAATTTTTGTTATGAAAATGTCACTGTATTATTAGTTTAAAATTTTTATTTTTAGCGCGTAATCCAATATTAAAATTGTGATGAAAAACTTAACGAATAATTCTAAAATTTTTAATAAAAGACATTACATTTATGCATATTGAATAAAAAATTTTAATTGATTAGATTCGAATCTAAAAAATTCTTTGTAATTGTACTAATGCAGCGATTAACCTTCGGTTCACAACGACCAGCGAAAGAAAATATAAATACAATTTCAAATGGCCTGCACACATACACATAAGTATTAACGATACCAATATCGTCACACAAATATCACGATTTACACATCCTACTGCATATTAAACTATGAAAGAATCATCACCCGGAATAGCAAATACAGACGCGGCGAAAATTTTCCTGCGCGAAGATAGCACAACCGCTGAACTCGCGTCTATTATAATTGAAATCGAATCGCCGATGACTGTCGTACTAACATTAAGGAAACTTGTGTGTACAGTCGTACATATATACGCGCGAGTGCGCGATCCTGTAGCTAAAACGAAGAGAGAGAATATATAATCTTTCTCTCGCACAACTAAAATACATCCCTCTCGAGAATGAGAAAGAGATGTGTGTATATATAAGGAAAGGATAGTCGCTTATACTTGCTCGATGAATTTATGGGAGAGTGAACGATCGAACGCCGCGGATATATATCTCAAAAGCTAACTAAAGAGTGCGAGTAAGAGAGAGAGAAAGAGGAAGATGGAAACTTTTAAAATAGCATTGAGGTCGGACACACATTGGTCTGGTCGAAACAGTCGGCTGGACGCAGTCGAAGTTTATCGCGGATGTTGTATATAGCCAAAATTGATGACTGGTGATGGTTTTGAGATAGAAAAAGAGAGAAACAAAAAGAAAGGTCGATAGAGCCGATGTTAACGATATAATTCAAAGGGATCGTCTTTAAATACTCGCTCGGTACAATCGTGTATGCTAATCTAACTATCGTTCGATTTATCGTTAACGACTCACAACGGCGAACTACGCGCGCTAAGGTAAAACTCGTGTAACCGATTTCTAAGCAATACGAGAAAACTCAAGTTACCATGTTGTGCGAATTTCCACGTATATAATACGCGAGAGCGTTTACCGTTTAGACGGTGCGTTTAAAATATAAGGAGGCGCGGGAAAATCCAAAGATAGGTTTTCGCACTTGTCGCTGCATTAATTATCAATAGTGATCCGAGCGCCGTTTTAACGTTCATATTCCTTTGTTGTTGTCGCCGATGCGTAAAAACGCTAATGTCTTGTTTAAAACATCGGTTGGAGATAAACGGTTTGTTATTATATAAGGAGGTTTTAACGCATCAAGATTTTTCGATTTGTCCGTTGTCTTCGGTTTTTTTTTTTTTTTTTTTTTTTATTTTAATTATTGATATTAGCGTTAAAATTAGACTATCGCTTAAAGTTTTCCCATTTTTTTTTTTTCAGACATACGTTGATTGCGTACGTTTTTGGTTTTTATATACACATTTACCGATTTATTAGCTATGCAACGGTTGTTTTGGAAATTGTTACGAAAATGTAGGACAAATGATAAGATTTTTCTTTTTTTTTTTTTTTTAAATTTACTAATTACTTTGTCTTTGGTAATGCAAAATTACTTTCAATATTGTGCTTTTTAAATAAGCTTCATTTAATTATTGAATTTTTTTTTTATAACTCTATTATCATTGAATATTAATAATGTTTTTATTCAAATAGAATACGAAAAATAGCTTTAAATTTTATTAATATCTTCTTTTTACAGTGATAATTTTGCAAGAGTATTGAAATATAAACATACAAATAATAGTTTCTTTAAAAAAAACATTCGATATGTCGATGCTTTTAAAATTGACAACTTTAAAAATTAAAGCACAGTCGTCACGTGGATGGTATTCTTTATAACGTGTAAGAGCAAATCAAGCAACGAAAATTAACAATTATAAACTTATTTATATTGATGAAAAAACGAAAAATTTAATCAATATTGTCATTAGTTATCTCAAAAAGATAAACATGCGGCATTGTGAAGAAAATAAAAAATTATTTGGTAAAATTATTCGGTACATTAGCACGTGATCTGAAAGTTACGCGATCACAAAAAATTGCAATGCACCCATAGAGAGTTGTTAAAACAACACTGTCGCGTGATTAAATTGTTCTCGTTCCCTTCGTTAAAATAATTAAACTTCAAACATTATAAAGATACTGCGTCCATCTTATACGGAATGAAAAAGCCTGTAAACCATCAAAAGCGTAAAACAATAGCAATTGCCGTTGGCATTATTCCATTAACGAGAGAGGGAATAACTTACAATTGTTGACAGGCTAGTTGACGATAAATTTTAAACTTGAGAATTAATCTCGCGTTGATTTAATACGTAAAACGTTTAAGTTAACGTGGCCGTTATTTTAACTCTGCCGAATTTTGAATCGCGACTTAAGGGCTGAATTCGTGCGCGCCAGTTTTTCCGCGCGACAACTGTACCATTGTACTCGCGTTAACGACTACGGCTTTAGCGTGTGTGTAATGTCGTTTTTAAAATTGCCCTTTGTTACAAAAGCCTCGTTGTAAAGAACGATCGTAAGATATATACTATTCCGTATGACATTGAAATGCGTATTTTCGAGGAAAATTTTCCTTTAACATTATTATTTAAATTTAATGAAATAAAGCAATCGAAGTCGAATGATAAAATCTTTTAACGAGCAGGTAAAAATTTTGATTGCTTTTTTTTTATAAACTCGAATCGTTATGAAATTCTTTAGTTACATCTTTTTTTTTACTTCTACCCCTAGATCTCCAAATCCTCAGCCAAACATGAAACATAACCTGAAAATTATAATATCCATCGTCAAATATTTTAAACATGGCTGAGGTTTTCTCTTTCACATTCTAAGAATGATACTTGTTCAAGCGTCGGAGAGTAAGTTTATAAATCGTAGCAACTCAAACTAGGCTGAAAATAAGAGCGCGAGCCTCTTGGCTTTTAGCATTGGCCCAAAAAATTGTCAAAGTCGTCCGCGTGCCTGTGCGGGTGAGAAAGAGAGAGAAAAAGAGAGAGAGAGAGAGAGAGAGAGAGAGAGAGAGAGAGAGAGAGAGAGAAGGAGTAATGCGGGTAACGGGAGATGGATTCACCAGGTATACGAAACGCAAACAAAATAAAAATGTAAAAATGGAGATGCTCTTGCGGGTCAAGTTGCCGAATGGTCGAGCTTGCGAAAATTTTGGCTTGCTTACTTACTTGCTCTCGCTCATACGTCGTTTCGGTGTTCTGATAATGTTCCGACGACGAGTATGATTACTGGTTTTCTTTTTTATTAAGCATTTTTTTTTTCAACCCTTACTTTTATTTTTGGGGCTGATTTTCTTGTGAATTGTCGATGTACAAAATGTATGATGTAATGATTATGGAAAAAAAAAAAACGATGGAAATAATTTATTGAAAATTTGTTCGAGAGTTAAGTAATATCGAAATTATGAAGTTTTTTTCAAAATATTCACTTATAACATTTTGAATTATTGTTGTTAAAGTTTTCATGAATAAATAAAAGATTTTTTTTTCAAGTAATTATTGAATGAGATTTTGTAGTTAAAACGCCGGACCAAGAAATTGAGCAATGGCATATTTGAAACAAAATTCCATACATCAAATTTAATTGCTTATAAATTAGAGTGAAATATTAATTTTACTTTAAATTTCGAACGCCTATAACTGTTGCCTAAAATTTACTTGAATTTTCTTGGTTTATTTCGAGATAAAATATTTTATAAAGAATAAAATTTTATAAATTTTAGGTTTTAATCATAAATATACATGTACATATCTAAAAGCAGTTTTAATTTATCATTTTTCAAGTATGGTATTGATTGATATTAACTTGATAATAATTGTTTATTGTACGAATATTTAAAAAAAAAAAAAAAATAAATTTTTATTAGGCAATTTATCGTAATTTATAACAATTTATCTCAACCTATTATTTAAAATATGAAATAGCTCGCTCTTATTACAGCAATGAAATGTTTATA
Organism: Chalcis sispes; assembly: GCA_949987625.1. Lineage (NCBI taxonomy): Eukaryota > Metazoa > Arthropoda > Insecta > Hymenoptera > Chalcididae > Chalcis > Chalcis sispes. The sequence goes on along the minus strand of OX465096.1, from coordinate 58,611,290 downwards.
AATCTTCGGGACATTAATTAAGAAACTGTGCAATCTTTAATCTTTGGTTTCTAAACATCAACTAATTAATCCGTTTAATTTTGCGCTCGCAAACAATATTGTCGTACATTTTATTCATCGGTTATTACACTTCTGGCTTTTTAACAATGGATTATTTGCCGTGTTCTAGATAAATGCAATATTTGACAAAGCTTACATTTTGATGTAAAATGTATTCTCGTTTTTCAAATTGAAATATATAAATTTTATAAATTTTAAATGTTCTTGTTATAATAAATAAATAGTAAAAATTTTGACCTTTCAAATGAACTTATTATCGTTTAAAAACAATCTCATTTCTTGGTAAACAAAATTAAAAATAAATATATCACATTTAATTAAGAAAATCGTATGTCATCTGTTTGAATAAACAAATAAATAATTCATACATGCGGAAAACATTATAAATTACCGAGACAAACAAAATTACGAACAATTAACGAAAAACGCGTCGCGCGCCTTAACGATTTTTTTTTTTTTTTTTTTTTTTTTTTTTATAAATAAGCGTACGTCATTTAGTTCGCGTTACGATCTCTTGACGGCTTACAAAGTTTTTCCGCTTTATCTTCGGCGTCGTTTTATCATCTGCCAGAAAAATAAATGCTCTTAGAGAATTCAAAACTTGTACGTTGGTTATTTAACTATCGGATAATTTGGCAAGCGAGGGAGCGAAAAATTTTAGAAAAAAAAAGAAATAAATAAATAAATAAATAGAATTGCGATGTAAATTGAATTCGGTTTATAATTCGGTTCAACTTGTCTGTAAAACATTAACGCTTTCACGTAAACTTCATTTTCGAAAAGCTAACCAAAATTCGCACGTCTCTTGCACACTTTCAACATAAACTTCACTCGAATCTCTCCTTAAATCCAAATTTCCATTTCTCGGATCGGGACGAAAATTCACAGAGCGCGTGTTAAAAAAGCGTCGTTTCAACGTTCCTCGAGACTTGGCAAGCTTATTTCTCGATTCGTTGCCCATTCGTCTCGGGTGTTCTCTTCCTCGTAACTCTTCTTCATCTTAGCGTTGTTATGGACAGTTTTGTTCGCGTGGCGCCGGAAAATTTTCACGCGCTTGTGTACACGCCTTTATCGTCTCTCGGTATAACTAAAGATTTTCTTTCGTACAATCGGTTTTCGCGAAAGCACGCGAAACGAAGAGCGATTTTCTTTCCCTCGTTCGAGCGCTTTGTTCGGCCGATATATAGTACGTCGCCGTCATGCTCGTATTTTTAATTATCTTTTTTTTTTTTTTTTTTTTTTTGCTCATGTGCCGTGATTAATTTCGGCACGTCACTCGTAAGCGCGCTTTTACCTTGTCCCAAAAGTAACACTCGTCGCGCTTGTATGTATATATATATATATATACACATTGTCCAATTTACGTATTTTACGCCGAGTAAAAACTATAGGACGTACGGTTACCGTGAGGCAAAATAACAAGATCCATCGTGATTCCATTGTTCGTCGTGATTAGATCCGAGATAGATACTATATAGACACGTAACGCATCAGCGCCGCTGCGCGTCGTTTCTAAATCCGACTTGCTGTCTTCGGCTCCTTTACAAAAGCCAAAAATATTGCGAGACCGTGTGTATGCATGTCTGTGAAAAGTTGTCGAGACTTGTACGGATGACGCGCGATTTATTCGACAAAATAAACTTATGCCGAAACAATTAAAACTATTTAGATTTTGGCTAAATATAAGGGACGAAATGAAAAAAAAAAAAAACGTCCATTCGGCTTTAAAGCTAAGAAAATTAAAAATCTTTGATCATAAATTTATCGGATCACAACTGCATTGTTCACGCGATTCTTTTGCATCTATTTATCGTATACGTGGCGCTTAATTGCGTTTATAATCTTGAGATGTCGTGTTTCTTTTTTGATGTTTCTCGGCTTGTCTTTTTGTTGCTTTAAAAAGACAAAGAATCGGTTGATTGATATTAAAGTTTTGCGCTTTTTTCTTTGTTATTTTAAGAGTTGCGATGAAATGTTTATTTGTCGTTTGATGATTTTCTGGATTTTTCTTAATTATTTTACGTAAAAAAATAATAAATGTCAGAATTCGTTCATGTTTCTTTTATTTTAAAAAAGATATCCGTTAGTATTAAATGGGTAATATTTTTTTTTTTCATAGTCAATAAAAATGTTCTCAAATATATGATTTAGAAACCTTTTTATCATACCTCTGAATTTTTTCATTATCTTTAAAATTAATTTTGAAAATATTTTTAACTTTATTCGTTCAATTATTTCTTTTATTTTTATAATTTTATGCACAGAAAGTACAATCGTTATTTTTAAAAGTTCGATTAATTCAAATCAAATGTTTCATTTTAAATAAAAGAAAAAAAAAAACAAAAAAAAAAAAAAAGTAATAATTCATCACCAAAAAGGATAAAAACATAACTGGTCATAAAAATCATCATCGAAACAAGATCTTCGCACCTTAGCGACCAATAATTAAAGTTTAAATCGAAGCGCGAAATACATCCGTCGCTATAGATATCCCCGCACACGCGCTCGCAAGCATTTTCTCATCTCTCTTTCGAATATACGGTACATATCCGCGAGCGCCAAAAATACAACTTAGCAAGAATCGAGTTAAACGCAACGCGTATACGTTTATACATACACACGTGTACACGGATATACATATATACATATATATATATACACACACGCACATATGTATATACGTGTATACCGTACGATATATACATCGTCTTCTTCGACGCGAGCGCGCGCGAAAGAAAGCTTACATAAAAGCGAGAGCGCATCTTCGGCCGATTACGTCATTCGATGTTTCCGGTAAGACGCATGCGGTGGGACGTATAAATTGAAGAGAGAGAGAGAGAGAGAGAGAGAGAGAGAGAGAGAGAGATAGAGATAGAGATAATGCTTTTACCGATATCCTCGTTTTTATGCGAGCGTATCTTAGCGTATAGTCGAAGGATGGTTTAAAGATAGAATTGTTTAAGAGTTAAGGATGTGTAACTCATACGCGTGATCTCGAGCGTTGAAACGTTCGTTTTTTTTTTTTAAATTTCTTTTTTATTTTTTTTTTTTTTTTGTTTTCTGAACGAACGACTGATGGTGGGAGGTGACAAGACGGATTGACGAAAACGACGGGATACGTACGTCGTAAAATTTTCGATGAACTATCCTTGCTAAAATTGTAAATCGCTAAATGCGTAAGTTTGTATTTGTTTGAATTGTATTGGTATAGATCGTAGATTCGTCGTTTATTTTTTTTTTTTTATCTTGCGTTGTTAGAGCCAATTTATATTTTTAAAATACTTTTAATTACTATTATAAAAATTCGTCTTTAAATCATAAGTAATAAAGTGAGCTTCATTTATTTAAATAAATTATTTTATTTAAAGAATTTGATTTATTTTTGACAATTTAATTTTTGTCAATTTCATTTATAAATTACTTCGAGCGACGCGTTAAAAGTTAATGCGGGTGTTATAAATCTATATATATTACAGTGTGTGTACACACATATTTTTTACCAAGAGTCATATGTAAAAAATATTTAAATTTTATCGTAATTGACGTCGCGTCGTGAAAAGAGTTAATTACCTCCGATTTTACTGTCGGCCGGTATTATCTATCAAGCAGACGTAAATATAACTATATTATTAATAACCTCATCGAAATGTACTCAATTAAGGCCAACCTTCTCTAATAGTGTTATATTAGAATAATGTTTACATGTAATTTATCGTTTGAACGGATCAAAGCTTTCGCTAAGGAGATAGAATCGAGTGACCCAATTATCGCGCCTTTTAAATCCCTTGTTAAAATAATTAACGTAATTACAGATAAACAATTACAAAATTTTTGTATGCATATATATTTTATTTATTAAACATACATATTTATTTTTTGAAGTAAACAATGCGCTATAATTCATTGGGTAAATATATCATCATTTTTACAATCAAAATTGTTTGATTATATATCCAAGAATTTCGAAAGAAAAATTCAAAATTTTAAAAAATTTTAAATTATTTTAAAACAAAAGATTGGATTAATGATAAATCAAAATTACGGTTGTAATAACAATTATTTTATCCACGATATTAGTAAATTATCAGTATGGTAATTAAAATAATAACGATTTTCCATTTATCGCTTTTTGCTTTGATTAAAATTAAAAAAAAAAAAAAATTGTTCGTAAAACAAATGATTGATAAACGTTAAAGCGAAAATATCTTATGTTTTTAAATATTTTTTATTTCAAATTTTAAGATCGTTGGTTAAAATCAATCTTGGTGCATCGAACGTAACCAAGCCACAAAACGAAAATCGTCAAAGTATCGTGTTCACATCTCTTAATAAACCATACGCCAAAAGTAAAATAGAAAATCCTCAAAATCTTACATAACAACGCAGCGAAAATTCGCACGACGATAGCAAAAAGACGAGCGAGAGATTAAGAGAACGTGTAAATAAACGCATAAAACGAATCGGTAATTGGGTCATCGACCTAACTAACGACAAAATAGAGACGACGACTCGACGCGTAGTCCGGAAGAATAAGCCAAGCGTTTGCTGGTAGATCTCGAACGTAAATGGTGCCGCTGTCCATAGCAAACGATGCGATTCGAGCTTGCGCACGCACGCAACGTGAGAGGGAAGAGAAAAAGATAGAGAGAGAGAGAGAGAGAGAGAGAGAGAGAGAAATTTTCTTGCACGCGTCAGCGGTGATCGATCGGTTTTAATAAGCGCTTGCGTATTGTTATTGTTATTGTCGTTGGAATTGGCGCGCGACCTGCTCTCTCGGCGCGAATTTTCGTCTCTATGCATTTCGTGGATTTTTTCATTTTAACGATGGTTTAGTCATTTGGGTTTGGAAAGTTTTAATTCGGAGATCGTGGAAATTTATCGATGTTTGCTTGGTTAGTTTTTGATTTATTGTTTAATTTAAGTTTTTTTTTTTTTTTTTTTTTTTTTTATTTCAAAATATCGATTTTAGTACAGATTTTGAAATATATAGAAAACGAGAAAAAAAGGTATATGAATGATAAAGTAATTGAAATTATTACTTCGATTTTCGAGAAAAAGTGTAACTAAATGATACAATATTAAATGAATTGTTTTAAAACGAGAAAGTTACATAAATTTTATTTGAAAATTTTTGCGTGAATAAAGCCCTTCAAAATTGTTATAAAATTCATAAAGTTTCCTCTAGCATTTGTCTCCGATGATTTGTTGCTGTATTTATACATAATTTGATTTACATTATTTTTCCGTTGTTTGTAGTTTTAATAACAGTTAACTTTCACGAATAATCTAACACTTTTAACCGTTTGACTTAAACTTGTTAGTTTTGACACTAAATCTGATAATTGGTTATCCTGATAACATTTACTAATTCAATAACGCGATGGTTAAAATAATAATCTTTGAATTTGCGAAAATTTTTACAATCTTCGACGTTTTTTTCTTTGCTTTTTTTTTTTCAAAGAAATGATAAACAAAATTTTACCTGTCGTCGTGTTTAATTGTTAATTTTTTTTTTTTTTTTTTCAAATTCATTTTCGAGTTAAAATTTCCGAGCACAAGGAAGATCTTCATTCTCATTATACAATCATAAACCTCTCGAAAACTTCCCTAATTTCACTTTCTGTGTGCGCGCACTCTTTTCTTTTCATCTCTCAAGCAAGCAAAACGCTTCTTACGCGTTCAAAGGCTCGCCTCGGTAACCATTCACCGTCTCAATTAGCGTCTCTCTCTCTCTCTCTGGTATACAAGAAACGTGTAAACGAAAATAACAGCTGGGTTGGTGCGATTTAAGCGCTAGCTAGAAACGACGACATATGGTTAAACCCTTTGGACGATTAAAGCTGAATTATATCGGGGAGTTAATGCCTTGTGAATTTATATATGTATCGGGTACGTATGTATACGTTGTTACCTTCTTATTTCTGATCGGGAGTTTGGTGGCGCCGGTTTTAGGGAAACTATTTATTCCGATTACATGTGAGAGATGAAGAGAGAGAGAGAGAGAGAGAAAGCTCGATGATTCCGTGTACGTCGCCGTTAGCTTTGTCGGTTTAGTTTTCGAGCTTGAATTTACGTACGGTGATTTTTTTTTTTTAGGTTTTGTTGAATTTTGTAATATATTTTTAAACAGAAATAATATATTTTTTAAATTTCTTTTACTAAATGTTATTTCAATGTAATTAATAGTTTTGATGAATTAGTGTTTCTTGGCTCGGCTATTGCATCGACGATCACACCTTTAGTATCGATAGTCTGCTTATGTATCGTTTCTTGAAAACTTTGCGTAATTTCGATTTTCTCTATGCTCTCGACGTAGCAAAAAGCTTTGCAAAGTTTTTCTTTATTCCCGTATAAATCAGCGAATCATTGTAGTTTACATTTAATGATTTGCATACTTTTAAAATTTATTTCTCATCGTATTTAAACGCTATTATACCACCCATAAAAAGTAAAATTTGTTAAAAAAAACAAAACTAAAACTTTGGAATTAATATGAACAATATCGATATTTACGCTTATTAAACATCATCCCAAATTTTTCTGCGAATTAAGTAAAAATATATAAATTATTTTTATAGTTACTTATAATTATTGAATTTTCTATGTTAAACGCTAAACGATATATCGCTACGTTTTTTGTAACCTTTTATTTATACACATTGTTAAACAAAAATCCACAGTTGATAGAAAATTGCGTAGAATCGGTTTCTTTACGTTACATCAAAATTATCTTCAATGTTGACTAGCAAACTGCCAATTCGTTTGACAGTTCGTGTTTTTTTTTTTTTTTTTCAAAATAAACTAATGTAAAAATTAAATTTAAAAAATACTTGAGGTTCTTTCAAATAAATTATAGATAAAAAACGCATGGAAAAGTAATGATTTTCCTGTATTTACATAAAAAAAAAAAGAAAAAAGAAAAAAGTAATTTCAATGCTAAAAAAAGTTGCGCATAAAAAGAAACCCATAACCTACTATTATTATACGGTATACGATCACCTCATAAAAAAAAAAAAAAAAAAATACAGCGACACAACGTAACAAAAATCAAATGAAAATCGTGAAATAACAGCGCAATCCTTCCGTAACAGCTAACGTCGAAACGAAATCCGCATAACCCCGCGTAACATAATACGATATACAGTCGGTAAGGAGAACCGAGGCGAGAGAGAGAGAGAGAGAGAGAGAGAGCGGCTCGCGTATTAAAATCGACAGCGCGTAGTCGTCGCCGGTTAAGCCAGGGAGAGCTCCGAAGATAGCCGGTATCCGTATGTGCGCGCGAGTAAAATCGCTGGTGTATATTTATGAGAGAGAGAGAGAGAGAGACGCGTTACGTGTACATCGACTCGCGATGTTGCGCGGGCAGCTGTGTTGCCGTTTGATTGAACTGTACGACGCGACTCGCGCGTCAAAACTTTATCGTCTCTTTTTTTTTTTTACTTTTTTTTTATTACACCGGAATTAATCGATGTAATGTACACCCGTGGTAGGTTTGAAAATTTTTCGCTTTGATTATCAATTATCTTGTTTTAAATAGTGAGAGATGAGTTGCAAAATTTTTATTTATACGAGTATATATCGGTTACATTGAAGAGCGTATTTTTAAAAGGGTACGGTTTTGTTTATTGAATAAAGTCTTCATTTTTATTATTATTATTATTATTATTATTATTATTTTTATTTTATTAAATAGATTTTAATATTTGAGATATAATTTTTGAATTAAATGGAATGAAAGAATTGTTTTGCATCTAATCCTTGGTTGAACTATACATATAACACATATTTTAATTATTATTTATTTTTCATTTTCGCAAGCATTTTCAATAATTTACTAATATTCTATAAATATGTTTATTATTTTATCAAGCTCCATTATGTGCGATGATCTGTTAGGTGATTTTAAAATATGTATAACATGTCAAAATTTTGATACTTAATGCAAGTAGAACAATGCAATATTTGGTCAGACATCGAATAAATGTTTTTATTCTTATACTAAACCTTATACCTTTATTTTTTAATTATAACTGCAATATACTGATATAATATTTTTTTAATTCAAGCTGAATAAAAAACTATTATATTTACTTAATTAAATCTGAATTTTTTTTTAAACAATCCGTATTATCACATATATACGAAATAATTTACAAAAATCAAACGAGAAGACCGTAATTTTTCTCATTTAACTGCGAGTAAATAAAATAAAAAAAAAAAAAAAATTTATTATTTATTTTTACCCAATTCCGAGAATTAAAAATGTTACAAAAATGTGTCGATGAACCTTGTCAAACCGAAAAACCAAAATTTTTAACGCGCGTTATTTAGATTTGAGAATAGAAGACGCGTATATTTTTAAATACGTCTCTTCGTCCTATCGCGTATTTTTTTTTTTTTGTTTTTTTTGACTTTCTTTTTCGACCAACCGTCTCTTAACTGTTCGAGCTTTTTATTACTTTTTAATTGTTATGAATATTTTTTGTTAATTTTTTATGGGTTTGAAATTTCCAACGTTGGAGTCCAATAAAATTTTTCAAAAGCTGTTTTTATTTAAAATTTATATTTATATTTTTTAGTCTTAGTGTTTTATAGCATAGCCAATTATTCAGATACGGATTTAAATATAATTTTTACATTTTTAGCAGCTTTATTTAAATGTAAATAATTATTTCGTTGTACTCTAACGTTGCAAACTTCATACCCATAATTTTTTTACGTCTATTCTTTAAATATAAAATGTAATATAATGTTAAATAAGTACTCAACGCGTTATAAAGTTTCACAGTGACAATTTTTATTTATGCATTAAAACAATCATGAATTTATTTCAATAATTTTATTCAATAATTGCCGTTAGTATCTGTTATTAATTTCAAAACCATTTATTATAATTTACGTTTCCTTTCAAGTCTAAATATATATGCATAATTGGTTTTCATAGAATAACGACTTTTTTGACAAACAAACTTGAATATTTCAATGTTCCTTTACTTTCACCTTAGAAGAGCATTCTTAAAAAAAAAGAGAGAGATAAAATCATACAATAATTGCATGTTTCAAGTGTACATTCTTAGCCACATAAAGCAAAGCGCGCAATAAATTGAAAACATAAACTGAATTTTCCGATATCACCATTAAGATATCGGACAGCATTTATTCAAACTGAAAGCCGATTACTTCGAAGATTCGAAAAATAAATGAAATTACGCGATAAACACGCGTGGGTGTGTGCGTGAGAGTCTGGGCGCGTTCAAGCAACGAGTATTAAAAATAAATCTCAGCATGGACAGTCCCGCGAGAAAAAGAAAGAGAAACTTTTAGCCGTACGATGGAAAAAATTTTGTCCGAATAGTATTTTTCTCTCGTTTTTCACTTTACTTTTTTTTTTCCTTCTTTTGTCAGGTTTAGCAAGTCAAGCAAGTCTCAATTGCGTGGAAATGCGAGGAACATATGTGTTTAAGCGCGTGTACATATTTATGATTGTTGATGGTGTAACGACGTGTTTGAAAAAATTGATGTTTATCTGCGCGTTGAAAAAAACGGTTCGCTTTCTTTCTTTCGTTTGGCGATGAACGTAAGACTTATTTATTTTCAAAACGTTGTCTTTCAGTATGATTAGGAGTTGCATAATAATTCGCGATAAAATGAATTTTTGGACGTTATATTGATTTCATTCTTTAATTCCGATGTTTATATGTCATAGATTTTTAATCCTGGAAGAAATAGTCAAAGATATTGAAAGTTGTTTTTAATGACACCTAAATCTTTAGTTTATATATATATATATATATATATATATATATTTTTTTTTTAATTTAAAAATTATTAAATCAATAAAATTTTTATGATAAATATTTTTCTTCACGACCATCGAGCATCCAATCGTCGTTATAAATAATAAAAAAAAAAATTTATAAATGCAATCAATACTTTCGCTGTAAAAAATTTGGAAGCGTATTTATAAGTATTAAATAATGATAAATATATAGACGTAAACAGTAGAACAAAGGGAAGGTCAAATAATTTATTTTTGATAGACGTTTTTCTCTAGCGTTGTCTGGCCATTTGTATTCCGCGCTTTTGCAGTAAGAAATATCGGAAAATACTTACTCTGCACTGCTTTCGCAAATGGCATAAAAGTTCAATTTAAAAATAAGATAAAAAAAATTTTACATCCGCGTTATTTGTGATAAATATAAAATTAATAAAAATTATTAAAGCAAAAAGAAAATAAACAAAGTAAATCAATAAATCAATATTATTAACATTAGTAACTTTAAACACGAAGTCTACTTTTGAGCAAACGAATAATAAAATAACTTGACTTTCGAATCAATAAGCTAAATAATTTTTAAAAAAATTAAATTTTAATATACAAGTGAAGGTCGTTTGGTTTAGTGTGTCATTTACACCGTGAACAGATGTTAAGTGTGATTATATTAAAAGAAAAGATTATTTTTGTTTTATTAAAATTTTTTGATTTTTAACGAACCTTTAAACATTTTTTTACTATACAAAAATATATATGTAATATTATATTTGTTTTTTTAAATATGAATGTACAAAATACTTTAAAAAATAAAAAAATATGTATAATAACACATTTTAATGCGTAAAAATGTTATATCGATAAAATTTTCTGATGTATTTTTTTTTAAGATTTTATTTATAATTCTTAATAAACAATAATTAATGTAATATCATTAATATATTTTAACTGATACATATTTATTTTTAATTGATATCAGAAAAAAATAATCTTTGAATGCACAATTTACTAGTATCTCTTTTCAATTATTTTCTTTCCTTTTTCTTTTTGCACAACGATACTTCAACGACGAAAACTAAAATGCTGTTGATTAAACCGATCAATAAAATAATGAAAGTCATTTTCAATTCTTCAAGCGTAATCGGATGCAACTTCTTTTGCACGATCGTCTTACAATTTTGCAATTTATAACAAAAAGATTCCTCGTACCATCTCCTCGTTAAATCTGCTTCACGAAGATAAAGTATATGCCTTTGTATGTTTGGAAAAAATCTAACATTTTTCCATACAGGAATCGCCATGTGTCCTGGTGTCGTCATAAGAATATCATCAAACAATATCAAAGATGTCTCACCGTCGTTCAGCTCAACACTTTCCGCTGCTTTTACTCGAGCCATGGACAACGACGTTAAAATCGCGTAACCTCTGATCGCATGCTTCTCGAAATTGGTGATAACATTCGTACGATTATTGGTGTAATCGGCGAAGGAAATTATTCGGTTAACGAATTCACATTTTGGTTTGCAATATTGACTTCTGAAGTAACTTTCCATTTCTGTGCGAAACGGTAAAACCGGTATGTTTGATTTTAAAAAGTCTTCCAATGTTTTAAAAGGTTTTGGTATTTCCAATTTGTTGAATATATTGATAAGATTTCCTTGAAATACGCTTGACAGTACAAGACAGCATATAATGAAGCTCAACAGAAGTTTTCTCTCCTTCCACGAATTCATTTTTCTGTAAAGTGACATTTGTTGCATTAAAAATATTTCTACAATATTAATATTATCGTCAATACTTACGCGTAAATATTATGGCCAGTTACAACATTCATAACGTTCATAGTCACCGTTCCCACGACATCATAAAACCGATTGACAACCGTTATTTTTAATAACGAAAGCCAAGCGATGATGACAATCAACGTTGCAAAAATAATTGAAAAGTTAACCCATTTATCGAAAATTGAATATAAGTTTACTAAATTTTTAGATAATAAAGATCGATGAATGACGAGACACGTATTTTCACTGAATATCGGATACGTTAATTTAATGTCGCTCGAATTTGTTATATATAAACTTTGCATATTGGCAGACATTTTAATTTTGCCCTCACTCAAGAGATGAAGAAGCCCAGTAGTAGTTCCATTGCGAAATATTTGTCCAAGTCTATCCTCGTTTTTTGCCTGTATGAAATCAGCCACGAAATTGAAACTATCCATAAAAGATTTCATAATATTAACCTCCAAACCAGTAAAATTTTGTTCCATCTGCTTAACGTTTTTTATCTCTTGATTTTCTTCGTTGTTGTTGTTGTTCGTGACTTTGAGATAATGTTTACTAAACTCTATCATCGGTGGATTGTAAAGCATTGCAATCTGTATGCTTTCTTTGTGAAAATTGACGGGACATGATATTTGTAGATTCGTTAATTCGTTGTCATTCGTTACGTTAATCCTTTGAATTAGTTTCGATGAAGCACAAATTCGATAAGCAATTTCTTCGTATAACATTATTACAAACGCATTTGCTAAATCATCGGATACATTATAGCTATAAAAATTTTTAAAAAGTTCATTTGTCGAACAGTTTGCGTAACACATGATCGTTATCATCGTATCGTAATCCCAATCTAGATTATGATTATTCAATTGCACGGTAACATTCTTTAACGTGTCAGTCGATAATATTGGTATAAAGATGCAGGATAATTCCATCTTAAATTCAGGATAACACTCAGTGCCTGTAAATTCTAACAATACGAAATTTGCTGTTAAAATCGAATTAAAGTATTTAAGAAATTTATCCGTAAGAGATTGCTCGAACGTTCCCTTAGTAAATGAAACAAACGCTACGGTATTACACTTTGTGTAGCGTTTATGAAGTAAATTGTGATATATCTCGATGTTAAGAAATTTTTCTGTTTTAATGTATTCTATTTCGCAATTAGTACTATCGATTAAAACGACAAATGTCGCGATTATACAATAAAAATATTTAGGCATTTTTAGCTTTTTTCTTTACTGCAACAGTGAGAATAAAGTTATTAACTACTGATGTATTCATAAAATAAAAGAAACAGAAAATTATGAACAAAGTAAAATCGATATGTTTGCACATTATTCATTTAAATTTATTTAATTAAATTTTGTTTAAATAACATACTTTTCATAAGTTTTTACTAAAAAAATTCAATAGTGCATAAAATTGAATTTTTGTTAAGTGATATCGATTATTTTTATCTTAATAATTTATCTTTAACAACATTTTTAATTAATAATCTACCGCACCTAGTCGACTATAATTTGTAATTCTTATTTGTATTGCGATAAGCGTGAAATAAGTTTATAATCCAACGAGTTTTACCACATTTCAACCTCATAAAAAAAATGATTTTTATATACTTTTTCAAAATGTGTGAAAAATAATAAAGGAAAATAACCTTATTTACATGAAAACTAAAGAAAATTTATATGCTTTAAGTATCGAATAAAAAATATAATTTTTTTGCGAATTTTCCTACATTGCAAACGATAAGAATCGAAAATACAAGAATTTTTTGGTCGATCGACTTAAAGATGAATGGCATTCCAATCGCAACGTCAAAAGGTTTCACTCCGCTTCTTTCGAAAATCTCGCGCATAATATAATATCCGGCCGTAAGAGACGAGTCTGACGCGTATATCGCCGTATTGATGTGTCGATGTGTGGGTATACGTATGTGAATGGCGTAGGTTTGGCCCCCGCGCTAATTTCGGATCGCTTGGCCAAGAGCCGCGGTAGCGGCGATCTTCGTCTCTCTCTCTCTATTTCTCTCTCGGAAAATTTTCGCACGAGCCGGTAAACATTTGGTCGTCGTAATTTGTACGTTGGCCGATGCTTATGAAGCGATGACCATTTTTGGCGATCAAAAATTTTGTTGTCGCGTTGATTGGACGTTATTTTATTTTTCTTCTGATTCTTCTTATTCTTTTTTTTTTTTTCAGTTTTCGTTGTATCGTAGAGTTGTACTTGAATTTACGCAAAAATTGAAAATGCGTATAAAGTGTAACTGTAGTTACAAAAAAAAAAAAAAAAAAAAAAAAAAAAAAGATATATTTGAATGGTTATTTGTAAAAGTAGTCGTTTTCATGAAATGTTTTATATGTATGTATGTTTATGTTGCACATAAAATATCATCGTTATAATTTAAAAAAAAAAAATCTTTAATATCAATGATAAAAGCACGTATACAATTATTTTAAAAGTTATAACTTACTTCTTTTTAATTGCTTAAAAGTTTTTTTCTTATGCAATTTTAACGAATTATAAAATAATAATAAAAAAAAAATAAATAAATTTATCCATTATTTGTATTTGTAATTAAAATTTATTTAGGTTAATAAAAAGAATATGGTATTTCTATTTATAAAAAAATCGTTTTACAATTCCTTTTACAGAATTTATAAATAAATGCTTGTTTTTAATAAAAATATAAAGTGTACCACAAACAAACTGTATTTTTTTAAATACGTACAAGATCAACGTTCTTTCAGACATCAGATAACGTAAATATTTGCATTTTTTTTTTTTTTTTTACGATGCATCGTTCAATCGATTTCTCATTGTGATTTATATTTTTGTAAAACAATGCAATGCTTTTGTTTCGTTATTGTTTTATAAAATGCAAGTTTTATAGACGATGGCTATATTAATAAAAAAAAATGTGCAAAATTTCTGCATTTTAAAAATTATTTTCGTTCATAAAATTATAAGTCAAATATATTGAATTTATATCTAATTAAATATGTTTAAGTACTCAATTTTAGTTTTCATTCTTATAATTTTACAAACTTTTATCAAATTTTCTTAATCTAATTGACAACTATTACAAAAACGCTTTCGGCCATTGAGAATTAGAAATAAATTTCACAAAAATTTCCTATCATATATAATCTTTCTTTTGCTAGTTTTCAAAAATACCGCCAATATAAACACCGACTCACCTTCCATCTAGCGGATAAAGTAGCAAGTTGTTTGAGCTTTTAACGAAAGGTTAAACAGAACTATGTTTATCTTGTGCTGCCATCTACTAAATTTATTGAACTATAATTTTTGCTGGTAAATCGTATCATCTGTTGATAAGGAAGAAAGTACGTTTAAGACGCTGTATCTGTAATGTACTGTAATTACATACGTGAATATAGACAAATTAATATTTTTATGCAAACTGCAATTTTTTTTTTAATAATACTTGAATAAAACAAAAACAATTTCATGCGTATGAAATAATTTATAAGTTGCGTAATTTAAGTTTGAAAAAACTTTATTTGAGATATAATTAAATATTCGGTGAAAAATTTTATTGGAAATGTTCTATTTTTAAAGCCCGATATATACTAATAATTCACAATAAAAAAAAAGTACGTCGCATTTGACTGGTAAATTTTTACAATCGTACAATAAGTAGTAATTTTAGAAATGTTATAATTTCTACAATTTTTATATTAATGCATCATATTATTGAAATCATCAAAGATTTAAAATATTATTTATAATTAAATAAGAGAATGTTTCTTATAAAAGTTTTATATAAATAATAAGAAATAATATTATTGAACTTTGGTACTTGAAATAAATCAAATTTTTTTCACTAATTTAATTTTCTGCAAAACAATAATTCTATGTTAGAAATACATTAAAATTTAGAAAGTTTAATTCCAGACTATAGATTTTGATTCATCTTTTTAAATAACTATTCTTCAATTAAACAATATACGATAAGCGTAGACAAATCAACGATTTCTTTCGGACCAAACAAAAAAAGAAAAGAACAAAATAAGAAAAGTATAATATTAGTATTATATTCGTCATCCGGAATAGACATCTGAACAACTATTTTGATCGCGACAGGAGAGACATACTCTAAAAGAGAGAGAAACTGAGCGAATTCGATAACGAACTAGCGCGATTCGCTCGAGATGCCGAGTAGCTTAACTATAAGACTGCAAAGTAAAGACCGTTGCTAATCGTAACAATGCCTCGTAAAATCGTCTATGTCATATTCTTTATTTTTCTCTTGCAGCAACATTGTATATTCATCGTCCAAATCCCCTTCGCTTAGTCGTTATTAATCGCCGAGGCACGTGTCCGCCATGATTCTTCTTTCGTGCGTTTACTCTTACAGATGTGCCCAGAAAATTATCTCAACGACTATATCACCTTCCGTGACAAATCAGCGAGAGGTTTTTATGGATCGTTCGTTGCTTTTTACGTCTTATAAACAACGGATGAAACGGTTAAGATGAGAAAAGTAGATTCGGTTACATATTTTGCGGGCCGGTATGTTTTCCCATTCCTCATGGAATTGGGTCTTGTTTAGTCTTCGGGGATGTGTGTTTCTGCAATTTCGCGAGAGGAGTTTAGCGCGTGAAATAAATTTTATTTTTGTCCCATTTTCGTTATATGTGCTAACGACAAGAGATAATTTAATGTTGGATAAATGTTGCATATATATATATATATATATATTAAATAAAAAATAGGAATTTCTTTATGTAAACAATTTTATTTTTTATCATCTCGCATAAAAAATATGAAATTTAATATAATGCGAGGTAACTTAAAAATTTACCCGTGACCGGCCAATCGCTAAATTATTTTAAGAAGCTTCGATGATTACGAATTCATTCTGAACGAAAGGCATCGCGCGATACAATTCGTTTTTTTTAATCTTTCCGCAAAACACAATCACATCGACGAGATTAACGCAGCGATATCCTTGAGGATATCGCCGTATTAGAGCGTGAGATTTATTTTCACGCCGAAGAATTTTCTCTATAACTACTGTACTTAACAATCAACCATCCGTGTTAAATTTATGGAAACTTATTTATGTACGTATATATCCATGCACTTACGGTTAAACCGCGTTGCTGCGAACAAAAACGTCTCACCGTACAAATTCCAAGGAGAAGAGCCGTATGTCATTCACGCTTCTTATCCGCTATTTCCACCTCGAAGCAGAATCTAAATCACTCGAGTCTACAGACAAAGCGTATACAACTCTTGTATCGGTTCAGAGCTCGCAAAACGATACGTCTCTTAACGCGTTACATTAAAACGGAAAATAAGAGGAAAGAGGAGTTGTTGTTTTTTTTTCTTTTTTTTTTTTTTTTCTTTTTGGGTATATAGCGGAAGTGACGCGTGGTCAGGTGTACAAGCGCGATGTCTAAACGAACGCGACGGAATTTTTATCGTTGATCTTTGCACGGATGCCGAAGTAGTTTGTTTTGGATAAGACAACGACCGATTGACGGTCGACAAGGATTTTCCATTTGGTTGGAGGCTATTGCCGGTGTTCAAGTATTTATAATTTTGGTATTATAAACGAAATGGTTGGTTTATATATAGAAAGAGGTGCGTTGAGATCGGTTTTGGTATTTGTGTGGATCATAAGCTTTTGGTTATTTTTTTAAGGATATAAATAAAAATGTTTTTTTGATCAAGTATTTTTTTTTTTTTTTTTTTTTTTTTTTTTTTCATAAAGTTAAATAATATCTACATTTTTGATGAAATTAATGTACCATTAAATATTTTTTAAGGTGTGATTTCTAAAAAGTAGAAGACGATTTTCTGTATAAATCATTCATTTTCTTTTTTCCACAATACTTTAAATAATGAATAATCAACTTGTCGCAATAAATTATTCAATGCACATTAAATTCACTTTTATGCAATCAATGTAAAATATTTTCTGGCACTTTAATCTTAATTACATTTAGCAGCTGAAAAAAATATACTAATTATATATTCAAAATTTTTTGGCCGTCCAACGAATAAATAAATTCATTAAGTAGCAATAAAGGTGTCCAAATTGTTCAAAAACTCCGACGTTAAATTATTACAGGAAGAGAGATAGATATGCAATTCGGCGTATATAAATCTCGATCGTATATTATCTCATTAATACGGCGTTACGAACGCAAAACTATAAAAACACCGGCCAAAAAGTAACTCTTCTTCCAATCCTCCTCGTCTTCTTCTTTCTTTCGCTCGGAATCCTCAAAAATTTCTAAAATCGTCGTGCGAATAGATTCGCAACGCGCTTAATTAAATTAGAATGATTACGATTCATCGCGCGACGACTCGCGAATAATTTTAAAAGCGAAAACGTCTATTACAAATACTAGCTTATACCCAATATAAAGTTTTAACAAATCCACGAGAAAGTGTCGGAGCAAGAGAGATATAGAGAGAGAGAGAGAGAGACTAAGAAAAATGAAATTCATCGCGGTTGTCTGGCTAGCGGATTCTCAGACGAACAGAAGCCAAAGGAATTCAATGATTTTGCAACGGCATTTTGAATTGCTTTCCTTATTTTCTTTTTTTCATGCAGCATATTTATGTAAAAGTTTTCTTCAATTGCGATACGGTTTAATCCAGACGTGGATGAAGTAGACGTAGTAAGTAAGAAGTAGTTTTTTTGTTAAAGTGTTCAGATGTGGCAGATTTGATTTTTTATTTTTGACAATAGCGCATAGTCGTTTAATGTCTAATTTACTTGAAAGTAAAGTAGAGTTTTATAAAAATCTTATTTATTGTATTTTGTAATGTAAATTTTGTAAAAACTAATAAATTATTAAAAAAAAATATATCCGCCGACAACACACGGATAAATGTCAACATTCGAACGAAAGTGTTTTTTGTTAGATAAAAAATTTCTTTTCTCACGATAATAACGATCTATTTGGAAAATGTACAAACCATATCGCGAGCTCGTGCAAAGGAAAGCGATTATAACATTGTCTCGGATAAAGAAACAAAATAATCCCACGTGTGCCTACTTTAAATACGACAAGAATGCAAGTATACTAGAGTTAACGAGAGCGTGAGAATATTAAACCGCTCGAGTATATAAATTAAGAGTGAAACTCGCTTGAAAACGATAGAAAAAAATTATCTCGCCTTTCGTAATAAATTTCCTGTAAATATTCGTAAACATTTATAAAACGTTGATTAACGATTATACGCGTTCGTTTTCATTTTTTTCTTCTTTTTATTCGAAATGAAAAAACGCAATGCTTGTAACCACTTAAAACTTGGACAGACTAACGGCGTCTTGAAAGCTTGTGCGCATTCGATGCAAAGAAAATAAAAAAAAAAAAAAAATATATACATGTATGTATGTATATATATATATAAAACGCTTAAATTTGCTAAATTATCCCAAAATTTGGCGAGGAAACTTAAGCATTCCTGTGCGATTTTAAATAACGATATACGTAAAACAACCACTCCGACTCTTCGCTTCTCTCTATCGTTTCTTGTTGAACGGCAGTAATGCGGTTCTCATATATGAATACGTTTTACATACGCGTACGCTTAACGCGTAAGATGAAAGCACACGAAAATGGGTCTTGAAAATTATATGCGAAAAAAGAAGCGCATTACAAGCTAACTAGCTGTTTCTCGAACCATACTTTTATTTATTTATTTATTTATTCATTTTTTTTTTTTTTTCTTTTCCTTTTTGGAAAGAAAACTAACGCGTGTTCTGCGTCTTTCTTACATAAACGGAAGTGCGCGCGTGCACAAGTGCCAAATATTATTTCTGCCCTCGCGCGCAAAACAAATGTCGTCGACGTCGTCGTGTTGCGCTCCACGAAATAAGAGAGAAAGAGAGAGAGAGAAAGAGAGAACGTCGATCGTTTCGTGCATAAAAACATCCGTTTAACGTTCGTTAGGGAGGAAGTGGGCGAAGGGTAAATGGAGATGTACGACGGAAAATTTGCGGTCGCTTTGTTTATTAAGAAAGAGAAAGAGAAAGAGAGAGGAGAGAGAGAGAGAGAGAGAAAGAGAAAGATAATTTGTTGTTCGAATTAGCGACTAATAGTTTTGAAAGAGAAATTTTTTATTTGTAGGGATGTGCTTGCCATTTACGTTGGATTTTTTATTACGGTAAATAGATCAACTTTCAAAATGTATTTCATAAGAGTATTTTAAAGATTATAAAACTCAAAAATTTTAGTTGTTTTTTAATCTGAGATTGTTATTCAAACGTCGTCAACATGAAAAATTAAATTTTATATGTAAATATTAAAAATAGATATTTTTTATAAATATTTTAAATGAATACATATCGTTTATGTTATTAATACCGATACATACCTACACATTTAATAGTGTGTATTATTAATTATTATCTCCAGATCTACGTGTAACAATACATCACGAGTGATCTATTTATATGCAATATTTATATCAAATCTCTCGAGATTAGATTTTTTCGAAAATGAGAAATTTTAAAATTACAAACTTTAATTATTTTAATACTTCGAAGAACCAAAAAAAAAGATATACCGTTGTCGTGATCTAAAATTATTTTTTGATACACTTTTATAATTTTTACACGAATTAACAATGATCGTAATTGTCAATGTTTGAAACATTATTTCTTTTTTCGAGAAACGTTTTCGAATTACTGATAAGTTGCGAAAAAATAAAAATAAAAGCTGTGAATGAAAAAGAAAGTGAAAAAAAAAAAAAGATTATTAAACGTCATTGTTGTCATAACAATTTTTAATTATTTATAATTTTTTCTTCGACGCGCGGTAAGATATCATAAATATTTTATCGCGAAAAATTAAACATTACGATTTATCTTTACAAACAAACATTTCCATCTTTTCGCTCGATTTCTTCAAGCAGCAAAGCTTCGATATATCCTGAAAATAAACGAAGTACTCGCTAATATTTTTCAAAACAGTTTATCTTCGGTGAAACTAAAAAGAAGAAAAAAATCGCTTTTTCTACATCTACATTTTTCGTAAATCTCACGCCGACTGGAAATTTATTACTAGAAGCGTTAAACTTCAAAGCTATATTTGTTTGTTTTTCCAAGCATTAAAAAAAATTGAGTAATTTTGGGGTTCGTATATGCGAAAAAAAAAAAAAGTAATGATGATAATTATTCAAATGCAAAAAATTTAAAAAGGAAATATAAAAATTGATTTACTTATGTGAATTAAAAGCGATGTTTTAACAATTGATTATCATCATAAATTATAGATTGTTTATTTTTACAGTAACTAAATACAAATTCCACGAAACTGTGCTGAAAAAAGAAAGCAAAAAAATTAAAAGTTAAGTCGTGCACAGACTTTTGTTTATACAAATAATAATTTTGTTAAAAAAAAAAAAAAAAAAAAATAAATTTCAATTTCAATTTATAAGTAACGAAATAAAGCTCGTCTTTTAACGTGTGTATAAATTTCTAATAGTGTAGAGTTTGGTAATATGTTTACGATTGATATGTTTTCGACGTTACAAATCGCAATGATATAACCAACATTAAAATTACCTCATTTTCTATTGAAAATTTAATCAAGGTTAAAATTTAAAGAGCATCCAATTCCCGATTGAATATATTTAAATTTATTATGTTTTATTGCAATTACCTAATTATTTTCGATAACTGTACATTGGAAATTCGGTTAGGCGATGCGTGTCTCTTTTTTAAAGTTATACATTTTTTATTAAAAAACTAATAGTTTCGCAATTAAAATTTCATTGAAATTATTAATCATGAATAAAATTGAATGAAATCTCAAAATCGTCATTGAATTTTAATCAAAGCTAACATTGTTTTAAAAATTATTCTCATTCAAAATATTAAAATCGAAAATCATTAAATATAAATAGAAATAAATTAACGACATGAGCGAGTTTTACGTACAAAATGCAGTCGTTATTTTGCCGCGTTATCTTCGTTATGATCTTTTTAAATTTAATATAATTTAAACATCTTAATGTACATAATCGTTGATGCAAATAGTCACGCTAATTACCTATAGGTTGATAAAACCATCACTGGATACTTGCCTAATCGTTAATTATTCTATATAGAAAAGCTTTGCTTTTCGCTTTTCGCTTTTTTTTTTTTTTAAATCTTTCGTTTGTCTTTCTAAAGAAAAAGATAATAATTAATAAACCCCCTTGAAAAAATTCCAAGCAGCGGTAATTTAAAAAAAAAAAAAAAAACTCCGTTACAATAATCATTATATCACGTACAATGGAATATATTTCGTTCATCGATAATTCCTCGATAAAATTTACTCCCCGATCGCGGCTTACGCGCCGACTCGCCAATACGTATATGGCCTCGCTTACGGAAATAATATCCGCAAGTTTGGGAAAAAACAACGTAGGTATAGCGTTGCGGTAAACCGATGCGCGCTCGCGCGAAAGAGCGAGAGAATTTTTTTATCGTCCGATAATTTTCGTTGTTTCTTGACTTTTTTTATCATCGTTGTCCTTTTGATTTTTGCCTTTATATGCGATGTTTTATTCTTTTTTTGTAATTTGTTAAATTGCGGAAAGAAAAAACGCGATTTTAATGGTTTATTTCCGCGTTTTGGAATTCTGATTGTCAAAGGTTTGGATTTTGAGATAACTTTTGTGATGTGTATTCTGATTATTCTTATAATTACGCGTAGATTAAAAATAAATTTACGATCGATGGAGTAGCGTTAAAGCATTTGACCAATTCTGTAATAATCTTTTTTTTTTTTTTTTAGTTATATAATGACTAAATGAAACAATTAGTTATTAAATTATTTAAAATGAGTTATTTAAAATAATTAAAAATATTTCATTTCAGTGCAAAATACACTTTTAATTTTTAAGAAGCTTTATAAATGAATTAGGTAAATAAAGTTAAAAAAATTAGAATGTCGTATAACATCGTTGATTCGTTTTTACAAGTAAACATTAGACTTATTTGTATAAATTACTTACAGATGTTTCAAGTATTTATAGTTCTTTGTTTGAACATTCTTGATAATTTGAATTTTGAGCATGCGAGCCAGACTTCGCAACGACTAATTTGTTATTGTCAAAAGGATGGCTTTGCTTATTATTATTATTATTATTTGATACACTTTGTTGTATCAAATTCAACCTGATGTATTTGAAATGTTTTAGTTTTGTTGGTTCTAGGAATTTTTTTATAATTAATGTTTAATTATACGTTTATGTTGAGATTGATAATTTTATTAAATAATATAAAA
Organism: Chalcis sispes; assembly: GCA_949987625.1. Taxonomy (NCBI): domain Eukaryota; kingdom Metazoa; phylum Arthropoda; class Insecta; order Hymenoptera; family Chalcididae; genus Chalcis; species Chalcis sispes. Next base: position 58,588,407 of record OX465096.1, on the reverse strand, counting down.
AATTGTTGTTGGTATATAGGTTCATAATAAAAGTAAAACATCGTATACATAAGTTACATTTATTTCCATTATAATTTTACAATAAATTAATTAGTGTATATTTTAATGAAAATTCATTTTAAAAAATTTTATTTTATTTCATTCATCGTCATATCGATACATTTTGTTTTGTTTTTCATTCATTTGAGTCGTGCTTATACATATACGAGTTTGTTTCTTTCGTGGAATTTATTTTATTTACTTATTCGCCTTGTGACCTTTAAATTTTAAATCAATGAATTTTAATTTCATTCAAACGAAAATTTATTGCTTTTAAATCGTTTATTTTTTACTGATTATCGTTTTATTTTTAATTCATTATTTTCATGGGTTTATTATATTTCATGGGTTAATCTATTCTGCGATATCCAAATAATATCTTTAATGTTTTTTTTTTTTTTTTGTTTCAGGTAAAGATTTTGAACATTTCACTAACTTATTCGTGTCAGCGTGATATTAATCTAAGAATGTATGTATTTATTAAACAGTATCATTATAAAAAATAAATTTTAAATTTTATTCTTTTGTACTAGAAATATTCATAGAACAAAATATTGTATGCAATTGAACTTTAGAAAATTAATAACAAAGAAAAATGAAAAGGTAAGTCACAGATTTTGTTCAAAACTCACTTGCACGCATGGGTATTTTTGATGCGCTGATTACGAATCTAACAATTAAAATCAACGCAAATTGAATTTTTTCGTAAACTATTACTCGTATTGAAAAAGAGCGCATTTAACAAACATACACGCAACTATTATTATTTATTTATCTTTATGTTATTTAATTAAAATGATAACGCTTTAATTATAGTTAGCCAATATGTATTATATTATTAAATAAAAACAGTCAATAATAAAAATATTTTACGATTTATACGATATAAAAATACTTTTCAAATAAAGACCAAATTATTATATAATTCAAATTATTCTTATACGCATGCGTAGAAGTTGTGAAGTATTTTCCTTGAATAAAGTAGGCGAATTCAATCACTTGAGAGCGCTTATGGGTTAACAAAAGAAAAAGTAATAAAAAAATTTAATTTTAAATATTTGATAACACCGTTACAATAATTATTTATTCCGTCGTCTAAGCAATTTTGTCCTTTTCTACTTGCGAATAAATTCATCTATTCAATATATAATTTTCCTCTCGATGCATTAGTTCCTCATCTCTCCACTTTATTCATTTGAACCGAACGTTGCGCTCATATACGAGTACATCGCTTGTTGACATACATTATGAGATAAAAAATATAATAAATTTTTCAAATATACATCCGCGCTTAATATATCCATTGCATTATCGCAATGTTTACGTACGGTTTATATTTAAATTTTTTTATTTTCGATAGTTTTGTTTGTAAAGCAAACAAGTGTCAAAATCCCGTGCACTTTAACTTGCGAAAGTTCAGTGCGCGCAGTCGCTTTGAGCGTTAAACGTATGCTCTTAAAATTAAAAGTTAAGAAAGACAAAAAAAAAAAAACGTCACGTATGCGTGTATTTATCTTTATAATACTTCGTTCTCGTTTACTGCAATATTCTCACTTCGATATCCCAACGTATCACTTTCGATCGTTGAATAAATTAAAAAAAAATTATTCGATATTCTACGATTAAAACAAACAACATCGTCGCAACGACATCTCAACGTCAACGTACGCGCGCATGCATCTTCTGCATTAAATTTGCACAACGTCGTCGAGGAGTAGTAGCAGCAGCCCGGCATCAACGTCGTCTTAACCGACGTCGTATAGCCGCCTCCTAATATTACACGCACAACCACTCGTTGGCTCTCTCTTGCTTTCTCTCTCTCTCTCTCTCTCTCTCTTAGTCTTAACGTCCGTCTTGTTCTCGCTCCGTATTTCTGGAAATTGGACCGGCGATAGTTGGTGGCACCGGGTAAGCTTTCGCGCTACTCAGTCGCTCGCGCGGGCTTGGTCGTGTCGCCGCTCTCTGTGCGCGTGTTATCGATGCGTGGCGAGCCCTTTGGATTCACACGTATACACATAAATATTTGATTTGTTATCTTTTTTTATTTTTTTTTTTATTTTTTTTTTTTTATTTTTTTTTATTTTTTTATTTTTACGTTGATCGAAGCTCGCAGCAATTTGTCGATATGAAATTTTAAAAATAATTTAACGCGGTGAAAGTTAAACGATTGGTAATTCTTTTTTCCTTTTTTTTTCTACGGTGGAAATCGGTGGAGAGCATAGCGCTAGTGTCGAATGTTTTGATAGATCGATTGGTTTCTTTTTGCTTATTTTTTTTTTTTTTTTTTTTTCTTGTTGTTTTGTTTCGTTTTCACATTGTACTTTAATTTTTCTTTTACAAGACTTAAAGTTATTGCATTATCTTTTCAATTATAATTGAAAGGCGAGAACTGTGCGAGCTTTTTTATAACGAGATTTAATTGTGAGTGAAATAAAGCTTACATTTTTTAAGGTTAAATTTGGTAAAGCAAAGATTTGATAAAGCAAGTTATCGATTTTTCGAAGGAATATTATAACGTTTAAACGATAAATTCTTTCTTATCGAATTCTTCTATTTGTTTTATTCGACAAGTTTACTCTTATAAAACATGTATTAAATAGTTTAAACAATTATATTTTAATACAATGCAATTTTTTATAGTAATTTTGTATATTTTAAAGACAATTATTTATATATCATTCTCTTCTTATTCATAAATAAACAATTAATTTAATACACCAATAAGTATGTGACTAAAGATATAACTTTATGAATATTTTATTTATGAATAAAAATTACTTAACTTTTTTAAAAACCCTCTTGATGATGTTTCAATTATGCATTATGGCGATCCTACAGTGATCGGTATCTTAAAATTTTGTACGCTTTGTTTCAAACATTACACATACGAAATTTATTTAAACATTTAAACTTCGTATTATTACGAAACTAAGTTGTAAGTATAGATTACAGAAAGCTCGTCAGCGTGTATTAATAATACAAACAATACGATACACCTTATACAATATTTCGAAAATTATAAATAAACTTTACGGATACGAGGTTTTTGAAGTTTCACGCGATAAATCATCGAACAATATTTATAAGATTTTTTTTTGCTGTAATTCTAATATGTCTTAAAATGTAAATTTAAAGATTTTACATTATTAACAAAATTAATAATTGCATTATATAATATTGTTATATTTAAAAAAAAAAAAAAAAAACACCAAAACAAATTAATTCTTTTTTTTAATTTAAAATAGTTTTATTTAGTAAAATATTTATTAATTATTTTGTAGCCGATTGAAAAAGAAAGGTTTTAATTAATTATCTTTTATTTATATCTTCATTTTTTATCGATTTTACAATAATTTATGCAATATTTAAATTTTAATGCAACATTAAATATCGAAAATTTTTTTTGAATTTTAAAAATACCTCATCTCTTTATGCTCGTTTCATCAAGAATCTACAAAAACTGTGACGCAAGAAATGTTTTCACGCTAGAAGACGTAGAGAAAACAAGAAATAAATATTACCTTATTATTTATAATGAATTATTGGACTATTTTAAATTAAAATTATTAGTTTATTTTTAATTAAAAAATTATATAATTTTTTTCGTTAAAATATCATCGCAACTTTTTTAACGCTCGATATTATTTATATTTCAAAATAGTAAACAGTAGAAGTCTCGTTTAAGAAAATTAAATTCGATAAAAGGCCTTTAAGTTATTTGTATATTTCTAATTTTTTAAATTATTTCAACGCAATGAAATTCCAACGTGAAAATTTTATTAAAAAAAAAAAAAAATAAAATAATTTTAAAATAATAAATTATAAAAAATAATTCAAATAGTTCGACGAAAAGAAAATTTCGAACGATTCGAGTCGCTCGTTTATACTTAGAATTTTTCCGAGTAATTCCCCCAATAGCTTTCAACCTCGTCGAGAGGAATAATAATCCTCTCTCTCATTCTATATTCGCGTTTCTCTCTATCGTTAGTAAAAGCAATAATACACGCAAAAACTGCAGTTAAGAACTCGTCGTAAATCAGAGCAAGCTACAGTTCTCCCACGTAACTCTCCCCGATTTCACTTCGCCGTTATATTAGAAAACCGAGAGAAAGAGACAGAGAGATATATATCTAAGCGAGACTAATAAATAAAGAAGAGAAAAGGGTAGAGTAAGAAGAGACAGAAGAAGAATAAGAAAAGTTAGATACGAGACAACGACGAATGTACCAGTTTTTCAACCAGCACTCACCAATATATATATATATATATATATATATATATATATATATATATATATATATATATATATATATATATATATACACACCAGTGGTAGTAGCGCGCGTTTCATCGCTTGAATACGAAATTCGCCGAGAGAAATGAACGAGGCGAGATCGTTACGCATCGTTCGATAATAATCTCTTCGATAAACGTGTAAACTATTAATGTGTGTTCTGTGTGATCGATTTCTCGTCGGTCAAAGCTTCGAGAAGGATAAAGCGAAAAGGAAAGAAAAATAATAAAACGATAAACGATTAAAATAAAAAAAAAAAAAAAAAAAAAAAAAAAAATGGCGACGACGGAGATTTTCCAAGACTGGGACTCGCCCCACGAGAGCTTGACGTCGATCTCGAGGAAGACAACCAGGAAGACCACGAAAACTACCAGCAGGAGAGAAATTTACGACGACGAGGTAAGTTTTCTTTTTATGCGCGCGTTGTACTCACGCGTAGATAACAGCTAACACGACCGGTTGGTTGTATTAATATATTTGTGAGCGTTTTTAGACGTTCGACGATGCTTAAATCGCGTAGTTTCAGGACGAATTTTTTTTTTTTTTTTTTTTTTTTTTTTTGTAACCCGAGATTGCGCGAACTACACGCGGTTCGTTAAAAGATTTTTGAAGGATTTTGCAAAAGATTCGTAGGCTCGTAAACGAGCCTTCTTTTTTTAATTACTTAAAACGTAAAGAAAAAGAATATGCGTAAAGAAATTGTTGCAAAATATAAGAAAAAAAAAAAAAAAAAAAATCGTACCCAAGTATTCGGCATAAAGAAAAAAGGTAAAGCATGTAGGGATTGATAAAATGGCAATAAAAATTAAGCGTAAAATTCCACCAATTATTATCGCTAAATTTTATCAAATACATTTACAAAAAAGAAAAAAAAAAAAAAAACAAGCAAATAATATTAAAATGAAATACAAAAAGAAAAACAAAATACATCGCCAAATACGAATTGTGCCTTTTATTTATGGTATAAATTTTATCTGACGTTTTCTTCTACGTTGCTGCCATTGTGGCACATTATAGTTATTCTCCCAATTAAAATAACAATTATTTACCTGAAACATAAAATTATTTTTTCTTAGTGAAAATTTTTTTTTTTTTTTTTTTTCAACCAATCACCTTTAGCGCGCTTACTTAACGACTTATCCCACACTTCGTAGCTATTTACCGAGAAAAACATGGAATATTGCAGTAAACGGGAAGATTTTTGGTCGCAGTAGATTGGGTTTTATTTCCTCTATTGACGAGCGTCGATGGTGCGCATGAATTCTGTAAATTCAAATTTTTATGCGTTAAATTATTCGCTTTTGAATGTATTGAATAAATTTAATCGATAATTTAAATATTACTATCGATACATACATCAAATCAGTAATTTTTAGAATTTTTCGTCTGTAATCTACAAACGCTTTATATGAAAACTATTGGATAGATTTTTAGTTTCATCAAAATCGGCTTATGGGAATAAAATACATCCTAATTTAAAGTTTAACACGAATATGAAGTCTTGAACACGCTTATACTCGATGTACGCAGGTTAAATAGCAGGTGTAAGAGCTGAATTGAACTTACCTCATAAATGAAACAGAGAGTCAAGATAAAAAAAGTTATGCAAAGGAAACTTGGTGTTAATCGGACCATATTTTAAACGTTGATTTTAAAATATTTTCCAACTAGTGTATTTCGGTGAGTTCTGTAATTTATATATGTTTATTCGTATGAATAATCTTTTCATTACAAAGTTCAATTCATACATTTTACACTTTTATCGCGCAAGTTTTATTAGAAAAAATAAAAATTTTTGCTTAGGAAAATATTTTTATTTAGAATTTGAAATTTTCTTTTAAGTTTCCTTTTTTTTTTATTCTTTAAATTCACTTTCACACGAAAAGAAAAATATTTTTTTTTATAACAAGATACTATTTATTAAGACACTGAAGAAATAAATTATCAAAAATCCCAATTTTCATTCCACGAAAAAAAAAAATCAATGTACTTTGAAATAAGGAAGAAGCTTGAAGAAATGAACAAAGCGCTCCTTAAGCAACTGCCGTATTATACAGCGCATACGTACATCATAAGGCTAAGTGCGGCGCGTCGCGGTGGGAAGCACCGAGCCTCTGCTTCAAATAGTTCTAATTTTTTTCCTATTAAAATGAGGGAAAATTTTTTTTAACGAAATTAAAATTAGGGTTTAATTTGTCATAAAAAAATTGAAAATCGTATGTGCCTCTCGATTAGAAAACTTAATTTGTTTATAAAAAATTATTGTAACTTTTTTTTATAAAAAAATTCTGTATTTTTTAATATCTTATTTTGATATAAACTAAAAGTTGACAAATTTTCAAAAAAAAATAAAACTCGACTCCGAAATGTACTAAGAATTCATTGGAACGTCCCATATATTGTTATAAAGAATAGAGAAAAAAAAACGCGGTTCCATGTGAAAATCGTTTGCGGGAATAAATTTATTTATAATAAAGTACACAAGTTTAATAAAATAATACTATGTTACCGATTTTAATTGAATAATGATTAACTTACAGATTTTTATTTAGTTTTAAAGATCTTGATTACTGATTTACTTTTAGATTTTAATTTTACTTTTCAATGCACACTACTCCCTTTTAAACAGACTAACTCTAACCTAATATAAGTATTTGTAATTTAATAACGTCGCTCCTATTGCATTGTTAACAGCACATGCGCATTTTCATTACAGGAATTATTTTCAACATACATAGTAGGTATGAAATTTTGATGCTTTAAGGCTAATTTTTATCATCTGTGAATTCTGTATAAGCTTCTTCACGAGGAAAGTAACAATCGTGTATTTAGCAAAAAAAAAAAAAAAAAAAACGATTAGGATTTCTCACTGTATTTAATTGTTTCTTTAAATGTCCACAATTCATGAAAAGATACGTTTATTAATTTACTTTTTATTAGAACATAACGAATTTTTTTCTCGGTAATATTAAAAAGGAGATATTAGACTGTATTTTGGTATAAAATAATCGATTTGACCATTTTAAGAATTTTACTCCTTTTCTTTTTCGTTTTAATTTCATAAAATTTTTTCAAAAATTACTATTTTGTGCCAACATTTGGCCTGAAATCTTTTTTTAATGTAAGTTGAAAATAGTCAAATTGTTAAAAAAAATGGAAACTAAAGGACGAATTCGATATATACTAACAATTTTTTCAATACCTCTTGAACATCTCGTATGAAATATCGCATGCAAAGCATAGAAGTTAAAGCGTTTGAGTAAGATTTTACACGGGGCTAAACAGCTGGTGAAAAGTTGAATCTGCGACGCTATAACGCATGTGAATATAAAGATATGTTAATTAAAAAGTTAAAATTCCCGTTGATTCTTTGTTTATTTCTATCTTCGTACGCGTAAAGATTATATTGCAAATTGCGAATAGAATAATTAGGTTTCGAATTCAATATGGACGCTTTGGAGTTAATGGGTTAAGAAAATTACAAAATTTTTCTTACATATTTTGACATTGAAAAAAATTACCCGCAGGAAAAATATGTATAAAAAATATACGCGAACCGCATTAGTGATTCTTATCAATGTGCGTTGAATAGAAGTAACTTTAATCTTAACTATTCTGACAATACTAGCAAATCGATAAACCGTCTATAAAAAGCGAGAAATGAAACATTTTTTGTGCAAATAAAACGTACTTTTCTCAGCTTATAATATTTAAATTATAATTCATCGATTTTGGTAAATTTTCACGATAAATTAAATCGTTATTACTTTATTTTATTAACATGAAAAATCTTTAGTATATACATTATTTGCATCGAAAATAATAGATTTAGAGTAATTTTTTGTCAGATACGTTCGTGAAAAATTATTTTTTAACAATATTTTAAAAAACAATTTTGGTTTATTAGAGTTTTTTTTAATCAACTTCGTTATTAAATAAATAAACGAAAGATTTTTTACCACGAAAATTCCCTTGTGATAATTATAAATCTTTACTTTTATAACCATATTTTATAAAAAAAAAAAAAATGTATTTAATTATGTTTTCTTAAAATTAATAAACATTCATTCTGCTACAGTTTTAATAGACAGTCATTTAGCTCCAGAAGAACTTCTACAACATTTTATAATCATTGTTTTTTCGAGATACATTTAAAAAAAATGTAAAATAAATTTTGTCTTAAAAGGTCAAAGAAGAATCTTAGAACCTTAATGAAATAACGATATTTATTCTTTTAGCAAGAAATTAAACGATGAAAGTGACGCGTTCCCTGTTATTATCATTACTCGTTACTCTATTAATGCGCAATGTGGTATATTCAAGAAAAATAATGAACTAAATATGCATAAAAGCATTCAATGAATGTAAAAGGGGTTTACGTTGTGATTGTGGTAAAGGTAAACCTGACACTTGCAAATACGGAAAATGCGTATAAAATGTTAGTTTTTTCATTAATTATTGTATAAAATTAATACATGAAAATTGATAAAAAATAATTAAGATGAAAATTCAGCAATTAAGATGTTCTTTTATAAATTATGTTATTTATTCAACAAACGTTAAAGGATTAAACGATCGAAAACTTTTTTACGATAAAATCAAAAATATAAAATTTAACCAATTTTTTAATTAAAAACTAAACTAAAACTAAAGCGTCTTTCCTTTCTCAAAATCATTGAGTCATCGCTAAAAATCATTGAGTTATGACTAAAAAAACAGAATATAAACATAAAATTAAAAGAAGAAAAAAGGTATCGAAGAGGAGATATTAAACTTTATTTTGAAATTACAAATTAAATATATCTGACCCTTCAATCAAAAAATTTAATTTTTTTATAATAAATAGTTTTAATTTTTTTTTTTTGTTTTTCTTTTTTTTGTATTAAAATTTTATATAGGTAACATAGTATGTATTTTAAAAGCGCAGTATTATTGTGCTTAATAAGAAAAAAATTACTTGTTTCGGATAATAAATCTGTAAGATATAAATTTTGAAAAAATTAATATATTTCAAGCTGGAATTTGGCATTAAAATCTTTTTTTAATAAAAAACAAAAATTGTCAGATTTCCAAAAAATAAATAAAACTTGACTTGGAAATGTGCAAAGAAAGCTCGAACGAAGATAAGTAACTCGTACAGAAAAAAAAAGCTTTAACTCCCGCTCACTTAACTAACCGAGAACTCATCCAAAAAGTATATATACACTTACAGCTACTGTTTGCATGTGTAGAAATGTTTTCCGGTTGTAAAAACTATATCGTTAACGCGTCCGAGGTCTTTCACGAGTGCGTACGTACACCATCGCGATTCTGTGGAAATTTTTGATAACGGCTGGACGTATGCTAAAAGGGATAGAAAGAGAATATAGAAAGAGTTTTTAGTTTATTCATGAAACTGTTCCTTTGTTTTTTTTTTTTTAAACAGCGTAGTATTGTGTTTTTTTTTTTTTGTTTTTTTTTTTTTACGAAAGAGCGAGCTCGGAATAGTTAATTTTTATTGGATGTGTCTATTTTTGATAATGTAGATCATGGGATATTTTTTTTTTGTCTTGTAGCTATTAGAGAATTATTATGAAAAATAGAATAATTTGTCGGTAAATGATAAACGCTCATACGCAAAGAAATAATAAGTTGTTTGTAATCAAATGTATCCTATAATCTTTTTTTTACATTCCATTAAAATATTTTTAATTTTAATATTCATTAAGTTATAAAATTCTAAAAATAAATATTTCGGTAAAAAAACTTGATGCTAATAATAAAATTAAAACGTATTTTTGATCAGCGCATCAATTTTAGAAGTCATCTGTTATTTGCATCGTTTAAAATAATCGTAAAGTAAATTTAAAATTTTTCTTAGAAATTTATCATTCATTTTTTTTTTTTTATATTTTTAACCATTCATAGTTTATAAAAGTTGTGTTTATTGTAATTGAATAATTTGATTAAGCAAGGTGAACCATTTGCTTTATTGTCGCTCGGGATTGTGTAATACGCGTATAAAAATTATAGCAATGTATTGAATATTCTAATACATTTATTTTATGTTCTTTAAAATTGTTTCTTAACGCGAGGCTTTAATCCCGACAGTAGCATTTTTACGACGTTTAAACTCATATCATCACGTAATTTAAATCTGCATCCATTGCAGATTAATCCCAGCATCCATACACGCACACACTTACAAACATCGTTAACTCAAACACATATTGATTATCCGTAATCTCCCGCACATATTGCACGCGCATCGAAAATATTATCTTTTTCTCCAAAAATAATGTTCTATTTCCGACTTTATCCCGTTGCTTTTTTTTTTCTCATCTTTTTTTCCAATCTAGTCTCTTATATATATTTTTATGAGACCCATGTGTACGACCTTGGCGCACTCGTCGAGGAAAAATTATTGGTCTCGCGTTTTTTTTTTTTTTTTTTTTTCTATCTTTCTTTCACTCCAATAGAAAAAGAAACGTCCTTTTATACTAAAATTTTTAGGGCGACGGTTTTATTTATTTTTCGGTTCTATTATATTCGGTTTTATTATTTTTTACATTCATTGAATGCTTTTATGCATATTTAGTTCATTATTTTTCTTGAATACACCACATTGCGCATTAATAGAGTAACGAGTAATGATAATAACAGGGAACGCGTCACTTTCATCGTTTAATTTCTTGCTAAAAGAATAAATATCGTTATTTCATTAAGGTTCTAAGATTCTTCTTTGACCTTTTAAGACAAAATTTACTTTACATTTTTTTTAAATGTATCAATTAGTAGAAAAACTATATTTCAAATTTACCTTACATCTCGAAAAAACAATGATTATAAAATGTTGTAGAAGTTCTTCTGGAGCTAAATGATTGTCTATTAAAACTGTAGCAGAATGAATGTTTATTAATTTTAAGAAAACATAATTAAATACATTTTTTTTTTTTTATAAAATATGGTTATAAAAGTAAAGATTTATAATTATCACAAGGGAATTTTCGTGGTAAAAAATCTTTCGTTTATTTATTTAATAATAATAAACCAAAATTGTTTTTTAAAATATTGTTAAAAAATAATTTTTCACGAACGTATCTGACAAAAAATTACTCTAAATCTATTATTTTCGATGCAAATAATGTATATACTAAAGATTTTTCACGTTAATAAAATAAAGTAATAACGATTTAATTTATCGTGAAAATTTACCAAAATCGATGAATTATAATTTAAATATTATAAGCTGAGAGAAGTACGTTTTATTTGCACAAAAAATGTTTCATTTCTCGCTTTTTATAGACGGTTTATCGATTTGCTAGTATTGTCAGAATAGTTAAGATTAAAGTTACTTCTATTCAACGCACATTGATAAGAATCACTAATGCGGTTCGCGTATATTTTTTATACATATTTTTCCTGCGGGTAATTTTTTTCAATGTCAAAATATGTAAGAAAAATTTTGTAATTTTCTTAACCCATTAACTCCAAAGCGTCCATATTGAATTCGAAACCTAATTATTCTATTCGCAATTTGCAATATAATCTTTATGCGTACGAAGATAGAAATAAACAAAGAATCAACGGGAATTTTAACTTTTTAATTAACATATCTTCATATTCACATGCGTTATAGCGTCGCAGATTCAACTTTTCACCAGCTGTTTAGCCCCGTGTAAAATCTTACTCAAACGCTTTAACTTCTGTGCTTTGCATGCGATATTTCATACGAGATGTTCAAGAGGTATTGAAAAAATTGTTAGTATATATCGAATTCGTCCTTTAGTTTCCATTTTTTTTAACAATTTGACTATTTTCAACTTATATTAAAAAAAGATTTCAGGCCAAATGTTGGCACAAAATAGTAATTTTTGAAAAAATTTTATGAAATTAAAACGAAAAAGAAAAGGAGTAAAATTCTTAAAATGGTCAAATCGATTATTTTATACCAAAATACAGTTTAATATCTCCTTTTTAATATTACCGAGAAAAAAATTCGTTATTGTTCTAATAAAAAGTAAATTAATAAACATATCTTTTTATGAATTTTTTTCGTTTTTTTTTTTTTTTTTTTTTTTTGCTAAATACACATGTTACTTTACCTCGTGAAGAAGTTTATACAGAATTCATCGATGATAAAAATTAGCCTTAAAGCATCAAAATTTCATACCTACTATGTATGTTGAAAATAATTCCTATAATGAAAACGCGCATGCGCTGTTAAAGATGCGACAGGAGCGATGTTATTAAGTTACAAATACCTATAGTGGATAGAAGGAAGAAGTGTGCATTGAAAAGTAAAATTAAAATCTAAAAGTTAATCAGAAATCAAGATCTTTAAAAATAAATAAAAACCTGCAAGTTGATTGTTATTCAACCAAAATCGGTAATATTGTATTATTTTATTAAATTTGTGTACTTTATTATAAACAAATTTATCCTCGTACACAATTATTTTCACGTTATATATAAAGTAAAAAATTATTATTTTTAAAATGATTTACAAATTATCATTTACTTGTAACGTAATAATTATTATTTCTAATTAAAATTTTATTAGTAAGCGATTTAATGTACACATTTGAATAAAAATGAAATAATCCAGTACTTAATCATTTCTTTTATTATTCATATTATCCAAAAAATTTTATATTATGAGATTATAGTTTCCAATAATAAAGTGAATTTAAAGAATAAAAAAAAGGAAACTTAAAAGAAAATTTCAAATTGTGTATAAAAATATTTTTCTAAGCAAAAATTTTTATTTGTTCTAATAAAATTTGCACGATAAAAGTATAAAATGTATGAATTGTGTCTTTGTAATAAAAAGATTATTCATACAAATAAACATATATAAATTACAGAACTCACCGAAATACACTAGTTCGAAAGCATTTTAAAATCAACGTTTAAAATATGGCCCGATTAACACCAAGTTTCCTTTGTATAACCTTTATTATTTTGACTTTCTGTTTAATTTACATAATAATCAATATTGTTTCAATATTTTTACAATATTGATGCAATATTGTTGCAATATTGTTGCAATATTGTTGCAATATGGTTGCAATATTGCTTTTATATTATTACAATATTATTTCAATATTGATGGAATATTGTTTCAATATCGCGTCAACATTATATCAATTTTGCTACATTACTGTATCAATATTGTACCAACATTGTGTCAACATTGTATCAATATATTTTTAGTTATAATATCTATTATATGAATTCAAAACTACTTGCATGTATATTTTATTGTATTCAAAACTACTTGCATGTCTATAAAAATATTGTTACATTGATAAAGAAAGTTTATTTTTGTGTAATAAATTTAAAGTGTACTACAAAGTCTTTGAAGCGTCTTGTATATAAGAGCAATTTTCATCTAGGCTATCACAATTTTCTCTTTATTTCGATTTTATAATGTTTATTAAAAAGTAATCTTACGTGATAAATAAAAAAAAATTAAAATAGTAAAATAAGTCTTGATCAAATGTTAAAACCACTTAAAGATTAATCAACTTTATTCATTACGAGACTTTAATATGCAATACGAGTGTATATGGAGAAAAGGAAACGGTAGAAAAGAAAACGCGTTCAAAATGTTAATTTATACTAAGGACATTTACGTGCAGTGCAGCGGTTTAAACGAGTGTCGCATGAGAAAATTGTGTATGCTAAAGTGTGAGCTACTTTTGCAAATTCATTGCTTAGATACAACAATGGAAGTAAGCGAAAAAAACCTGATTATATACTATTTAACTTTCTCAAACTGGGTGTTTGTATATGTACAATGGTGTGTAATATATTCCTCTTTCATTTGATCAGAGATGCACTGAAAGCTTTCATACAAAAAAACATTTAAGATATAGAGCATTAGCGAGTCTTTTTGAACCTTAATAATAATATGTTAATTTACTTTCATATTGCAATATTGCATGAAGGATCTTGGCTCATGATAAATCAAATTAAACGAATATTTTTTTATAAAATAAAAACCACACAAATATTATTTTAATCGTTTTTATTTTTATATTTATTTATTAAACAAGAAAAAACATCATTATTGAAAGATAATTTTATGTGTCTACATGTATACTCTACTCAATTTAATAAATTATTAAAAATACATCAAAACATCGCTTCCTCATGAAGTAATTTGTCAACGTACTTATATTTAATGCAATATTTGATATATATATATATATATAGATCGAAAATATCAAAACTCTTTTTAATACTGTTAATAGTAAAATAGCTATTTACTATTGAGAAAATAAATAAAAGAAAACTTACCGCAAAACTACATTTTTTACCGAGGCCATGAAACGAAAAGAAATATAATTTTGAAACGGCAAACAAAATAAAATACTAAGATAATGTGAAGCTCTTTAATCCTTCAGTTCCTTTATTTATATTGTCTTTTAAGAAAAGAAAAAAAATATTGTGTAAAGATCAGATTTTCTGGGCCAATAGATGACGATCTAGTTTCCAAAAAAAGCAAAATAGTAATAAAAACTACTGTTTTTTTATTGTCGACGTCACATTAATATATTCTTCCATATTTTATATTTTCATAATTATTGTGTATTATCTTTGGGAATTTATATTCTGAATTTGATTATCTAATGGAATTGATTATCTAATGACATCTTTTCAACATTTAATGAAAAAAAGGTTATTATAACTAATTTAAAGCATTTGTCAGACGATGTATCTGTCTGACTGTCTGCGATTTTTTTTATTTGAAAGAGGATTTAATTAGGATGGTTCTGATCTACTTTTGATAAAAATCGGTAGAGCCGTTGAAAGAATTTATCGGTCCTTTTCTCTCAATTCGTCATTCCTAAAAATCTCAGTTACGTTGAGGGTCATTTAAATTTCTACCCAAAAATTCTATTGCTACGTATTCTTGATATTGAAATACATCTATATGAATAATCGATATCAATATATCGCAAGGTGTGGTGTGCTTCAACGATCAAATTATACATGTATGGTTAATGATTAAAAATTTATTTTTTCAATGTACTTAATACAACGTGTTCTTTTCAAAAATAATATTCATAAATAATACAAAAATTAAAATATGCATACAATACGTTATTTATAGTTATGCAAGGATACACTCGTAAGGATAAAAATATAATTTATTGTTTAAAATAATTTTTAATATGGATAAAATAAAATTGTGTTCTTTGTTGCAAAAAATTTTCAACAATTTATTCAATTTTTTTTTTTTTTTTTATTTTAATTATTAATTATTTTAGAGAAAGAAAATAATAGTAAAACAATATACATATACGTCTATTTTTTTATTATCGATCGTTTGAATGTACGCGAATCGTCTTTGTTTCGTTGGTATTTTTGACTAAACCTTTACCAAATAATTGCGAAAAAAGGAAACTCTGCCTTCTATGATGATTAAAATTTAGTGATATTTTATTCTCACAACTATTTAAAATATACAAATCTAAATAAGCGTCTTAACTTTTTATTTTTTATCGTAATCGCCGAGATAAAAAAAAACGCCATTAAAAAAGAAAAATGATAATATAAGCACCGGGAGTCAGAAAAACTAGTCGCGCTATACTTTTTCTCGATGCGTGTATTCCTTTATTGGCTATGTACTGCTTTCACCGTACGATCGGTGCATATTCGGCGATAATCATTCTCGTTATCCGTCGTCAACCGCTAAAATTATTGTTTGTGTACTCGTGTGCGAGCACACGTTCACAATGCTGTGCCGAGCGATTTTCTTTTCGTTTTTCTGTTTTCATTTGTTCCACTGTATATACGTTTCTTAATTTATAAAGGGGATAAGAAATTTAAATTATATTAAAATTCAAATTATAAAGGGGGTAAGAAATTTTCGTGCGCTAATATGTTACATGGGACGTTCCAATGAATTCTTAGTACATTTAAGAGTCGAGTTTTATTTATTTATTTTTTTTTTTTTTGAAAATTTGTCAACTTTTAGTTTATATCAATATAAGATTTTCTGCTGAGTATCAGCTCAAAATATTAATTTTTTAAAATGTTATGCGCATTTAACAAAAAAAGGAGTAAAATTTTTAAACCGTTATATTTCGAATACTAATCGTTGGAATCATATAATTTTGTTTTTTTTTTCAATTACGCCAATAATATAATACGTTAATAATATCAAACTTTAAAAAAAAATATATTATTTGACGCAAACATTTTTTATCAAAAAAAAAAAAAAAAATCACAATGTTTTATAAACAAATTAGGTTTTTTAATCGAGTAGCACAAACGATTTTCGATTTTTTTATAAGTCAAAATAAAGCTCAATATCTCTTCTTTAATTTCGTAAAAAAAACTATAGCTATATTATTATTTAAACTTGACGCTCCGCGCTAGCCGTTGGGCTGCGTCACACTTAGCCTCACGCGTGACTCTTACGCGCTGCTCGATACGGCGGCTGCTTAGGAAGCTCTTTGTATCGCTTCTTCTAGCTTTTTTTTTCCTGTATCAAAACACTTTTTTTCTTAGATTATTTTTACGTCAAATCAAATCTTAGTATTTCCTCTTTAGTTTCGTGAAAAAAAACATTTCTGGGCATTCTGATAAAAAACAAAAAAAAAAAAAAAAAATTAGAGCTGTTCGAAACACAGTAGCGTACAGTGCTCTCCGTCGCGCTCGCAATGCGTCAATTTCGAATAGCTCCAATTTTATTTTCTTTTAAGCTGCTTGGAAAGGTTTTCTTTACAAATTTAAAGAACAGGCATTGAGTTTTATTTTGACGTAAAAAAATACTAGTAAAAAGTCGAGCATGCTAAACGATTAGAAAATTCAATTTATTTTCTTTGACACAGCGCTAGCTGCGCTAAGTAGGACGGGAAGGACGGCGCGTCAACTTTAAATGGCTCTAATTTTTTGTCTTTTATTTAATCTGCCCGGAAAGTTTCTTTTAAAAAATTAAATAGAAAACATTCAGCTTTATTTTGACATTAAAAAAAAAAATTGAAAATCAAATTCATTGGAACGTCCCGCATATCGAATACGATGAAATTAGATTTAAAATGTGCGCGTGGATCGGAAAGAGATGAAATTTTACTTGTATAGTTAAAGCGCGATCGTTTTTAAATTATAATTTTTTTTTTTTTTTTTTTTTTATTGTAAAAAATAATATTCATTAAAATAAAACCTAGAACAACATATTATTATATTTCATTATCGCTTGCGTCCTTGTTAAAAGTATTTTCTGTATGAATATTTAAGCTCTTACGTTTTTATACTTATGTATGCCCACATTTTGCTACGTTTTATTTATGGTTTATCTATTTTTTTTATAATTGTTATAACAGGCGTTATTAAAATTATTTCTACCCAACTAATCTTGATTTAAACGAGCGCAAATTGATGCAATTTTTTACACACATTTTTTTTTTAAAATAATTTTTTCTAATGTGAAAAAATGTATAAATGTGAAACATTGTAAAAGCAGTTTAATTCAAATGTATAATAATTTAACGCTGAAAATCAAGGATAAAAACTGAATTTTAGACAATTAGTAAAAAATAATACATTATTTCGTTGCGATGATTCAAATTTCAAATTTATTGAAACAAAATAAAACATTTTAAAATTGTATACATCTATTTTTTCAACTACATCAAAAATGCGAGTTTCTTTTATAATTGTGCGTGATGATAAAATTTTTAAATGTAAACGGCGAGTTAATTGTTTAAATGTACAATTTAACATTTTAAATTTTGCAAAACTTTATCGCGTGGTTTGCGTTTTTTGAAAATATGAATATTATCACCTGCTGCTATGGCTAAAGTAAAAAACGCGACTTAAATGAAATAAAATGAAAAAACATGCAACGACAGTTAGAAATATCTATCGATTGGTGTTATTGTACTGTTACGGTGGTGTTTAACATGACGATGAATGAGTTACGTTTGATTTCAAAACTTATGTATTTATCTTCAAGCACGCAACGAGGAATAGGTAGGGTTACGTTAGGTATTATTATTTTTTATTATTTAAAAAATCAATCTATAATTATTTTTATACCTAATAAGGATTTTATGAAAAATTAATAGAGAAAAAAAGTAATAAAAAATAAATAATTAACACAAATATAAAAGCGATTAGCGCGTAATAAAATGTTAATTTTCGATAAATAAAGATTATACGTAGTAATTCGATTCTTCAATCTTTATTTAAGTTTATGGCCACTCTTTTATTCGAATACCGTCATTATGTTGTGGCCAATTTTAAAATTAGAGCCGAATGTATTTTGTTACTAAATCGTTAACGGCCCGTAAATAACGAAATTTTAATGTTTTCCTGCAATTTTTATCCGTTTGGTTTTGCATTTAAATAATTGCTTGATTATCGATGCATAAAATTGATTAAAAGAATCTGTAACCTCTTAATAACTAATGCTATTCAATCGTTATATTTTATTTTATAAATTTTCAAATAACGCAGTTTCTTTATTAAAACTCTAAAGATTTGCACCTCTAAAGATGTAATTAATTAATCATCAAACAATTATATTTATTCGTTCTCATTAATATTTGCTTTCCACACGACTAAGTAAACATAATTCAAACCTCCATTCGCATAAACGCGTTTGTAATTGTGTACGATGTGTCTCGGGGGGAGGGGGGAAGGGGGGATAGCACGTGCGCAGGGAAAAATATAATTGCTAGCGACCTTGTACCGTGAGAGTTTACTCTATATAATTACGAGAGTATATGATTGCTCTTGCTTTCACGAGAGAGAGAGAGAGAGAGACCTAATTTCACGTGTTTTGTGTACGTTTTACACAGTATCTATATACGAGTATCGATGGCTTGATACAAGATTAAATCTTATTGTGTGTCGATAAAAAAAAAAAGAAGATTTTTCCATTCAATTGTAAACGAACGATTTAACGAGCTATGATTTTTTTTTTAATTGATTTTCTGATTTCTTACTATTACTTCTTTTTTTCTTTTTAAGTGAAATCTCCATGTATTTTAATTTACAAATTTAATTTGCATTGTTTTCATTATTTATTAATTTATATAAGAATATCCTGATGAAATTGTTTTCATTTTAGATCGTTCGAAAGGAAATTTTATGGAATTTTGTTCAAAATAGAAATTGAAGATCAATGTCAAAAAAAATTTAAATAGTTTTAAAATTTTTTGACCGTTCATTTGAACTATATCTCTCTACGAGATTCAATAATCTTTATTAAGTTACGTATACTTTGTGAACTTGAATTTCATTCGTTTAAAATCTCTGCTGACCTTTCGACCAATAATCAATTGACCATGTTAAAGTCAATTATTATACGCTCGCGATTTTAATGCATCGTTAACCTTATCTCTGTTGTTGTAATTCGGATCCGCTTTGCTTAATTTAATAAACATAAAGATAATAGTTTTTTATTTTAAATTTGGATATAATTTTAAATTCATTGAAACTCATTGATCCTTAATAATTTTTAAGAAAATTAACTTGAAATTTCATTTAATCACAGCTTATTCATTTCATTTAATTTATTCATCACCTTTTAAACATATCTTTTTTAAAACTTAAGTCGATCGGCAAACTTTGTTCACGAAAAAATAAAAGAAAAAAAAAGTACGCACAACGTGCATGACTCCATATCTGACGTAATTCCTTAAACGCGATATGACTTCACGTGTATATATATATATACATCTAACAAAGGTCGTTGTCATTACGCATACGCAGACCTTGCGTCGTTCAATTGAACGTTTTTAACCAAGAGTACTAATAAAAAAAAAAAAAAAAAAAAAAAATAATGAGTAAAGAGACGGTGAGTTGGAAAATTTAGTGCGACGAGGTCGACATATTATATACCAATTAACGAGCGCTTCATCGGCATATTTACAGATTATGTTAATTGGAATGCGCACCTATTGACACTTGATGTTTATTTGCGCAACGAACCGTTCAAGAATCGAATGGCTTTATTTCACTAGGTGAATTTTATTTTTATTTATCGAAAAATCAACGAATCCGTTAAGTAGATTTTAAAAAAGATTCTGAAATTTTACGCAAACACGCGAATTAAATTGTCAAAATTATAAATTAAATCGCCATTGAACTCGTCACTCTTACTTCCGCTTTCATAATAATGCAATGCAATGCTAATATTAAAACATTTCGTCATAACGAAAAGCTGAATTTAGATAATAAATAACTGTTCGAAAGCGTGCCGTCAATTTGCGCAAGAGACGATTCCTTACACGAATCGTAGGGAAAAACAGTTTTTTTAATAAATTAAATGAAAAATCAAAATGAAATAATATGTATACATATATGTTTCTATTATTCCATTAAATTTTTAAAAGTTTCTTTGTATAAAAATTATAAGTATTTTAATAAAAATTAAATTAGTGCTATTCTATCTACAAAATCATATTAACCACGTCGAACGTTTATTGGCCCCGCTTCGCCTAAACAATCATATAATAAAATAATTTTGTTTAAGATATCTCTTTAAATTATTTATAGAATCATGTCAAATCAATTTTAATTTAATGTATTTATCGAACGGTATAAACTACATTTTTCCTAAGCATACTTTAGAAAAATCGAGGGGGTAGCACTTTGTTACTGACTTTGAATCGTGTAACTTTGCAATGAAACGGTAAAATAGTAAATGATACGTTTATTAAAACTATACTTGAATTATTATTGTTTTCAATTCTTAAAAAATATACTCAAACGCATACTTGTTTTTTTTTTTTTTTATAAAATATGGTAAAAAAAAAAAAAACATTTATAATTATTATAAGGAAATTTTAGTGGTATAAATACTTTAATTGTTTAATAATGACGTGGATTACAAATAAAATTAATACTAATGCTGATTGTTTTTTAAAATTTGACCAAAAAAAGTTTCTTACAACTGAAAAATAAACGGGAGTTTCAATATTTCCACTTTCATATCCCTATATAGATACGCGTCCAATCGTCGTGGATTAAACTTACGAACGGCATATGTTGTTTAATCGCATGTAAATCGTCACTTTTTCCCTTTAACTTCCTGTCGCGTGCGATATTTCATACCGGCTGTTCAAAAACCTCTTAGTACACTAGGAAATCGAGTTTTTTTTTTATTTTTAAATTTGACATTATTCACGATTAAAAAACTTAATTTATTTATTTGTAATAGATGATTACAATTTTTTTTTTTTTTTTTTTTTCATATTAAATTTTCTGTTATATTACCCATACTTTCAAAGTACATAACTTCTTCAAAAATTAACGTTTTGACTCGGTGCTTTGTATGAAATCATCTTTTTACATAAACTAAAAGTTAGTTAAATTTAAATAAGAAAATAAAATAATATCGGACTCCGAAATATCGAAATATCTCGACTAAGAAATTTTCGGGACGACTCATACACATAATACAAGTAGTTCTATAAAGACAGACGCGTTTTATTGCGCGGGACGCATGACGAAGTCTGTGTCCTCGTTCGTTACCGTCGTTTTATATTGTTTTGAATAATGTAAGTAGAGGAATTCGTCGCTCGTTATCATTAAACCGATGAGTCATTCGTTAA
The DNA here is from genome assembly GCA_949987625.1 of Chalcis sispes. NCBI lineage: Eukaryota > Metazoa > Arthropoda > Insecta > Hymenoptera > Chalcididae > Chalcis > Chalcis sispes. Next base: position 58,566,516 of record OX465096.1, on the reverse strand, counting down.
AGCCTGTTTTTTTTTTTTTTTTTTTTCTTTTTTTTAATCTTCATTTTTTTTTCATTTCCTTTTGTTTCAATTTACATCGTTTGGCAGCAATTCTTTCAATTAATTTTTTCTGTTATTGCGAAACTCAACTATTTACATTTATGAAGGTTTATTCTTGCTGTTTTTTATGCATCGATACAATTTATTTTAAAGTAACTAATTTTATTTTTTCCTTTTTTAAATTATACTTTAACACAAAGTTAAAATCAATTATTCTCCGTTAAGATTAATAGTTTCACAGTTTTATCAAATGATTTTGACACTTGAAGACCCTATCATCAAATCAACAACCAAACAATAATTTTATATAAACTGTACCTTAACTTTGAATTAAAAAATATTCGCAACACCTAATGCAACAATTACCTTAAGCAAAATTCTTTCCTTTCACTCGCATTGCTTTATCGTTCCGCAAAAAAAAAAAAAAAAAAAGTACACCAGCAGCTCAGCATCCATCCTCTAAGTATTACCCAATCGCGTACTCGCGCTCATCCTCGCGTCCGCATGTACACGCGGGCGAACTCGCGTATCCGCGACTAGGAAAGAGCGATAAACGTATATGTATGTATACGCGCGCGAGCGAAGTTTCTTCATGCCGCACGTGAGCCGCGAGCCGAGTGAAAGTACACTTACGCATCTTCGCGTGTACGCGTAGCCGTCTGCCACTACCTTCTTCTATACGTGTGTAGACACGCGCCGGATAAGAGAGAGAAAGAGAGAAAGAGAGAAAGAGAGAAAGAGAGAGAGAGAGAAAGGTAGACGAAGCGAGCGCGTCCATGGCTCGGAGAGCGAGTCTCTTCGGTCAGTTGTTTACCGAGCCTCGTTACGTTGCGAGCTCTCTTTTACCTGTGTTTATGTGTTCTTTACGTATGCGCGTCTCCTCGAACGCTTGTGTTTATACAGTCGTTTCATATCGATCTGTTGTATCGTTTAGATAACTTGTCGTTAATCGGCATCTCTCTCTCTCTCTCTCTCTCGGTGAGAAAAAATCTTAAGCTAAATCACGAGTGATAAAGAGAAAGGGAAATAGATTATCGATTAATATTATTATAGGACTCGAGGCTAGTTGGTTTACATCCTTATTGTGAGTATGACTTAAAGTTTTTTCTTTTATTTTTTATTTTTTATTTTTTAGCTCCGTTGCGAAATTGAGTTTTTTATAGCGAAATATTTTTTTCTCGATCTTATATTTCCTTTTATGGCTGACCAAGTAAACTTTAATCCTTTTTTGGTACGAAATCTTCCTGGTGTGTTCTTTGCATCGAGTTGTTAATTTATCACTTAAAAGTTAATTTTATTTTTGTCGATGAAAAATAAATTTTATTTTTTTTCTCTTTTTCGTTTTGATTTTAAAATTTTGTTTTATTGATTTGTTATAAGAATATTTTAACTTGACAATATTAAATATTGATCGAAACCAATTTATCTTATCATACGATAAAAAATTATTTAGATAATTGATAATATTTTACTTTATTTAATCAAAATAATCAATCGTTTGATTGATTTTTATTGATTCATGCTCAAAAAATATCAATGTTATATAAACCTATTGATAAAATTAAATTCATTGATACAATAATGTACCGTTAACGTGCAAAATATTCATCTTATGAAATAAAAAAGGATAATAAAACAAAATAAACACCAATGCATATTGAATAAATTCATTAAACGTATATTATTCTAAAAAAATAAATTAAATAACAGTCTCATTAAAACAAATAAACCATTAAATCAACCATTGAATCAACTATCCATAGACCCGTTCTAACAAGCAAAAAAAAAAAAAAAAGAAAATAAAAAAAAGGAAATAAAACAGCACGGCGGTGCACTCGATTAAGCAAACAATCCACGATGACAAAACAGCTTAAGATCGCGCAACGATCTTTTCCCGATATATATATATATATATATATATATATATATATATATATATATATATAACGAACGAATTTTCTATTAAGGCCGTGTATCGCGTCAATGCCTTATTTTCTTTCTTTCTTCCTCCCGAGGAATTAGCGTCGCTCAATTATCGTTTGCCGGTCTGCGATCCTCCTGATGCCGGTCATCGTTATTCGCTACCGCGTGCGAATAGCTGTATATATGTATAAACGAGCACATCGTTGCGTAATTATTTCGTATACGCGCGCGGCACGCGACGACGGCCTAACTATATATATATATACATGTATATCTTTGATGCGTTGCTCGATTCTGCGCGCGTCGATATGCGTATCGTACGCAGTGTGCGCTTATACTCGTATATCGGCAAGTTACGTAAGGTTCGCGTGTGCGCTTATAAATTAGCGAGTCGCGCTCGAGGCGGAAATAGATTTATTACCTGCAATCGGCAAATGATAATGGACCGGTATGCTTGAACTTCCTCTTCTTTTTATATCGTCGCTTGTCGATACTTATTAGACATCGCGATCGTTAATTTTATTGAATCGTTATTTCGATGTTTTATTTATTTATTTATTTTTTTTTCGTATAACAATGTTTTCTTTATTTTTGATAAACATTATCGATGAAAATTTATATGTAATTAAAATTATTTTTATAATTTATTTACAGGTAATCGGTAATTACAAAACTAGATACTATTAATGACACTTGTTATATTTATTTATTATAATTATTTATTCAAAAAATTACCACTAAGTATATCGATTAATCAATAATTGATATTTTCTTAATGTTAAATAAAATGTTACTCTATTTTATTAACGTCTATCGATTCTTGTAAGCGATGCTTTTAATTAAGAATAGCAATCAATAAATTTATTTCACGAATTGCTTGTTAAATTTTAATAAACAAAAGTACTTTTGTAAAAGAAGTTTATTAATTCGCTTAATTTAATAGCAAAGTTAATTAATTCTAAAACAAAAGAACAATAACTTTCTCACTTGTTCGCGATCTAATTTCTCGACCTGAGCATTTAAACTTTGTGAGCGATTAGACGTATTTATTAACATTGTTAACGAAGAATATAATAGAATAACAATAATAATAGTACGATACAAGAAACATCGACCTACATTTGATATACCAGGAGAACTCGTAGTAATATAAATATTAGAAAATCTTGCCAAATTATTTACCGAATAATCTCATTTTTATATATTTTATTGATTTTCGCGTTATTTACATTTACTTATTCATGCCCAAACAATTCATAAATATTTCGTTACGAAAAGAAAAATAAAAAAATATACGCGTATTGAAAATCGACGATCGATCAAAAAAAAAAAAAAAAAAAAAAAACTAAAATCGACTTTCGATAAATTTAATTAACAAAAAACCATCGTGTGAAAAAGCACATTCGCCAACCGGCAACTTTCCCGTAATTAAACTCGAAAAAATCTCCGCTCGAGCTCGCGGGGAGTTTCGCTTCGATCCGGTTAACGAAAACCACATCGTCGTCTAATATAAAATACACATCGGCATATACCGTGCGAACGTAACTCCGTGACTATCTCGTTTCGTTTTGAGATGCACCGTTACGTCTTACGGCTTCGTAATATCAACTTTTACGAGCGCGTTTCACAGGTTACGTTACCGTACCGCGGACGAGCACAATCTACCCGGTGACCTGAAATAAAGAAAAGATAGAAATTATAATGGTTATGTGGGATACTCGGGAAAAGGCAACTGTAATTTTGAGTTATTTCGTATAGCAGCGTGCATTGAGGATTTTTCCGATAGGTATAGATGATTGAAGGTTGAGATTTTTAAAGGAAATGAAAATGAAAACGATTAGGTTGTGTCTTGTTTTTTTTTTTTTTTTTTTTTTCATAATTGGTCATTCATTAATTTATCATGTCGTTTTGATTTTTATAACAGGAAGTACAGCGTAGATTTATTATTATATTTACCTTCAAGTATCGACTTATAATTAAGTAGGCTTCAAGTATCAATGTATTATTAAGTAGCTTTGACAAGGTTAGTTTACGTATATTTTAAAAATTATAAATAAAATAATATACTTTGTTCGAGAATTGAGTTTAAAGGTTGAAATTAAATTTTTAAACAATCAATATGCGCGACAATCAATCTTTCACTTCTAGTAATATGTAAAATTAAACTAATTAAAGCTTCCGTCCTTTTCACAAAGATAAATTATTCCTTTTCAATCAACGAATACTCGCGCGAAAAAAAAATTCATCCGCATCCTTATATTCACCGACGAGCTATTTCCACATCCTCGATTTTATAACTAAACGGCATTTATTAAGCTTATAAAGTTAAAGACGTTTTACTGTATGTCTATAAACGTATATACATATATACATCGTTACTGGACTGCATATCTTTCAACTCGATCGACGATTCTCGATCCGCTATACGTGCGCTTGAGCGCGAGTTCGCTTGCGCAACCAGTTTCGCTTCTCTAGAGGGAGAGAGAGAGAGAGAGAGAGAAAAAGAGAGAGAGAAGAAGAGAGAGGAAAAGAGAGAAATGCAATTGTTAAACTTGTGGATAGAAAGTATAGGAGAGAAAGAGAGTGAGATAAATACCCGGTGTGCTCTCAAGTCTTTCACATTACCTTATTGCATCCTACCTTTTTCTTTCTCTCTTTCTCTCTCTCTCTCCCTCATTTTTTAGTAGCCGGCATTGTTTCATTCTTCTTTTCTCTTTTGTTTATCGCGATTATCTCGTTATTTTGTATCTTTTTTTTATTCTTTCACGCAGTATTCTAGACGAGGGTATGTTGCAAGTCGGTATGTGGTAAATTAACACGTAAGGTATGTAACTTCGATTGCGACAATATCATCTTTTTCAATCATTCTATTGTTTGAATTAACTTATAATATGTAATGTATAAAAAAATTTTAAATAAAAAATGATTTTACACAAAATTGATATTAAAATATTCTAAGGGTAAAAAAATATAACGATGTAATTTTTTTTTTTTTTTACTACTTGAAAAAAATTCATTAATCTAGTTCCTTATTGACGAAATTGTTGATATTTATAATCGCTGCTATTTCGCTTAGATTTTACGATAACAATTAAGTTATTAATAAAATTGCATTGTATAAATTAAAACGAATAATCCGTATATATGGATTAGAAAATATTTTAATAAATTCTTTAGTATTTAAAATAATTATACAGTCATTAAATTTTTCTTTTAAAATTCTTATAAAGTATGAACCCAACGATAAATAGCACAGAGTTTTTATTCCTTAGAAAAGAAAAACAAAAAAATGAGTTTTCACTCGGAAGAAACGTAAAAGATTCGCTCCTTAAATAGAAATGAAATTTGGTTTAATATTATACGATTGGTTTAATAAAATTTCGCAAATGGCAAAAAAAAATACTCAAACCAAGTTCAACAATTTTTAACATCGGCATAATACTTTTCGTAAACTCACACTTTTCTCTTTTCCCATCCTCTTCATGATTACTTTTAGCGAGAAAAAGAGAGAGAGAGAGCGCAAATAAAATATTTAAACACGCCCAAAGACACGCCGAGCATTTATATATAGTTATCGATTCGAAGGGTTTTTAAACCTATACCCAGACTCGCGTTTCTCGCCGCGCTGAAGCTCGTTAAAGACCGGATTTATGAGGTGCGACACTGGCCGATATGTGCAGAGCGCCGTCGTTTTAACTTTCTTGCGGAATTTCTCCGTCTAGTTTTTTTGTCCTTTTTTTTTTCTTTAACCTTTTTATTTTCGTTATTTTCGACCGATTTCTTACGTTTTATACCGATTTATTGACATTTCGTAATCGCTCGCGATGGTACTGTAGAGTGCGAAAAATCGATAAACAATTACAATGCGACTTACATTAAACGCTAATGTATCATAATTTGCATCAAATACTATTTACTTATTTCAAATAACTTGTCTCGATTTTAACAATAAGCCACATTGGCCTTGAATACGTTCATCGTAGTAGTTATGTAGCTGCGCATCTGTCAACTATGCATTCACTTTTCCATTAACGTCAGATGGTAAACAAATAACTAAACAATAAAAAGGAAAACATTCTCGCACTATCGATATTTATCGCCTTGATGCGGTTGTCGTCGAGTAGTTTAAAGTTAAAATAAATCAAACGATCCCTCGGTCGTGCTCGTCTAATCGAAATAGCCTTACGGAGGCAATATACATACACATATACTCAAGAGAGAGAGAGAGAGAGAGAGAGAGAGAGAGAGAAAGAGAGAGAAAGAGAGAGAGAGAGAGAGAAAGAGAAAAAGAAAGATATAGTGGAAGATTTCGAGCGAGGTAAACGTGCGTTATAACCGGCGCGCGACTAACGAAGAAATTATAACTAGCTTGTACGGCGCATTGTACGATAATAATCCTTCTCTTAGTGAATTTATGTACGCGCGCCCGGTGCGCGCGCCGTCGTTTAGACTCGTTGCCGGCAATTAGTTACGCGGCGTATTATACCAAGGTGGACATAAGGTCTCTCTCTTTCTCTCTTTCTCCTTCTCTCGCGCGCGTTTATTCGTTAAATTTTCGAGGATTTAATTAGAGTTTCTCTCATGTGCAATTTTGTAATACGTTATGATTATTAATTTTGTAATTGCCGAAGACGATTTGAGAAGTGCTTTTTGAATATACTTTAATTCAAGCTAATTTAAACAAATTGCTTTAGTTTATAACGTACACGTCGTGAATGTAAATAATTTCTAATCGCGCGCAGAATTTTAATTTTCATCGAAATTTTATTTCTCGTCTTATAAGAAAGCGCCGGTAGCGGCCCAACAACAAGTTTTTAATAAATCATACAGTATACTGGACTTAAGAGAGCAGTTGATAAAAGAACTGAGCTTGCGCGATTTTCTTCGATTATAAATTTTTTTTACATTATTCAAAGCCCAAGAAATTAATTTAGCGATTAATTTTTAAAAGAGTACACAAAACGGTATACTTTACAAAAGATATTCGTTTATTTTAGATTAAAAAAAAAAAAAAAATATTATTTTTCGTTGATTTATTATCACATTGTTTATCATAAATATTATCTTCATTTAAGAACTCGATGGTTGTAACAATTCGGAATCTTCCTTTTTATGATGCGCAAATATTTTTACCGACTTATATTTAACAACATCGGCTTTCTCCACTTCTAAAAAAAAAACGTTTTTATGAAACAACTTTCATAACTTTCAATTTTAAGATACATTTTGAAAAGCGTACATCGAACATTTTTTTTTGTGCTTGTTCTATTCTCGTTAGAACGTTAGCTTTCTTACTTTTATGGGAACGTAAATCGTATAAAATGTCAAGTTTTAATCTCTTGCTTGATAAATTTAATGCTGCTACCATATTTTATTTGTTTTTCATTTCATATCCAATCACTTTTAACTTACATCGTTGGATTTTCGATTTCAAAAATGATCACTTGGTTTATTACAGTTTTCTTTACGTAAATATCAATTTTTTTTTAATTTTATCTATACGTACAATGAAAAATTTAAAAAGCTCTAGCCGATTAGTTTATTTATTTTTGAAATACCTTTCGAGTTAGTGAACCCAATAGCTTTTATTTATTATTATTTTTTTTTTTTTTTTTAAACCAATTAGAAAAGAAGTCAATAGCGCTTATATAAACTAATGAAGCAGCATCTAAAACTAAACGAGCGATTATAACGACCGAATGCAACGGTTAAACATTGAACGAAGTCCGCGCGCCGAGCGCACATCTATATACACAACAAAGAAATTGCCCAACGAAACGATTTCAGGCCGATCTGCCGTTGATTTATGAATTCGTGATGTAGGTTATGCGCGTCTCCTCTACAATTTCATTCTCATTGCTCTCACAATAACAATAAACGCGAATGAATGCAGTAATGTGCGGTTTTGTGACATGTTGAAAGTAGAAAAAGAAGATAATATGTGTAAACTGAATGAACTTGGGTGTGTGTGCGTGTGTGAGCATTATGCTATTTCAAAATAGTCTTTTTTTTTTTACAGATTTGAATATTTACAATAGCAAATTTTTTTTTATTTTTTTTTTATTTTTTTTTTTTTATTAATGTGACAACTATCTAGTTTCATCCATTTAATTTCAAAATAAGTCGAAAAATCTATATAGACGAGCGATTAAAAAAAATGTAGGTCCCCTATACCTAAACAGCTCTTAGACGGTATAATATCATCCTTTCCTTGGCAAGCGCAGTTAATCGAATGCGCCGTTAAAGTATAAGGCCTCGAAACACGGATAAATAGAATGCGGCACATAATCACGGCTGACATAGTCGTACCTACGCGAGAAAGACGATTACAGCCAGCTCTTTTGGGTTAGGTTAATAAAGCATTTATCGTCGTATGTTGCATTATACATATATACATGTGAAGCCCAACCGTTGCTAAGTAGCACATTTATAACGCGGATACTTTGAAGAATGAGAAAGGATGCCGATAACGTTGGGTATACGTATACATTGGGAAATCGAAGGATTTATACAAGAGACTGTGTTTTTAGGTATCTAGGTTGGCTTGTATTAGCATGGCAAACAGCTTGCTCGATTGTCGGATATGAGAGAAAGATTTTGATTTGGAAATTTGCTTTGTCTCTGCAATTTTACAATGTAAGAAGATGAAAGAGCATTGACTTTGTGTTTTTGTGTGTGCGTGTGTGCGTGAGTGCGTGCGTGTGTGCGCGTCGCCTTAAGATTGAAACGTTATGGGATAAAACGAATGTCTAGTCGCATTTATTGATACGATCGTTTTGAATTATCTATTTTTCCACAATGGATACTTTGAATGGTACATTAACTCTTTCGATGGGAAATTTCAATGGATGATTTAGTCGTATGATTGTGATGTAAAAAATGATAATTGAAAACAAATGGTTATTCATTACTGATTATAATAATTTTTCAATGATAATTACAGCCTAGTGAAACATAATTTTCATACTTCGAATAACAAAGGAAAAAGGTTATTCATTTATTTTTAAAACACATTTCATTTTTCATCGTAACTTTCTGCTGAGCTACAAAACTCATAACGATAAACAAAATTGCGCAAAATGATATTTAACTTCTTAAACAAAAATCGCAAGGATAAACAACGAGAGAAAAATTAAAAAAATAAAAAAAATAAAAAAAATAGAGCAGCATAGAAATAAAAAGACTTCCTGATACGTTATTTAACTTATCATGAAATATACTGTTACGTACGTGTGTCCACGCAACTGTGACGGCATTGCTTTACCAAGTCGCTCGATTGTAAAAGTGCCTTTGACGAGAAAGAGAGAGAGAGAGAGAGAGAGAGCCGTAATTGCAAGACAATACTTGCTAATTAAGATCTGCGTGTTAAACTATCCGACGCTCGTGCTTATGCCGGCACTGTTTGCAAAATCAGTTCGGACGAGTAACGTGTTTGTGTGGGTCGTTTAATCTTTTTTTTTTTTTTTTTTTTTTTTAACTGTACGATTAAATTATTCGATCGTCGCTAAAATGCAATTCGAACGAAATATTAAAGGTGTGAATGTTCTGTTTTTATCGATGTATGCTAATTGAATATTGGATGAAATTACTGTAAAATGTAAAAGTATTACATTGATTGACATAATTAATTACCATAATGTTAATTTATATCGGTTGTATTTTAAAAGATAAAAATAATTATAAGAGATTAGAAAAGATAAAATGATTGCAAAGATCACAAACACAAACAACTAGATATTACATCAAACAAACGTTTTATAAAAATCGTAAAAAAAAAAAAAAAAAATTCAATGTATAATTTTTTTCACGAGTCTTCTATAGAGTGAATGTGTCCTAAATAAAATTGTAAAATTTTGTTAGCTTATATTTATTAGCATTACTAAAGGATTCGTATTCTCAAAAGATAATAGTTTGGGTGTGTCAGAGTTTTATTCATTACTAGATAGATGTATAGAAATTTTTCACACTTAAAACATTAATGTTTCGTAATTTATTTAATTTAAAAATACATAAATTACAAAACACCATTACTCAAGGCACATATATATATATATATATATATATATATATGTACGTCAATTATTGTTTATCTATACGCTTTTATAAAATGTTTTTGATACGAAAAATTTTAAATACGATAAGATTAACAAACTAAACATTATAATATAAAATAATTAATAAAAATTTTACAATATATTTATTATAAAAATTGCTTAAAATTAAATAATCAACTCGAACGCACTCTAAAAAGAAAAAAAAAAAAAAAAAAAAAAGCATCGACGTATGAGAAAACGACAAAAATATATACAAAAATACTTCCATCCGTTCGTTACCATAATCCAACATAACGAGCACATATATATACACGCACACACACACGCACACACACGTACTCGAAAAGCGATAATTTCGCGAAACGATCGGTAAGCGTAAAAGATCGGTGCAGTGACCTCTTGGGTGGTAATAAAGCACATAGCCAAGAGAGAAAGAGAGATAAATAAATGAATGGACAGCGGCTTTCTATAAATACCGCGCAGCGCACACATGGGGTTCTCCAACGTTGTAACTTTTCGCGTACTGCTCGATTTTCTTTATCTTCTTATAGCTCGTCGCTGGGTTGGTGCTAGCTGCCGCTCTTCGCGAGGGACTCCTTCCTGTGTTAGATATTGGCAATTTATGTTCTCTCTCTCTCTCTCTCTCTCTCTCTCTCTCTCTCTCTCTTTTCTTTACCTCGCCCGACTGGCTCTTCCCGGAAAGAGCGCCCGGGGAAAAGAAACACGAAAAGAAAAAAAATCGTCTATACGTTTATCCTGAACGGATTTTATTTTTTCTTTTCTGTTTTTTCTTTCTTTCTTTCTTTTTTTTTTTTTTTTTAACGGAAGTAATTGCCGTTTTATATGTATACGCGTGAATGCGTAAAGAGTCACTTGATCGGCCAAAGTCAAGGACACGATTTTTATTAACGATGATTGTTTCGCTAAGTTCGTTCACCTTTCGTCTTCGCATCTAACCAACGTTATATTTAAAGGCAGGAACGCGTCATGCAGTCAGTTCATTTGCCGAGCTTATGTAACTTTTTTTTGATGTTTCGAATTATTAGTTAAAAGTTATGTCGTAACTTATGATATGAAAGTTCGAAATTTTAGTACGCTGTTAATGACGGATGTCCAGAATTTTTAAGTAATATTATTTCAATACTTCTTTTCAACGGGTTAAATAATGAGATTGTTCATTTTTAGTTAAAAACAGCAGTTAAAAATTTTCATGAATAGTGAAAACGGTAATAATGGGTATTAAAATTTGATTATTTATTAATTATTTAAAAAAATTTTTTTTCTATTTACACACCAATTTTACGATAGAAAATATTTTTTATTTTTTCCCTCCTTTACACGCTTTCACTTACATAATTATTATTATTTCGCGAACAAAATTATACAATTGAAAGAACTAATTTATAATTTAAAGATAAAAGTATAAGTTTGATTATAAAACTCATTTCTATATTTAATAATACAGGAGGTCTTTAATATTCTCGGTTTATTTTTAAAAGTAATAATAATAATAATAACGACGTTACGACAAACTTAAACCTTATAACTTTATATATTTCTTTTATATTTCTCCTCCAAATTTTTGCAAACGATGATCGATAAACAAGATAACCGAAGATTGATGCAACGCAGACGCGCAAAGACCAACAGCTTCGACAATTTGGAAGACCTTCAAGCTCTTCCACATTAATAGAATGAGGAAAGAAAAATCTTACGACGTGCGAAAAAGCAAATCTTCGCGCGCTTCCATATCGCGTATGAATTTATTTACACGTGGGATTAAATTAAATCGCGCTTTATTTATAACATATAAACGATCGTTGTTAATGAGTCATCTTAACCGTGCAATCAATTTCCTTTTTCACGAGGGGAAGGCTTGACGGAAGAGAAGAATTTCTTATTGCATTATGTATATATAAGCGGCGCAACGAGAGATACAAGTTCGAAGAACACTCGAGTTGGATAAAAGAAAGGAGAGAGGGACGTGTGCGTGCGTCGTTTAAAAGAACTCAACGAGACTGCCAAAGAATTTCGTACGGAGCGAACTCGTCGAACAATGTATTGGAAAAGTTTCAAAGCCTTTTGTACGTTCCTTTTCTCTCTCTCTCTCTCTCTTTCTCGACGTTGATTTCTCATTCCAAGACAAATAAACCACACAAATTACGCCTCTCCTCTCTCTCTCTCTCTCTCTATCTCTTTCGGCGTGTTATTCGAAATTATTCCTATAAATAAATACGTTCGTTTTTATTTTTTTTTTATCATTCTGTCTTGCTATTAATATCGTTGCCATTATGAAAGATGAAGATATCGTCCTTGCTGAATTTTTTGTAATGAATGCGCACTTCGATATCAGCGATAGGTATTAAAATACATTATTTTAATTTTAATCGTTGTACATCAACGATATAGATTCGATTCAACGAGTTAATAGTAAGAAAAACATTAAAGATAATACTTATTCATTTCATTCAAGCAACTAAGCAAAAACAAAGCCATAAGTAAACGCTACAAAGGCCAAGAGAATAATCAAAACAACGAGCAATTTCACTTTTTTCATAAAACGTGAAGCCTAGTGCATTCGAGGTATTGCGGTATCGCGTGTACGAAATAAAATCGGAGGACCTCGCGTGTCTTCATCGCACGACGAACTCCACGCAAATACGTTGCATTGTTCCTACTGTTCGAACGAGCTCCCGGCTTTCGTGATTCAACGAATCTTATTTGCTTGTAAATTAGAAATTTTTTAATTTAAAAAAAAAAATTAAAACGAAAGCTGACTTCAATATGTACTAAAAAAAAATTTTAAACGACTCGAATTATCACGTACTAGAAGTTAATTTCAAGAACGTCGCCTCTCGATTTCTTTTTCTTTTATTTTCTTTGCTTCTCACAGAGCATTGATTTTTCTCTTTCTTAATCTTTTTCTTCTTTTACTTTTAATATTCTTGCTGTTTTTTTATCGTGCATTTTGGTTGAGCGCTATTATTTTTGTGAAACAGTAAGTGATTCTATGCATTTACGACAAAAGAAAGAAACCTCCCTTTGTTATAATCATAAGTTTAACGTTGAATAGGTTTCTTTGTCATTTATTTATTACCCCTATTTTAAGAAATACATTTTTCGCACTCCAGCTTATGGTTTGTAAATATTTTATCGCATAAGCATGGAATATACATATATTCGTTGAATCGACTGCTTTTTCAGAAAAATATATTTTGTGGAACAATCTGCATGGGTATAAATGTATAATGAATTATTATTTTTTATTTACGAAACGCGAAAGATTAAGAATTCAACATATTGAATACTGATACGTAATGTATTATTTTGATTAAATAATACATATTCAAAAACAATTATCGAAATTCATTCTAAAAAACTGATAATTTTCTTTGAAAGAAATGATTAAATGATTTTCGATCCAACGACTGGACTTTCATCATAAAATTTTGAATAATATAAATATTTGTTCATAACCCATAGTGATTTTAATTCTACGTACGTGAAAATTTCATGCAAAGAAAACCGCATAAACCACATTAGAAGAGAAAAAAATTAAAAAATTTTAGTGGTTGTAAATTATGCAGCAGCAAAGTGCAGTTACGAGAAATCGCGACAATTATCTTAGTAACAAGAGACAAAAAAAAGCTGTAAAAATAATCAGAATAAATGGACGGACAAAAATTTTGCAAAACCAATGCAAAACCATTGATATTAACTAATCTATATAACTAGATTTTTAAGCGAACATTTTTCTCGTTCAATAAATATAAGATCTATCAATGCATTAAAAGAACAACAATAACAGGTAGAGGGGACGGTACGGTAGTCATAGCCGCTGGAGTTTCACGCAACTCTTGATTCGTTGACAAGGCGCAGCAAGACACATTCGGGGGCGTCGCATCAGCAGCAGCATCTACATTATTAATATGGGCCTAGGTCACGGGCGACGTCGGCGGATCTTAGGAAGCGACAACAGAGTGCGACCAGCATCGTTTACTCGGTGAGCTCTCTCACTTAGCTCACCACACTAGCAAAAGTAACTGCAACGGCTGCGACTACGGCAACGCTAGCGCATCTCTTAAGTTCGCGAGAGAAGGAAGGCCAGTGGCCGAAGAGAGAACTTACCTCTCTCTCTCTCTCTCGCGTGCGCGCCTCCGGATATAAATAATCGCGGCGTACAGATGTCCAAGTATAGACCGTTGGGCCGCTGCCAGGCCCGAGGCGACGAGGAGGAGGCCTCCGTGGCTATTTCTGTGGACAGCGCGTTGTTGCTTCTTCGGTAGAAACGGTTAACACCCAATGTGGCGCCCCCCCGCGGGACGCTATACTAGTCGAGATGCGCTCTCGCTATCCCTCCCTCCGTTTTATCAACGTTTATACCACCCACCACTTGATTTATGGGCCAGTAGCCAGACTCTTGGAAAGCGAGAGGGCTGTTATATTATTGCATGACAATCTCGTGCGGCGATTTGTTTTTCCATTTTGCGTTTTATCTCTCTTTTTTTTTCAACTACCGGTACTAGAGGTTTAGGTCATACTCGCTAAGACTGGAAGTTTTCTAATTGGCCTTTTTGGTGTTCATTAGATGGACGATGAAATATAATTTTGTGTATTAAAGCCGGACAATCGGAATTATCCTTGCTGTTATTAGCAAATGTGTAGAAGTCGGAATTTAGAAATAATTGAAATTTCTGAGTCAATTTTTAAGTAATTATTTGATAATCAGAATGATTATTGCATTACATTAAATTTTAATCCAAAAAAAATCCATAATCTTAATATATATATATATATATATATATATATACAGAAATAATAATTATTGTATAATCAATAAGTAAAAGACAATCGTCACGAATTGATCACCAATAATCGCAACCTGTATCAGAAAAAATCAATAGCGGAGAATTCGTAGCATTTTATTATTTTAGCTTTTACTGAAATTCTTCTGTTATTTTTATACTTCGTTAATGCTTTGCGTTATTTCTTCTTTCAGCACGTGTTTGCGCTTTTATAAATATAAGATGCCTGACAGAACAAAGAAATATCAAATTCTAAAACAAAATAAACGTCGTTTTAAAAAAAACGTTGTTTTTTTATTTAGTATTGTTTCGTAAAAACAGTCAATTAATATTATTATTATTTAAATTAATTTCTTAGTTTTTAATCTAAAAGTAATAAATTGTAACAAATTAGCAAATTAGATAACGTACTTTCCTTTCACTTTACGTACACCTTCAAATATATTTTCGCGTAACTCGTTGCCTTAAAAATCTTCCGAACGATTTTTTTTTATAAATTGAAACATTATTAAGAAAATAGTTCGCAGAAATTTTAAATTAAATTTTAAAGAAAATTCGATAATCCATTAATAATCAACTTACATTCATCAAAAACTCTGATTCACCTTTCCAATAAAAAGTATCTAGTCACGCATCTTGCCTTCAAAAAAACCAAAGTTTTCCATCGAATTCACAACAAAAAAAAAAACAAAAAAAAAACAAAAAAAAAAAAAAAAAAAAAGAAAGAAAGAAAGAAAACAAAAAAATCTTGGAGATAGTCTTTGTTTACATATACCAACGACATCGAGGATTACTCAACGATGAATAATTTCAACGATCAACAACGACTACGATGACGAGTACAGGTAAAAAAAAAAAAAAAAAGGTGGGAGAGGGAGAATCCGCTATTTTTAGAAGGCATACAAGAGAACGCACGCGGAATCGCTTCCACACATCATCGGCCTTGATGTATCAAAAGCCTACGACGATGATACGCGAATGTAACGACGGCACTCCTCGTCGCGCTCTTTAACTTCTGTCGGATGACGAAGCTCTGCTGATTGTGAACTGGACAGAATGCGTTTTTATTTAACGAATGATGAATCGGATAAGTGATGAATGAACGATTGCATTGCTTTTATTTACGATTATTAAAGTTTTTTATTCGTTAATCGATTCTGAGCGCGCGATTAAAAAATCACGAAAATTTTTTGGGATCTCGTTGCAAACGAAATCGAGAAGAAATAATATTATTACTCAACGGTGTAATTTGCATACGAAACGAATATTAAGAACGAGCATTTATTTTAACCAGCGAAAAAGCTAAGCGCGCGCTTTAAACTTCCCCGAATACATATCAAGGTTGAAAGGCAATAATTGTAAACAAAATTAAATATGCGCGTAAATCATGTCTTTTATTTTTTATGTCTATTTTAAATGTGCAACTATTATTGTTTGCGCAGCGAGCTTTATTCTAAAATTAATGTGCATTTTTATTAATCGAGGTATTTAAACAAGGTTATCTTCACAATAAAATAAGTTTTTTTTTTTTTTTTTTTTTTTTTTTAACGAATTGATTCTTTGAAAAAAGAAGTGTAAGTAATCGCCTTCAAACGAGACCTTTCGAGAAAAAGGTAATTAAATAAAAAAAATGTCCCGTTAAAAATAGAATAGGTAAGAAAGCAAGTATAAAAATATAAGTTCGTTTCCGGGTGTAAGCGTACGATGGTACATAAGAGAAAAAAATAAAAAAAGAGAAAAAAAAGAAAAAAAAGAGAGAGAGAGAGAGAGAAACAAGCGGCTGCAACCTGTCGCGCTTATGCGTGCGAGAAAAAGAGAAAGAGAAAGAAGATAAACTTTTTGGCGCGAAGCAAAAAAGCGCGCGTGTTACGTTCTCGAGAGTGTATATTTTTAAACGGCAAGGTAAAAGGCGCATATCGACGCTTTAGTTTTATAGAACGACCGATGCGTTATCTTTTCGTAGACGTTTGACACACATTTTTATATATTGGCTATTAGTTCAAACGGTGCCGTTCGTTTTGCAAACGACTCTTTGTCTTGTGGAAAAGTTTGAATTTTTTTTTTTTTTTTTTTTTTTTTTTTTTTATTGACAACTTTTTGCGAGATTACAGCGTATGCTTATAATTGATTAGAAAAATTGTGTTTTTAAAATGTTAGAAATGCTTTGAAAGCTACGGCGACAGAAAGACAGATATGCAGAGGGAAGCCTAACAAATGAAACTCTTAGTGAAACCTATAATTTGCTTTCTGCACTGTAAGATTTTTTTTTACGATATACATACTTCGACTTATTCAAAATAATTAAATCTGAAAGTGCATAATTTTAAAATGTATAAAAAGTAATAAAAAAAAAAAAAAAAATTTTTGTCTTTTGTAATATAAAATTTTAATAATTTGTAGTTTAGTAGCGATTTGTCTGGCTCGATGACTACTGTTTCTCCTGCGCGAAAAAATTGTTCAAGTCTCGTACGCATGCATATACAATAAATAGATAAATTTTAGTAGATTTAATTCTAAAATGTAGATGATTAATTGATGCACAACTATAATGTAATTTTTTTTATCAATATAAACAAAAATTTATATTAATTTTAAATTTATCTATTATACTTTTTTATTAAATAGATTAAAAGCTCTTCAATTTAATAAATATTTTATAATTATGTTTAATAATCTATTTTCATTAACGTCTGATAAATAAACGAAGGTCGATGCACCAATGTTCATTTGTGTTCGATATTTTCGACATCGCGTTGCGTTAAATTCCTCCTTTGTCTTAATTAACGAGACGCTTAAACCCACAGTTTTCGATTGAGCCTTTAATTATAGCGATGACACGAAATATATCAAGATTCATATATATGTATATGTATAAATGTATATTACAAGGGATATTTTTTGCGCGCGCGTACTTTAAATTTGAATTTGAAATGCCGAACGGCACGTCGGAGAGCCTTGGCACGTTTTCCGGATGCGCGTCTTTCGTCGATTATGATAGTTGTGTGCGCATGTATGTGTTTCTATCTGTGTGTATGTGAGTGTGTTTGAGATTGTGTATGAATACATGATGTAATCGGCGAAAATTACCGGAGATTCGAGAGAGAAGAAATGATCGCTTTGCGAATTAGCACTTTTTTTTATAGTACTATTTATCCTGAATGTAATTAAATCATTAGTGCGACAAACGAAATATTTGCATTTCTTCCCTATCCGGCTGCATCTCTCTTTCTTTCTCGTTCTCCCGTTTCCTGAACATTTTTCTTAATTGAAATTTTTAATATTTGTCTTGAAAATATCTCGTCGTAAATTTAACTATTATTTGCTTTTTTTTCAATTAATTTTTTTTATCAATGAACTGACTTATTTTCATTCTTATATGTAATAAAAAAAAAAGAACGTAAGCCAATGTGTATCAGAAGATGGAAAAGAAGAAAATATAAAATTTTATAATTAATATATTTCTTTCGCGATTAAATGAAAAATTGTATAATCAGTTTATGAGATGCGTATTCATACCCCAATTCTTTATTCGCACGACTTGACGACACCCGGTTTGTCTCCCTACTTTTACAGGTCATGGAAAATTTTCTTCTAATATTTTTTTTCCCTCAGTCTCACGCTTCGTCGTCCTGGAATTTTATTTATTGCAAAGTTTACAATCTTTGCTAATCCTTTGCTTAAAATTTTTTTTTTCAAAAAATAAGCCTATACATTCTTTTGCGAGCAAACCTTACTATACATACGTGAATAAATATGTCTTCGATATCTTCTTTTAGCGTTGATGTTGAATTAAATAAACTGACACCTTTTAACAAAATTTCACTTTGATTAGGATTAGGAGAATAAAAAAACACCTCAAAAAATAAACTTTTATTTAAATAAAAATACAAAATTATATAATGCATACGTATATAAAAAATTAAACATAAACAAATTATTAGTGTGTATAATCGCACTTAAATGTAAATTATTTCGTTCGATTGAAAAACTTGCGATAATTCATCAAAGATTTATTAAAATCACATTATTAAATTCATTTAAGAAATAAATGTGTGCATATTTACATTATTATCGAACATAAAAAGAATTTTTTTTATTACGTAAGTTTTCCAAATAAATATATTTGTTGTAAAATTTATATTCTCTGAAAATATATTAACTTGACATTTTATAGTATAATAAATATTTAAAAGCCAATACAAACCTTTCTATTATGGCATTATATCCATTTCATGCAGATCTCATTTATCGAATAATTAAACTTGATTAAAAGCATTTTTTATTATTTTCTGCAAACGTCAAACTTTATTCGTCATTTTTATTAAAAATTTTTTTATTAAATTAATAATTATTACTACATTTTAAAAATTTATTTTATGCGCACGAATTTAATATTAAAAATATTTAAATACCTTTTTTATTATTAATTATTTTATTAATTTTTATCGATGAAAATATTTTTAGTTATTTATATACATATATTTAAGTTTTTATGCTTTATAAAATTTTTTTTATGAAAACTAATTTTTATATCCAATTTAAAAAGCGCGCGCATAAAAATTGTGCGCACATAATATATATTACGACTGGTAAACTAAATTACAGCACCATGAGTGACGGATTTAGGAACTAATATTTATTCCACTCAATAGCGACAGCCCCCACCACGAGTGCACCGAACCTGTACGTACAACAGCGGTTACGAGCGACTGCATCAAGCGTATTATCCGAAAGGCAAAAACGTTACGGAGAAAGAACGACAAAGAAAGGACGCTTGCGTACGCTATGCGGTAATCGTTCATAACCTCCATGTACGTAATTGTATGTGTACGCGCGTGCGTGGGTGCCGCAAGTATACACACTCGATAGTAATTCTTGTCGTCGTCGCCGTCTAGCTGCCGTCGTCGTAGTCACCGCGAACTACTGGGTGAGGTTTTACTTCGTTCTCTCCTTGGACTCTGCCGAAAAAGAAAAAAACAAAAAATAAGACGAGAAAAAAAGGTCGCACACTTCAAAGGTGAGTATTTTCTACTTCGACCTTACACGAGATATAAGAAGTAAGGTGACAAAACTTTATGAATCCGGCGACTTCTTTTAATGATCATAGGGAAGAGAACGCGACAAATTGCTCTTGTCCGACTGCCAAATTGGCAGGCGAGTTGTCAATGAAAATCGATCCCCGGATTTATTACATCCGGGCCAAAGGGCATCAGCCGAGTTGGACGGCTGCCCGCGGTATGTACTACCCGTCGAAGTGAGTGTGCGCGTCCGCCTAAGTGCCTGTAGCATCCGCGACCAGTCCTCTTACACCCCGACAACATTTCCTCTTTATACTTCGAACCTCCTGCCTAAGGGAGTTTCCTTCTTGGAGAGAATTTAGTTCAGTGTTGCCCCGCGAAACTTATATCTTTTTGCCCTTGCTCGTTCAAAAATTTTGAAGAAGAAAAGGGCCTTGTTTGGAAATAAAGTGGTCAGTTGATGCTTTTGGAGTATAGTTGAGTCATTGTGACACATAATGTGGAATAAGAATGTGTTACAGAAGCTGATTGTTCAATATTGATCAGTTGTGCTGTTGTTACAGGCTATTTGTTACTTAATTTTGAGTTAGGCTTTTTTTTGTGTAATATTTAGGTTTATAAAAGGTATAATTGATAACTATTGATTAAGGATTTTTATAAAATTACCTTGTAATAAAAATTTAAATATTAAAAATTTTAAAAATGTATCTCATGCATTTTATAATCTGCTTTATATTATCTATATATTTTCAACAATTTTCATCTGAAAAATATACTTAGCATTTTCAAATCAATTTAAATTATAAATTTTATTTTATTATTTTTAAATGTTTAATTATAGATAGTTAATGTTAATTAGAATATTTTACTTTAAAACTGCTTTATTACAAAAGTATATTAATCATTTATAATGTTTTTAAAATATTTATTAAATTTATTTCTATCATTATAATCTTTACTTATTGATTAAAAATTTTTGGTTAGCCATTTTTATACTGTACAAAGTCTCTTGCTTATTGATTATTATGTGAAGATTACTCTATCTTTACAACGAAATAATTTTTATGAACTATTCCCTATTATTTAACATAGTTTTTCAAATAAAATATTGAATATTTCTATCACAAGATCTATTATTTCTTATCAATGTGTTACCTTTAAAATTTAATTGTTTTAAAACTAAAGTATAGGATATCATGTTTAATATTTAAGCTAAACAATATCAATTTTAGGGACGATAAAATAAATATTACGTCATTAGAAATTCATATTAAGAAGTAAATACTATATTTCAAAACAATATTTTTTCTTGTTTAGTTTTCATGCGGTTAGGTTTGGTTTTGTGCGGCAATATACGCGTCTACAAAAATGTTACATATATATATATATATATATACGTTTTTAATAAAAGCTGATTGTTTATAAAAACTTGTATAGTTTTAACAAAATAAATTCACATTTCATCTAATCTACAATAAAGTTCATGAAATTTTGATTATATTACGCGAATAATTTACGAGAAATTAAGAATTATTAATTGATAAATATAAATATTTTTAAACAAATAATATTTTTTTTATGAATAAATAACAAATTATTTTAAAAAAACATTTTATTTTAATTGTAATTGTTTCATTAATTCTTAACCTTATATTTTGCTAAAGAAAATAACATTATATTATGAGCTGAAAATTAGATAAAAGTAAAATCTATATTTAATAAATTTTTCTATTTTACAGACCTCTGCTTCTACTAAAACTACCACCATGACAACAGCAGCCAAACTTTATGGCAAAGACCTAAGCGAATACGATGATGTAGATGTTGACGAACTTCTGGCACAACTTACTCCAGAAGAAATTAATATTCTTGCCAAAGAAGTGGATCCTGATGTAAGTTAAATGATATTTTTTTATAGATAATCAATAGTTTGAGAAATTACTATGCTGAAATATATTTTTAAGTACTGTAACAAAAATTGGCATAAAAATATTTCAAATGAGATTATTGATCTTGTAGGACAGTTTCATGCCTCCATCACAACGTTGCAGTTATGAATGTACCAAAAGTCCAACTGGACCTTTAAATCGCAAGAAACTGCTTGAGCACATTCACAAACAAGCTTTAGAAACTCCAGATATTCCTGAGTTAAAACCTTATGAACCAGGTGTTATTCGAGGGAAAATTGTAAGTATATTAATATTTAATTTTTTTATAAATAATAAATTTTTTAACATAAAAAATTGAGAGAATATATTTATATTAATTGAGAATTTGATTATTACTAATTAAAATAGGATCTTGAAAATTAAAATTTAAAATAAATTTTCCATTTTTATGATTTTAAAACTTTTTCATTAAGTTTTAACTAAATAAAAATCTTAACAATCACAAAAAGATAAGTTAAATTTAACACACCCTAAGTAAAAATGCTAAAATTAAAATTAATTGGTTTTATTTCAATTTCTTTACTTAAATGAATTTTAAAGTTTAAGAATTTATCAACCGTATTCATTTCAACTTGACACTTTTTATCTTTATATATAATGTAATTGAAAGTCTTCGCTTTACATGTTTATATATTTTAAAACCTTATTTAAGTAAGTAAGCTCTTGGGTTTAATGAAACAGAAAGTATACGTATTAAAGGTTATTTACAATTTATATTTAATTTTTACAATGCACTTAATCAAATAAATTATTTCATAATTTATATTAAAATAAATGATACGTTTTATTATCTTCATTTCATTATCAGAAATAATAAAAATAATAGTTCATTTTTTTTTATTTTTTTTTTTTTAATAAATATATTTCAATAAATTCATTTCATTAACTTTAATATAAAAATTAATGTTCATTGATAATCTTTAATAAAATATTAAATAAAATCATCCATTTTAGTGGGTACCTCCACCAACGGATAATATAAAGGAAAAAGAAGCAGACGAACAAATTGCTATCGATCTTGGAGATGAATATGAACAAGCTTTATCTAGTGCTACTGAAGAGGAAATCATTGATTTAGCAGGTAAAAAAAAAAATTTGATCGTTCTATGTCTTTCTTCTTATTTCAAATAAAACTAAAATAATTTTAACAAAGGTTTATTTCTGATAGTATATTTAATACTTCTTATAATTGTAGTTCATCAGGTTTTTGACTTTAGTATATTTTATTACCGATCGTTTAATTTTAAGTTCAAGTCCTTCAATTTTTTATTATTTTATGAGTTCAAGCTTTGAAAAAAATTAGAAATATAATCAAACATTAAAATAAAAATATTAACTGTATTTTCATAATTATTATTATTTTTTAGCTATTCTTGGATTCCATTCGATGATGAATCAAGATCAATACCATGCATCATTATTAAACTCAGGACAACCAGTTGGACTTGGTTGGGATGGTGTAACAAAGGCAAGTCAACCAAAAGTTTATCCTATGGATCCACCAAATGATACAGATGTTGATGAAACTATTAAGCAAACTCGTGAAGATGATCATACACTTGTTGATCTAAATTGGAATAATATTAAGGTACTTGAAATGAAAGTATAAAAAACTAATATATACTGTAACATAACAAAGATATTAATGAAATATATTTATACAATTTCTTAATTCTATTAAAGTAATACTAATTTGCACTTCTTTAGTAAGAATCATTTTTTGTTGTAGAATATTTCAGACGAAAAATTCTTCCAATTATTTGAAGCTTTGGAAAGTAACACACATCTCGAAACCTTAAGTTTAACAAATACAGGACTTACGGATAAGACTGCGCAAAGATTGGCAGAGGCCATGGAGAAAAATTCAACTTTACGAGTATTGAAGTAAGTTTTTAAAATTATTTGATGTTATTTATTTTTTTCTATAACTTGAATTTTACAGTGAATAATAATTTATTTTTTTTAGCGTTGAAACAAATTTCATAAGCCCACCTGTGATAGTAAAACTTGTCAGAGCTCTTTTAAAGACAAAGGCCATTGAAGAGTTTAGATGTTCAAATCAGGTTTGTTATGTTGATTTTTATTGATGATTTGAATACTTAAAGAAAACAAATTATAATTAATTTTTGATTCATAATTTTTAGAGGTCTCAAGTACTGGGTAATAAAATTGAAATGGAAATCACACATCTCGTAGAGCAGAATCCAACGTTACTACGACTCGGTTTACACCTTGAATTTAATGATGCAAGACATCGGGTGGCAGCGCACCTTCAGCGAAATATTGACAGGAGTGAGTATCATAATTTTAAAATTTTAATTATATCAATATTTTTTAATTTTCATTGTTATACAAATACTTAGTTTAATTATTTAATTTAAAATAAGTATAATTTTTACTAATTATAAATTAACATAATATTTTAAGTTCACAAATTTAGGTAAATTGGAGTGTATAATTTCCTACATGAAGAAGGCTGAAAAACATTTAAAACTGATAGTCACTAACGATAAATTATTTTCAGAAATAATTTCTTTTCAGCAATTCATTATTTTCAGATACAGATGGAAATCGTTAAATTTACGCGACATTTCTGCTTTCATGATGAACGATTAATATTAAACCAATAAAGCTTTTTTTTTTTTTTTAATTATTCAATTTCGCTTTTAGATCAATAAAATACATATTTTTCCTCCAGATGGAAGCAACTGTATGGCAGACAATGAGGATTACATGACCAAATGCTTCTAAGCCTACTCTATCATTATTCGCTTCGTAGTCTCACCTAGCGCTTTACTAGCTAAACTCACCACACATCCAAAATATCATCCCGCTATAATCACCCATTATTTTATTTAGCTAGCGGCACCGAGGTAACTATAATACCCCGAAAGAGCGTGTCTCATCTCTTATATTTGTGCATTGTTCACCTTGTTTCCGTCCTAGCAAGCGATTGTGTCACTATGTCTCATTTCTTCTTTTATCTCTTTTCTAGAAACGAAAAAAAAATTATATATAATTTTGTTAAAGATTGTCTTTAAAATTATGCATTAAAAATAATGCTGATTGACGTATTTAATAAAATATCTTTGTTAAAATAATATTGGCCACTGATAAAAAAATTATATATAATTTTACCAGAAGTCATGTGATCTTTGCGATTCCGATCTCTGTTATTTTTAAAATTTTATAATTGAGCTAAACCTTTTCTTTCCCTTTTTCAGTAAAGCGAAACAAAAACCGAGAGTATAGCGTTAATTGTACTGGTACGAATTCAACAATGTTTAATATTTTTTACTAGAAAAAATATTTTTACCCCATTTACGCTTGTGTCAGCTTACATGAATTTTCCTAAAATACATAATTTTTATTTTTGGGTCGGCTCAATTTTTCTATAATGTTTCGTGGTGAGTCATTGATGCCCAAATAGAGGAAAATTTTTAAATGTTTAGGCGTGTTTGATGCTTATGTTGACGTTTCTTTTAGCATTTTAAATAAGTGTCAAAATACATTTTACTGCCAGTGACTCGGAATTGTAAATCATCACAATATTTCATTGTCGAATTATTTCATATTTAATTTTACATGCGCATAATACGTCTTGTAACATTTTTCATTATCATAGAATTTATTCAACAATAATTTTATTTCTTATTAATAACATGTCATTCATGAAATATAATAGATTTTCAAATTCTTTTTTTTCCGTAATATCATTATTCTTAATAAATAATATTCATTATTTAACTCTCTCTCTCTCTCTCTTTCTGTCATTATCACGTACTTTTTTCTTCGATCATTTTCGATAAAACCTCATATCCTTAACTTTCTAAAAGAAATTTTATCCTCTTTACTTTGCAAATTTCGTTCTTCATGCTCCACTGACATTGATTGACACCGATATTCAATCACATCGAAACCGACATTTTATTCTAGGAATAATATATCGGTTTTTTTTTTTTTTTTTTTATGTTATCTCTTTTTTTCTTTAACTCTTACACGTATACACCGAACTATTTTTTAATTTCACAAATTTCGCATATTTTCTGGTAAAGGAAATAGATTCTCCACTTAACCAGACACGTTGATTGACGTTAAATGATGGAACAAACAAGTCTTCTTGCATTCAATTGCATTGGTTAATTTTGCATTTCCATTATTGCATTTCAGTATAAGAAATAAAAGTTTTTCTTCTTACTTGAGGATATTCATTTTTCTTTATTTATCTGGAAAAAGGGATTGCAAACAAATATTTGTAATTGTGCATATTTTCGTAAATACTAATAAGTATTATTTTTTTTTTAAATTTTAATAGTTTAACTATAATATAACAATGACAATATAAAACTTATCGAATGAAAGCCGATAAATTATTTACAAATACAAAACAAATTTAAGATTTACTTCTAATCAATAAATCATAATAAAAAAAAAAAAAAAAAAAAAAGTAAATTAAACAAATTCCAATAAAAATATGCTATAAATTAAAGTATGCACAATCACAAAGTTTAACTATACAAGACCAACATATATATTTGTATATACCTTTTAATTCACCCCAAACAATCTAATTCGAGCGTATCTAAATCTTCTGTCTCTGGATTAATACAGTCTTGAGGCTTTGTCGTCTCGAAGCTTTGATGCGCAAGCAAATGGAAGCTTTGGGCTCGAACATCGGCGGTTTCGTCGGTGCGCCTCTTTCGCCTATCGGTGTGCTTCAAGCTAGCGCCGATGCCGAATCTAAAGATCGAAGTTAATGTTCCGTATGGCGTGGTACCAGTGAGTAAGCGAAGGTGTATCGAGTTTGTTCGTTTACTTTTTCTTTTTATATACTATATGTTTGTTTATAAATTTTTTGCACGTGTATCCGTGTGGTTATATGTTGTTGGTAAAGGTCTCGAAAATATCGAATTATTGTTCGAAGTTATTAACGGATTGCGAATAAAAATTATTTGTTGTATTATGTTCTGTTATTCGATTCGTAAATAATTTATAGATATCGTTTATTAATCATTGTTACATGTTTATGATTTTTTTTTTTTTTTTTTTTTTTAAGTAATTCAAGTTTTTTATACAAGTTATGATAATATGAATTTAAATTGTAAAGAAAAAGACATTTATAACGTCGATTTTATCGATACTTCCATTTGAAAATGAGTGTTAGTTATCTTTATATGAATTCAATATAAAGATTGAAGGACATATTTATTTAATTCAAATTTACTCGATACTTAACTTGATGTAAAATTTTATAACAAAAAAAAAAAAAAAAAAAAAAAA
This sequence comes from Chalcis sispes, assembly GCA_949987625.1. Lineage (NCBI taxonomy): Eukaryota > Metazoa > Arthropoda > Insecta > Hymenoptera > Chalcididae > Chalcis > Chalcis sispes. The sequence continues at coordinate 58,539,448 of OX465096.1, read as the reverse complement.
ACATCATTTAGAATTTATTTTTTTAAAAGTAACAGGTAATAGACTACATCTCAGGTGATTAAATAGTTTTGTCATCTCATTTATTTTTGTCATTATCGTCGGTTTTCTTGTTTACAATTCTTGGTGAACAAAATTTACGTAGTTTACTGTTTGGATCAATATAATTTTACAAATGCCATACAAATGCCATACGACGTATCTTTTATTTCTCAGTTAATCATATAATCTCTCGATATTAAACTTAACATTATACATTTTACTTACTCTACTCTACTCCATTAAAATACGTCACAATTTAATAATAGACACATCAGTTAGACTTTTTCAATCACGTACTTTTTAATAACATACCAATAAAATTCTTAATATTCATTCTTTTAATAACTCTCTTAAAACTTGTTTCACTCTACTACAACTTTATTAAAAAAAAAAAAAAAAAAAAAAATAATAATAAAAAATTCTCTATTCTATCTTCATTTAAATCTCTTTTTTCTGGGTAAATAACAATGTACAATCTAATACTTTAATTCAAACCGGGTACTTCGTGTTTTAATGCACAATGAATTTTTTCTTTCTGTTCTCGCTTTTGCTCGATTATACTAAATAACACTATTTGTTTTTTGTTGTATCCAATTACTTTATATGCATATATTTTTTTTTTTTTTTTATATCATGTTTTTAAAAAAAAGAGCAAAATAAAAAATAAAAGAATAAAAAAGTAATAATAAAGGGTAAAGCGGAGAAATACAAGGATCGAGTTTCATTATTATCCATGGGAAAGTGAGCATGCAAACTTCGAATTATATGTTTTTTCAGATACATACACACGAGCCGATTGCATTTTTTTTTTTTTGCAAAATCGACGATTCGAGGATTTTTTATGTAGTCGACTTATACCTATATATATATATATGTTTAGTAAATTTAACAAAATTGAATACACTATAAAAGAGCTTCAAAATGAGGGATACCGGAAATAATATTCTATTATAAGTAGTTATCATTTAACAAAAGTTTTTTTGTAATATATACTGTAATTTTGTAATTTTTATTCTTAAATTATTTCATTTTTTTTTTTTTTTTTGTTTTCTTTTCAAAATAAACTATAATTTATCTTTCAATAGAGAATTCGATTTTAAAAATTTTTCGTAAATTCAAAAATAAATCCACTATTTCGAGTTTTGAAGTTCTCTCATCGAATCAGAACGAATCGATTCGAGATTCAAGAAACAAGAAGTAAAACATTCTCCACAACTTCTTTTCCACCCCGACTGAAAAGTTAAGGGAAAAAAAAAAAAAAAAAGTTAAAAAATATATAAGAAAACAACTATATCGCCTGCTTTACCATCCACCCAAAAACTTCCTTCATATTATTTTTCCCGAAACATAAAATTTCGTTTTATTTATTTATTTATTTATTTATTTTTTCTTCTTTTCAACTTTTTTATACTCACAAAGCCTATTTTTTTGTTATTCTTTCCCAACAGTACGGAAAGATCTAACGTTGCGACTGCAGTTCCGATTCTTTAACATGAACCACAGGAAACCCGCCCTTATTCAGTGAAGGTATAAATACCTGCCGGGGATATTTTTGACGTTGCGTTAATTTGATCGAGGTGCGTTCTCTTGAAACTTTCGCCGCCTTAAGAATATTTACTATACAATATTTCGAAAATTTAATAATTTCAAAATTCAAAAGACGAAAATCTCGAGAGGACGTCGACGCTCGCGAGCCCGTGTGTGTGTGTGTGTGTGTGTGTGTGTGTGTGTGTTTGTGCGTGCGTGCTTTAAGAGTATTTTGTTACACGCAGGAAATGCTTTTATAAGCTTTTGACGGTTGAATGCGCGTCTCTACTTTTATTCCTCGTCGCAAAATTTATCCTCGCACAAAGCTTCGCTACTCTCGGATGGACTATATCTTACTAATTGGTACGCGGTATTTGTATCTTTTGCTCTGCTTGTCTTTTGCCTCATTGTTAAAATATGGAAATTGGGAGGAAGGGAGAAGGGTAGTACTTTGACGCGCGTTGATTTTAGCTTTTGGCGGCCTGTTAATATTAGCGAGTTTGTTTTAGCGTTGTTGCATGAAAGAGACGCTTTGCGAATGTTTGGTTTACATTAATGAATGTTGGAGATGAGGGGTAGGAGGGGAGGGGGGGAAGACAAAAAGTTGATGTAAATTCTCGAACTTTAACGAGGTTTTATTGATAAGTTCGAATTAACTTTATATTTATCCATCGTTTGATGTTGCTTTTAAAGAAATGTTTTTAAAAATTTACCATTGAATTTTCTTATGATGAACGATTTTTAATTAAGCGCGCTTTAATAATAATTTGACAGCGACGCGATAAAGGCTGCGTTAACGTAAAGCATTCAAAAGACTCGCGTTGCATGACAAACGAATGAAAAAGTAATTAGCCGGTATTAATGTAAACAAATGAATAATCAATCGCTTGACAAATTGAATCGAACAAGTAGAGCATTTCTTTACATTTCCAAAATTTGTGTACATCGCTTCTATCGATACGCGCGGGTAAATGTTTAATTGCGTATTTGTTTAAAATTAGCGTTTCGAATCGAGAACAACGAGGATTAAAAAAAAATTTGAATACAATAGAGAAAAAAGTAGTCTTTATAGTTAATTTTTTATCCATTGATTTACAATATTTAGAATTAGCTGAAATATCCGTGCTTCGCTACGGTGATGTACAAAAATAAAAAAAAAAAAAAAAAAAAAAGCAAATATGTCTCTAATATTGTTTTGGAAAAAGTTTCGCTCGTTTTAACGATCTTTTCGATCGCGAAATAAAAATTTAGTTTTTTTTTTTTTTTAAAAAGCAAATCGCGAGGAAGCTTCAAAATAGACGTATAACGTTATATTAACTTCGACGTCAAATGTCAAACTCGCTTTTCTCACGCGCGCGGGTGGAAACATCTCAACTTCGTCCTTCGCTACTTATTACCTCGAGTTGCGAACTCAACTTAGCCCCGTTAATTCTGGTAACGCGCACGGAAGCTCCCTTATTATTGCGTTACAACCTCGCGCGCGCGCGCGCGAGTACGAGAGAGAGAGAGAGAGAGTGAGAGAGTTTTAACCTCATCGCGTGATGTTAACGATTGACTCGTTTCGCGAGTAGTCGAGCGACGTCGAGCTCGTTCTAAATTTTCTCGACGTTAAAAGAAAAGGAAAAGAAAAGCAAACGAACAAAGAGTGAATTATCGCGCGAATCGACTTTCTTTTTTTTTTTTTTTTTTTTATCGTTTTTACGTATCAAGGAATAAAACTCGCTGGTGTAGAATCGACACGGAAAGAAAATAACTACGTTGTAAATAAAACTACGTTAGCTTTTATCAAGCGCTTCTCTCCTTCGTTGTTTGTCGTCTTCGTTTCTTTGCGCGAATCTATAAAACGAAATCCCCCCCCCCACCTTCCACCCTTCTTCTCATCCTCTTTCTCGCGAGACGAGAAAAAAAACTCGATGGAAGTAGTAGCAGCCAGTAGTACGAAACGTGTAACGAGAAAAGCGTTTATGCGAATCCCCCTTGTAAAAAGTTTACGTAAGCTTTTCCAAAGGGTAAAAAGGTGTCGCGAGAAAAAAAAAAGTTAATTTAAAATCCTTAAGAGTACGAGGAATTGCGCGAATCTTGCTTTTTAAATAAAAAAAAAAAAAAAAAAATTTATTCGAATAGAATGAATGTATAAATGTAACTAATGATTGAAATTTCTTTTTTTTTCAACGTGTACGTAATTTTGTAGTATAAAACAATAAAAGTAAGCAAATTAACTTATCGTTTAAGATTTTTGGGTTGGACAAAGAAAAAAAATAATGAAATGAGAGCAGTTCTAAAGTTCTTGATTGTTTTTATAATGTAATATGCATTAGCAATATCGTTAGGAGTTTTTTTGTATTCTTTGCCATTTTTAAATAAAGAATTTATTATAAAATGTAATAACTTAATAAGAATATTAAATTTATTCGTTGATACACTTATTTATTAAAATTTTAATTACATATTTATTTTTTATAGATCAAATTATGTACTTTTCATAAAAAATTACTTGGTTAGTTGGTTTTTTTTTTTTTTTTTTTTATTATTATTATTATTATAATATAAAATAAACATTATTTGTTTCAACGATAAAATTATTCTTTAATAAAATCGCACATATGTAAACAAGCAGAATTATTATTTTTATAACCTGGTATAATTATACCGAGATTATGAATACGGATAACATTGTATAAATAATGCAGTATTAAGTAAAAAATATTTTCAAAGGTAAATAGTTTTCATTAAGCAACTCACATTTTATTTAATTTTAATATCAGATTTTGTATTTGTTTTCATTGATGCGTGAGAAAAATTTTACGTTTAACTGTGAATTTAATGTTTAATTAACTTTTTAAATAAAAATTTAATGTTTTATATTTAATTGCAAATGATTACAATCTAATTTATTAAATGTATACTTTAAAATAAATAATAAAAAAAAAAAAAAAAAAAAAAATTGGCAGTAATCCGATATACGTTTATTCTTTTACAAAGGATTTAATTATTTCCGTAGACTAAACAAGCCGTTTTAAGCTTTCAATTTTCTTTTGTAAAAAACGTCCTAATTACATATCAAACAAAAAAAAATAACCCCTTGCCCTGATTTAAGTTCCATAAGCATGAGTCGAAAACGAAAATAAGACCCAGACTTAGAGCCATTAGATTTGGCAAATCGATCCAAAGTTGTACCAATCGCATATGACTTATTAAATAGAAATTCTCATGTAAGGTGTAAAAAAATCATCGGTGAACAAAGTTTTGACCGCAAGTCTCATGCGTGGTTGTAGGGAAAAGGGTTACGTGTATGCTTGTTATAATTTTCATTGATTTTTATTTCGTTGAGTCCAATCGCTGCGAAATAAATGTGAAATAAAAATTTTTGTATGCCGATTGAATTACCAAGTATGATGGACATGTGTATGTGATAAATTTTCGTCGATTATGTGCTAATGAAAAATTTTTGCTTTTGCAGATGCCGATGATTTTCCCGATTGATAAAATAACAACAATGCCTGATTTTTTTTTTTTTTTTTTTTTTTTTTTTTTTTCTCAAATAACCATATTACATGATATGTCTAACATTGGTTTTTATTTTAATTTCTAAAACATACTAATAATCAAACTCGTGAACGATCGCATAAATTTTTTCCATAAATTATTTAACGCTCCAATAGAACATCGACAATATCGTGAAAAGCGATAATTCTTAAATAAACAAAGAATGAAAGTTTGATGACTCGACTTAATCAGGAGCCGATATAATCATTACGTAATAATTTACGATCGATCGTTCGCCGAGTATTATAGCGTCGCATCGTCGGAAGGATGTCGTTAAGATAGATCGTGTACCTTCCGTCGATGCGACTATATAATTCTATGGTCATATCGTTGATGATCCGTAGCTTTTGTGTTCCTTTTCTCTTCTTTATTGGTCGTGAATTCGGTATCCTTAAACTTTACTTCATTCTTTCGTTTTTTTTTTTTTTTTTTTTTTTTTTTTTTTTTTTTTTTTTTTTTTTTTTTTTCTCGGTTGATCGAAACTTACCGAATATTAATAAGGCAATGGTTGTATTCAATAATTTAAATCTATCGTGATAATAATCGTTTAATTTATGCAATGTTCAATATAAATTTTTTCGTATTATTTTTATTTATAAATGTTTAAACTTTAAGAGAAAATTAAGCCAAGTTTACGTTGAAGAAAGCGCAAAAAAAAAAAAAGATCGCGTATAAATGGCAAAGACATCGTATCGAAACTTTATTTATACTGCTTGGCAGTTAATCGAAAGTACAACCACAACCGATTTCCAGTTAACGTCGAACGAGTTTTCCTCGATCGACAACGTCCTCTCAGTCGTTTATACAACTCGTTAAGCGAAGTAAGTGCGCGGAATTCGAGATGATTCGTAAATTTTTTTTTTTTTTTTTTTTTCGAGATGAAATTTTTCTACGAAGATTAAAAAAAAAATTCACGGCCATAACAATTACGACCAAGAATTTTTTTTTTTTTTTTTTTTTTCCAAGGATACACACGGCTATCGGCTGTATAAACAAATATGACGCAATGCATAAAAGCAATTCTGCAACCGAATCTTGATCTATACACTAACGAATTTTTATTAACAGCCATCCGTTCGTGCGTCTGCCGCTAAGTTAACACAGTGCATCGAGATTGATTTTTTTTTTTTTTTTTTTTTGTTTTTTTTTCTTTTGTCAATCCCACTAACAGCAACGAATGAATTCTATAACTTTATATTTTACGTTTTGTTATGCCCTACATCCCCCCTTAACCTTTACATGATAATAATTTTGTTTTGTTTACAAGTGATATGTGTGTTTTCGTTTTTTTGTCTTTTTTTTTTTTTTCTTTTTCTTTTTCTTTTTTGTGATATTTTTCAGGCATGCAACTGTCTTTATCATCTTAATTATCGTATCGACGTCGACTACGCGAGCTCCAAGTTATCCGATTATTCGGTTTAGTATTGCAAGTCGCGCGGTGTTATTTTTATTTATTAATTTTTTTTTTTTTTTTATTCTTTTTTTCATTCCGTAGAGGAAGGAAAAAGAGTTTTCGTGCATCGGAATATTACAAGAAGAACCGAATAGTTCGCTGTGTATATATAACGTTTCCTTTCTTTTTTAATTTATCTTCATATCTTTTTCTTCATTTGTTGCATTCCACGCGCGCGTTTACTTCTATCTCCTATATGTACATATACGTATTGGTATATTAACTTATCCGATCTTTTTACCTTATTTTCGTACTCTTCGTTTCGTTCGACGTTTTTTTCTCGCGGTGCTCTTTTTTTTTTTTTTTTTTTTGCGCTTTCGTTGCGGTCATCGACTCGCGCAATTTTTTATACAGTTCAATATCGCGTCGTGACTGTTGCTCTGTGATAAATTTATCCAAGGTAGCAAATAGCGTATGAGAATGAATGTTATTAAGTTCGGTGAAAATAAATATCTCGTGTACTTTCATAAGCAGCTTACCAATTTTTACAATTATTTAACGATAGTTTTTTTAAATTTTTTCAAATGTTTAAAAAAGTGAAGTTTTCTATATTGTTGTTTACATATCTTTAAAACTTATTTTCAATACGAAATACATTATTTATATAAAGTTTCATAAGTAAAAAATTGTTTTTGTTAAAAATATAGATAACTAAATTTAACATAAAATTACGTTATACTTTTCAAATTTCCAACGCAATTATTTGATAAATTATCGGTAATATAAATCGGGAGAAAGAAAGTATTAAAAAAAATAATACGGAACAATCAAGGAGCTCGCGATCGACGTTGATAGAATAATAAATGTCTTTCTTTTGCTTACTTGCTTTACCGATAAACCAAGACGATCGATGAAGCAATAAAAATTTTTTTTTTTTTTGCTCCAATCATTTTAAGGAAATTTCGGATTTAATAATACACATTTTCATCTCGATTAAAGCATTGCAGTTGCTTATTTTAAACACTAATTATATTACATAGTTCAACATTTAAAAATTTGTTATTGCACTATTTATTAGAGTAAAAGATTTAAATCAATTTTCTATGGAATGATAATAGATATAGAAAAGAAATTAATAAAGTCTAATTAACAGCTATATTCTATTGAAAAATAAGTAATTTCATAAAATTATATAAAAAAAAAAAGCAAACCAGCGTCCGAAATCTCCTTAAAAAAAAAAAAAAAAAAAAAAAAAAAAGTAACGACAAAAGAAATAAAAAAAACTCTTATAAAGCCTTGTGCAAATGTATAAAAATAAAAGAGAGTAAAAACAAATAAATAAAAGAAAAAAAAAAAAAAAAAAAAATTAAAGAACGCAATGACTTACGTGTGTTTCGGGTGTCTGTTGCAGTGCGGCAGTCCCGGCTCGGGGTGGCGACATCCTAATGCGCAATAATGTGGCCTGTCTCGCCTAGGTATATTTATATATATACGATTATATACGATATACTTTTTACTTTAGACACTCCTGCACCGCTGTATATATACATATATGTGTAATAAAGATTAATATGAAAATGTACGATCTTTTTCGAAGTTTTAGCATATACGTGCACACATGACACACACATACACGCGCTCACGCACGCACACACGCACACACACACACACACGCGCGCACGCACACACACACACACACACACGCGCGCGCGCGCGCGCACACGCATGCATACACGCAAACGTTTAAACACGAGGAAAACAAAAACAAAACAAAAAAAACAAAAATATTATTAAAAGAGAAAAAAAGCAAAAAACAAAAAAAAAAAAAAAAAAGAAGAAAAGAAGAATATATTGAGGTTAATCGATATGCTATTGCTATGATGACATTATACATATTAAATACATGCATTATATATTATATGCGAAAAGAAGAAACTATGCAAGGTTAATAAAATTACCATTTTAATATTATTATCAGTGCTATTATTATCATTACATAAAGCATCATTGTTTACACACATAGACACACGTACATAAACCGTAACTATATATCACGCAATTAGCGTAAGTTTATATAATAAGCATCGATCGACGATCGAATTAAAACGAAGGTATACTCGCTCGTACACATACGTAAACGCGCACACGTGCACACAGTAACCCACAAACGCAGCAGGCTTAAGCGTCAAAGCTGGGCGAATCCTCATCCTTCTATGGCGTCTCCAATCATCGGTCTCGCGCGTTACATACACACGTATGCGTATAAGCAAATGCGCGCGGTTAAGCTTGGAGAGCAAGGATTAACGCCGCTTGATTATCGGCGAGGATTTGTCGATGATTAGATGAGCGCGGGTCGGGTTTCGTGCACGCGACCGCGTGTGCGTGTATGAATTTTCTTTTCTTTTTTTCTTTCTTTTCTTTCTTTTTTTTTTTTTTTTTTTTCTTTTTTTCTTTTTCGAGGAACTTTTAATCGGCGTCCGATTGATTAAAAAATTTTTTTTTATCCATTGATCAATTAATTCAATCGTTGAATCGTTTTTAAGTATTTGCAATGCTCGACAAAATTTTTTTTAACGCGCGAAGATTTAATTTATCTAAATTTGGAATATCGGTGTCTTACCGCGGATAAGTGAAAGTATGATAAATAGAAATGTATAAAACAAAAAAAAAAAAAAAAAAAAAAAAAAAAAAAAAAAAAAAAAAAAAAAAAAAGGAATACAACCAGCTTTGACGACGAGTTGCTTAAGCGTCGATAATGTAACGGCACGAAAATGCACAAATTTAAAGTCGTGGAAGAATGTTTTACAATGACTATGTTTAACGTAAAAGATTATACACTGTATCAATTTTATCGAACTCGTTCGAATGAAAATAATTTGGTTATTTATCGTATCGACGAAAAACAAAAGAAAAGAAAATTATAAAACTTTAATAACGAATAATTGTAGAAAAGAAAAAACAAATTTGTCATTACACATTGCGAGTATGTATAAGTTTTTCTTTTGTTTCATTTATTTATTTATTTATTATTTTTTTTTTTTTTTTTTTTTTTTTCTAACAACGATAACAACAAAAAATCAAAAATAAAAAAAAAAAATTGTAAAAACTGCCAAAGATGTACTATGTTCGTGAAATAAAAAGAAAAGGAAACTATTGCTGTTCCGTCCTTTGACTACATCTTGTTTCTCAATTTTTGTCTCTTTTTTTTTTTTTTTAACTGTACAAAATTGTCTCTATTTTTTATCATCCCTTTTCCACACATGCACACATATACATCCTTGTTACTTGTGTTTTATTTCTCCATACACACACACACACACATTTACGCTAAAGCATAAATATATATATTTACATTTATGTCATCTCTCTTCTTCGTATACTCAGTTGTGCTGTATATTCTCTGTGTGTGCGCGTCTTGTCGATTTTGTCGATCGCTGTTGTGTTATTATTATAATGATGAAAGAGTAAGAAAAAATAAAAATTTAAAAAAAAAAAAAAAAAAAAAAAAAGAAAGAGAAAGAAAAAAAAAGAGAGGGAGAGTGAAAGGGAGAGAACGAAATGAAAAGTTATTGTATCGTCGACGCGGGTGTCGCGTATGTTATATATACATAGACGCAGATGCAGAAAAGGAAAACAATAAGAAAAAAAACGAAAATTATTTATTTTCGAAAGCATTAAGGATTAATGTTTGTAAATTTTGCACGTGTTTTTACGTTTCTCTTGTTTCTTTTTTTTTTTTTTTTTTTTTTTTTTTTTTTTTCTTAATTTTTTTTTGTTCTTATTTTATTTCGTTTAGATTTACATTCAGAAAGATAACCAAACGCAGTCGTATAATCAAAGACGAACGAATAGAACAAACATGTATACTATAAAAATAATATACGTTAACTATATATATTATACGATACTATCGCAAGCGCTACTCTGCTCAACTTAATGTAAAAGTTATTACGAACACGAGATGCGTCCGAAAATTATCCGATCGACGTTCGCACAAACAACTCCGCGCTGACGTTACGTTTTGTCATTCGGATCGGTGGCATCTTTCAAAGTAATTCCCAATCGCTTTATTCTCATTGAATTCGCGCAATCTCATCGGAACTTGAAGATAAAATTCTTTGTTTAGCATGTTCGCGATGTGCGCACACCTTCGTAATCGAAGAAAACAATCGACATTGACGTTGCTCCGCAGTTTGATGCGCCTTTTTCAGCCGCGGTTCGGATGAAAGCTTCAGCTATACGTTAGTTAGTTACCAAAGTTCTTCTGTATCGTTTCGATAATATCGGCACGGTTCAAATTTAAAGCAAACCCGATGAAAATTCAAATCGCTTGTATCTTTCGCGATGAACGCAATAAAGAAATTATAAAAAAAATTCACGTTGCTCGATAACTAATACATCCGGTAGATTACTGCGATAACAGGAGCTCGAACGTTTCGGCGCCGTGCTAAGAACGCAGATTGGATAATTTTGAAAGAGGCCTCGTGTACGTTTATGCACAAAAGTGAGAAAATCATCGATTACTCAAAACTATGTAATGAGGTAAAATAATGGCTTTTTCAATTTTTACGATATCAATTGTGAGATTTCTTTTTTTATTTTTCTCACTTATGCTCGTTTATTTCTGAATGTAAAGTCATGGAAGTAATTAAATTATTATTATTATTATTATTATTATTATTATTATTATTATTATTATTATTATTATTATTATTATTATTATTATTATTATTATTATTATTATTATTTATAAAAATACAATGATAAAGAAAAAAAACTTATCTATAAATATATATATATATATATATATATATAAAATGATAATGATGATGATTATGAGTCGCCATTACTAATATTAGTATGTAAACAATTTAATTTTAATCAAGTACATATATAATAAATTAAGTGCATGCTTGTAACTTGCGTTCTTGATTTTATATAAGTCAGAGTACTGTAATATGTTATACTATTATTTTTATTATTATTATTATTTTTATTATTATAATTATTATTACTATTGATAATAATAATTATTGCTATTATTATTATAATTATTTAAGCGAGAGAATTGTCTATACGTCTATATTACATTTCATTGCGTGAAGATATTATATTATAATCCGAGGAGAAGAGAAACATTTTATAACACTTTTTTTTCGCTGAATAAACATACAAGTTGTTCATGTCGTGTAGATTACTTTGTTGTTTATTTCTACAATTATTATTATTATAATTATAAAGTTTTTTTCCCCGTATCGCAAGCAACGTCATTTATTTTTTTTTTTTGTTCTCTAATTATGAGGAAAGTAAAATAAGTCAGATGTATAAGCATACGCGTTATTTAAAAAAAAAAAAAAAATAAATAAAATTTTGATTACAAATTTATAACGTAATTATTTTGAAACAATTAACCAAATCTATATTAAAAATGTAAATTATTGTGTTTCACTGTATTATGTATCAGTTCGTCGAAGTTACACAAATATATATATTTACGCATAAGAGAATAATGATGAAATAAATTATTTCGACTAGTGCTTCTCTTTTTTTGTTTTTATTTTTCGCCCTTCTTAAATTTTTATTGTACACTTGGATTAGATGAGTTTTATTTATTTACCAAATCGAATGAGTTTAAATAATGTATTTCATGAAATTTTCAAGAAATGTTTAATATTTTTTATTAAATATGTATATAGATATATATATATATATATATATATATTTTTTTTTTTTTTTTTTTTTTTTTTTTTTTTATAACAATACAAAATTAAATAATTTTAGTTTTCATTTACTTTAAGTATTATGACGGAGAATCCGTCATAGGTCGTCGACGAAGAATGTAAGTGTTTACATTCTTGCGCGACCGTCTCCAGGTTGCCAGCTTGTGTAAGCCTGTTTAGCCGCGAAAATGCGGATTTTTTCAAAAGCCGGCAACGTTCGTAAATCACGCGATTTTCGAACTTGCGGTGACGATCGGCGAGGAATTTTGGGAGCCGCGAGGGAAGGGGAGAGAAGAGCGAGCGTAACGGGCAGTTACGCTGTGCTCTCCTGCTAGTGAGTTTCGCTGCGCGTTCCCGCGAGGACGGAGAGATAAGCTTCGCGGCGAATATAGTTTGGTTCCTCTTTGATTAGAGTGAGCGCCGCGAGTGAAGCCAGGGGTGAAGGTGTGCGAGAGAGAGAGTGAGTGAGTGAGTGAGTGAGTGAGTGAGTGAGTGAGAGAGAGCGAGGAAGTAAGCCGTGGGACGAGGAGTCGAGAGTCGGCGGGAGGCGACCGGTGGTTGCCACCGCGACCTTAGAAGCCGAGGGTGAGGCGGAGACAGGAAGCATCGAGGCGAGCTCTCAGCGAGGTCCGGCGGCCTTTCTCCGGAGGGCGAGCTGCAGGAGCGAGGTGCAGCGGTGCCAGAGGAAGCTGCCAGGAGCTCAACGGCTAGCGAACGAGCTTCTTGAATCGCAAGGGTGGTGAGTGCACTCATTTATTCGTGCGAAATAGCGAGAGCGTGTGGTGGCGGGTTTGCGATGAGGGTGGCGAGGGATTGCCACTTCCCTGCCCTGGGAAAGCGATAGGCCTCCGTCGGCTGGGAGACAGTCGCGGGCGGCCGGCCTGCATCTTCGCGACATAAACAGCGGGAGAGAGAGTGAGAGAAATTGAAACATTATTTTATTAGAATATTATTTTTTGTGCAAGGCACTCAGGGCGCACGTAGCTAAATCGGCTACGACGTGGTGCCTACGTCACAATTTTTAGCAAATTTTATCATCCGTAGTTCATTTTTAATTTACTTATTTTCCTTGTCTAATTTACTGTTTATGATGTATACAAATCTTTTAAAATTTATGTATTTTTTATATTTGCATGTGATACTTTATCAACAAATTAATCAAATAAATGAAAATTTATCGTATTTAAATTGTTTGTTAAAATTCTACAAAATATAATGAAATATATTAAATTTATTATCCTTTGAAAAGTAAATATTTTAATATAAAATATAGCATATAAGTTTAAATACAACCATCAATTCATTTTAATAATTTAAATATTAAGCTTGAAATTTATCTTTAAATTATATTCTTTTTATTTTTCTATTATTATTTTGTACTTTCTTTTTATCGTCTAAATTACAAAACCAATTTAATTTCGAATCAATAAAGTTTATTGTTTTCGAATCGTGAAAAAGAAAAAAAAAAAAGACAATAACAAAAAATGAAAATCACGAATATAAAGAATTTTTTTTTAGCCGACGATCAACCATTATTTCATCAACCACGTGACTTTTTCTTCCCCTTTACACGATAATCTGAGGTAAAACTCGTCGTATGAACGCGTGTACTTATAGCGCAAAATTACTCGTATACATATATTTGACGGAAGGCAAGTTGTAGGTTGTACAGCATAACACGAGTTGTTAGCGTCATGCGATTTGATATATATATATAAGCATCGTATACATATATGTGTATATATGTATGTATATATATATGTTAATCGTCGTGCGAGTTGCGATTTCAGGTGTTTATAATTTACACCCCGTGTGTAAGTGTGAGCTTTTCGTATTCTTGTTTTTTTTTTTTAACGTCGAAACGCGACGTTTTAATATGCTTTAATTTTTGTTTTGACTTTGAGCGTTATCGCATCGTATCTACGTGATGAACCGATGGTTGTTTACGATTTCGTTGACAAAGGTTTATTTTATGAAAAAAATAAATATGATCGATATTACTTTTTTTTTTTACAATTTAATTCTTTGCGTTAAATTTTATCTTTGTTTTTATGCAGAGTTTTTACATTTTTGTTTTTGTTTTTTACATGCAAAGGTGTAAAAAAAACGTGTAAATTCTAGTTTCGACAAAACGAAAGGTTTCAAATAACTTTAATCTGTCAAATATTAAAAAATTTTAAGGTTTTAAAATTCAGATTTGTCCGATTATTATATCATAGAATTAAAAGAATTTTTACTGGCAAATTGTAACCAAGAGCTAGCTTGCTTGAAACCCGAAAATATTTTAATTTTATAATAAATTTTACATTGATGAATATCCATCAAATTTTCAGTTGTTTACTTTATTTATTTTCTCCGAATTCGAGAAAGGAATTTTCATTGTTTTGAAAATTCTTTTGTGCCCCACGAAGTTTGTTTACATTCTCGAGCTACGGTTTTACCCCAGTTTTGTATTATTATTTTACATATTGTAATATTATTTTTATAAAAATTTTTATTTTTCGAAATTAATTATTATAAAATTTTATCTTTTCTTCCTTTACCTTCTTAGGGTTTCGGTGTCAAACAAGAAACTTTATATATAGATGCATTAAATAGAGCTTTCCTTTTTCGGTGACAAAAAACACGTTTTTTGAGCATTTAATATATTAAGACAGGTAGTCTCGTCTATGATTTTTTATTCGAAATGAGGCCAATGAACGTTTAAGGCGATCGATACAATTTTGCACAAGAGCAATGCTTATCTTTTTAATTTTTGTAAAAAGAAACTTAGATATTTAATAAACTGACATGCTCTTGGTAAGTTTTTATTTATATGAAAAATAAATTTAAAAATCTTTTTGAATTAACAATAAAAATATAAATGTCGCTTTAAAATGATAATTATAATGTTACTCATATATAAAAAGGAATCAATAACTTTTTACACATTACCAATAATCGTTGAAATATTTTAATTTTATCGACATAATAATATCTAATTTATTTTAACTTTAGTTAAGAAAGGAACAAACATTTAATAGCTCACCTCGCCCGTACAAAAAAAAAATAAAAAAAATGAAAAATCAATTCGACGCGCATTAATTGTTAGAAAATGCTTTTAAAAAGCCTGCCTTGCTTACTCATATACGCGCATAAAGAATGCAAAAAAAAAAAAACAAAAAAAAAAAAATGTAACGTTTCGTAAGAATTCACAACCCCACGTCCCACAAAGTGGAGGATTTACGAGTCAAGCGCGTCGTTTGTTCCAACTCGACATTTGTACACGCATGAGACGAAATGTTTTGTCTACTATATATATATATATATATATATGTTATATGTATATATACAAATTCGCGAAGTATAAAAAATATAAAATAAGCAATGACAACGGGGACGACGATGGCATGCAACAACTGCAATGACAACGGTGATAACGACGCGGAAAAAAAAGTTTAGTGCAATGGCAACGATACGCGAAAAAAGGACGATAATGTATGACGTGTATAGGTATACATATATTTTTACACTTTGACGCGTAAATCGAGTTACCGCTCTGTATATGTTCGTGCACGTGTGCGTTTGTCAAATAAAATGAACGCACGATACAGACATATACCGATTTACGATGCACGTACTCGTAAAGTTCGTCAGCTCGATATGTATTTTTTTTTTTTTGTTTGTTTTTTTTTTTTTTTTATTTTAAATAATCGCCGATTAACCATATGCAATTTTGTGGGTTGTTGAATTCTTTTTTTTCGATCGCACGAGCTAGATCTTTTTTTTTTTTTTTTTTTGTTTTGTTCGTTTTTGATAATTAATTTTCGAATAAATTATCGTTGTGTTTGAAGATTTCTTTTTCGTGTGATAATAATATTTCATTTATAATAAAATAAACTGCAAATTATTCAATATTTTTACTCTATATTTTTTTTTTAGCAATTATATAAATAATAAACGAGTGTTTAATAAAAATCGAAAAACTGCGAACTGCGTTTATTGATTCGTTAACGATATACGAAATTTTATCAAAAACTTATCTTACAAATATCATTCACAAAGTACAACATTATCTAATGAAACATTAATTTATCTCTTTTAACTATCATTTTTCGAGAAAATTTTTGATTTTCTTTCATACTTTAAAAATGAAAAAAATATATGTGCATACGTACATGGATACGTACGTTATCTGTCAAAAAGTTTAAATAAAAATTTCAATAAATATTTATTTTATAGTATTTTATGTTATCTAATTTCACCATCACTTTATATAAAACGTTATTTAAATAATTTTAAAAAATTGCAGCGTTTAAAATTTTTAATCGCAATTTAATATACATATGCATATATAAATACGGTAGATAAAAAAAAAAATGTATAAATAGGAAAACTGATGCCACGACGAGAAAATACTTTGGTATAAAAATAAAAATAAAAAGATAAAGAGTTTTTTTTTTCATTATGTGTTTTATGCGCATATATATAAAGAAGGCAGAGAAAAAAGGGTGTATAGAAGAGTTAAAGGAGAATGGAAGTTAATGAAAGCAAAGTTAAACAAAAGATATTGAGAAATAGAAAGAAAGAGAAAAAATAAAAATACTTTAAGAGAAATCTGCAGAGAAAAATTGAAAAAAAAAGAGAGTGAGAAAATATTATTAACGAGAAACGAAGTGGAAGAAGTTATATGAAACGGCGAATAAATAAAGTAATAATAATAATAATAATATAAAAAATGTGGGTAAATAAAAGAAACTTTGAAATGAAGCTTTTCATTAATGCATTAATTTAGAATAAAGTATAAGCTCTCATAGCGTATAAGATACAATATTTTTTTCTTTCGTTTTTAAATTACGCGCAGTCGTGAGTTTGTGCTGAGTTTAAAATGATGGACTACATTTTTAAAAAATAACACTTTTAAACATTAACATTTACACTGCGTACCTATGTTTTCGATCAAGAACGACACATGGAACATAATTTACCCAAGAAATTTTTATTTCTTCATTAGATGAAAATTAATGTTCATTTCGAAATACATTTAGATATATTTTTGTAATAAATACTATACATGCTACTGAGAAAAAAAAAGTTTTTATAAAATTAATAATAATAATGTTGACGATCCTTGTAAATGAGACAAGATCAGTTAAAATGTAAGGTAAAACAAAATCGTTGATGACTTCAATAATTTTATTTATTAAATAAAATGCTTGCTGATTTTTGTAATTAAAGAATTATACTTTAATGTCATGTAGCAAGATTCTTTGAACCCTTAAAAAAGTATCTCAATTTTATAAAGTTAAGTGAAAAATTTTTATCGAAACAACATTCCAGAAAATTTCAATTTATTTTGAATTTCACGATACGTATTACGATATTAATTTTTATTAAGCAAATGTTAAAATCTGCATTTGCGATGAATTCATTGGCTTCGCTCGAGTGTCAGGCATAAACAACCGGATATAATGGTTTTTCTCGAAAACCATTAGTCGTAAGAAAAACTTTTTAAGAACAAAAATAAATGCACATGAAAGTCCTTTATGATGTAATATTTTTTATATCATGATTTGGTACTTCCTTTGCTCGTTTAGACAATATTTTTATCTCTTTTCAAGTGTTTAGGACGTTATAGAATCCGCGGCCTCAATTACGGAGTCACTTATTAAATTACGGAGTTGCTCGTGAATTAATCTCATCGATATAAGTTGCCGATATTCACCTCGCAACGTTGCTTAAATATTAACATTAGTGATACGTCAGAATAGATGAAATTTCAGAATAGAACAGAAAGAGAAAAAGAGAGAGAGAGAGAAAGAGATAGAACTTTGCATGCACGTTATGATACTCACAAGAACGATCGGTGCTTTATACACATATGCGTGTAAACTCTCTTTGATACCGTCTGCAATGTATACGCAAACATTGCAAATCACTTTGTCGACGTTAATATATATAATATATGTGTACGTGTGTATGTACGGAGGTTAAGTTATAAATCCCGCTTTCGTAATGCAATTAGCTATTAGATATGGGCTATTATGATATTGGGGGTATACGTAGACGCATACATCGGCTCTTAGATACAGCATTCAATCAGGTTGGATCAACGGCGTATCGTCGACGCAGTAGTTGATCGTTTTCAACAAAACGACCCGTTATGCTTGCGTGTGCATGTGTGGATAATCGTTGATTCAAATAATAATCAATCGGCGGATGAGACTTTTTTATTTCACATGAAATACGTTTCGTTTTAAAACTTTTTGGACATTGATTACATAATTTTTCCAGCGTTATCGTTTGATACAAAATTCTAGCAGCTGATATTTCAAAATGGAAAATAAAATAAAATAAAATACATTTATAGAAATTAACATTTTTTTTTGTATTATAAAATTTCAGATAAGGTTTAAAATTTAATTTTTTGATAGTTAGTGGGAGTACAAATTAGTTCGGTCCGTTTTAAAAAGATGGCTCTGGCTATTATGAATATTTAATAGTAACAGATGAAGTCGATAGTTTCAGAGAGGTTAAACATCTGTCAATAATATTTCAGTTTATATCACTTCGAGTTTCATAAAAAAATCTTGTTTTCAACTGTGTTAAATATGTCCAATTTTGTGTTAACTAAGCAGCATTTGCGGGAGGTTTTAGTTTTCTGTTCCAATTGGAAGAAAAGTGCAGCTGAAGCGCATCGAATGCTTGTGGAAGTTTATGGTGACAATGCTCCAACTGATGAATCTTGTAGGAAATGGTTCCGACGTTTTAAGAATGGAGATTTTAGCGTTGAAGACAAGCTTCGCTCTAGACAGTCAAAAAAATTCGAAATTGTATCGTTGGTACACGACCTCCGTTTTTTTTTTTTTTGTGTCGGCCGATTAGTTTCTTTTCTATCTTTCCTACCACGATAAAGCCCCCTCCATAACCTACGCTACGCAATCTCCACTGACATAAACTGTTGTGAAACTCAACCTAAGCTTAAACCGAGAGTTGAAAAGCCGCTCTTGTTAGACTCAATTTGACTATGACGTAATTTTTCACAAACAATTGCACACGTGTAATTATAAAATAATGTTCCTCTTTCTAAGTGAGGAAACAGCTAGATCGCCAAGTTAGTCAATACGAATTTCATTGACATTCAAAATAAAAATTTTTGCATGGTAGTTTTTTCTTGAATAAGCATCTATAGTGTAATTTGAAGACAAGCCTCGCTCTGGACAGCCAAAAAAATTCGAAGTCAAAACGTTGGACGCATTACTCGATGGAGATCCGAATCAAACGCAAGAGGAGCTTGCAGAATCATTGGAAGTCACTCAACAAGCAGTTTCTGTACGATTGAAATCGATGGGAATGATTCAAAAGCAAGACAATTGGGTGCCTTATGAACTGAAACCGAGACAAATTGACAGGTGATTTTTCTGTTGCGAGCAGCTGATTCAAAGGCGACAAAGAAAGGGTTTTTTACATAGAATTTTTACTGGGGATGAAAAATGGATATTCTATGATAACCCCAAGAAGAAAAAATACTACGCTATGCTCGGCCAATCGTTGCCATCGACCTCAACATCAACACCAAAGCCGAATATTCATAGTTCGAGGATCATGTTGTGTATCTGGTGGGACCAAAAGGGTGTTGTGTACTATGAGCTGCTACAACCTGGCGATACCATAACGGCCGATCGGTATACGCTGCAATTGATTCGTTTGAGCCGTGCATTACGAGAAAAACGGCCGGAATACAAGGAAAGACATGACAAAGTTTTTTTTCTGCATGACAACGCTCAACCTCATGTCGCAAAAGTCATGAAAAAATATTTGGAAACGCTCAAGTGGGATATTTTGCCGCACCCGCCGTATTTTCCGGACATTGCTCCTTCTGATTACTGGTTGTTTCGAGGGACGCGGTACTATCTGGCAGGTCATCGGCTCACTTCTTTCGCAGAAATCGAAAATTGGCTCCTAACTTGGATCATCTCAAAAGACGAGACATTTTTTCGAGATGGAATTCGAAAATTGCCCGAGAGGTGGGAAAAAGTAGTAACTAGCGATGGACGATACTTTGATTAATCTTTTAATTCTTTTTATTTTAAAATAAATGCATTTTTGACCGCAAAAAAAACGGACCGAATTAATTTATACTCCCAATATAAAACTGGCAATTCAGTTTTATTTGTTTACATTGCGATTTAATTCTTAGATCATTCGTATATTTATATAATTATTGTAACGGATTCAAAATGTACTCAAGTAGAAAAAATTTAATGGATTCCAAACACTTTTTAAAATACTATTTTTACCTATTTGATAAAAATTAAGTTGCATCTAAATTTGCGATAATATATGTATTTTTAAAAATGCATACACCGGTTATACTTTGACGAAATAATCTTGGTATTGCTTAGAAGTTTTTTCGTATTATCGAACGATGAAATAATTTTTCGTAATTTTGTTTTTTATTAAATTTTGAATCATTTTTTCGACTTATACTCCCTTTGTTTTTACCCTGGTTGATGATGAGTAAAATTCCAGCTTAAGATTTTGTACACACGAATTAAATTTTCTTATAAAAGAAGAGTAAAATACCTTCATGAATGGTTTGAAATTCTTAAGTAAATTAAATTTTAATTCTAAGCAATCTTTTGAAACCTTTTCGACTCGATAAAACTAAAAAAAATTGAACAGCTTATATTCAGTAATTAGAAATGTTTTCATTAAAAATTCTTTGCATATAATTATAAGTTTTAGTTTGCTGTTCATTTATTGTCAACATTTTTGTAAACACTTTGTAAGGAATTAAATTAATTGAAATTAATAGCAGGTAACATTTCAATGTATACCGTATCATATTAATAGGAATTTTATTGTGTATCAGTAAACCATAATAAAGTTTAATAACGGGTAACAGATACTATATTATGTACAGCCACTATACTAGGTATACACCAAAGTAGGTTAAAAGAGAACGTATATATAGTTACAGAGAGCGCTCACGTTTTCTTGAAAGTAACGTTCCTATGATACGATACATGTGGCATCGGTGGTTCAGTGGTAGAATGCTCGCCTGCCACGCGGGCGGCCCGGGTTCGATTCCCGGCCGATGCAAAATTTTTTTTTTTTTTTTTCGTTATTAAAAATTAAATTTTTACTTTTTTATAAATTTACGAATAAATAAAACGTTTAATGTATTATTTTTTATCGTTGTGAAAATTTATGAAATGACAGTTTCAAAATAAATTTTTATTTTGTTTTTTAGAATTATATAGAGGTTAGTTAATTAAAAATTAAAGCACGGTAACTTGCAAACATCTTAGATAAACTTAAAATTACGCGTGTGGACAATCAATATCGGCACTCGCTCGAGAGTCGAAAATTTGATACGAGGATGATGCCAATATCCTCCCACGGTTTCCTCCCCGATATTCGATTGCGCATTCAGGATTTGACTCCTTTGTCCATCGCTCTCTATCTCCCTCTCTTTCTCTTTCCAGTAGAGACTCGATCATTAATATCCAAGCTAACAGCAGCTGGAGTATATATAGGGGATAGAGAATCGGTTACTCGCGATTCGAGAACCGCGAATATTAACGATCCACTCGGGCAAACGGCTGTAGGTAGGCCCGCGCCTCAAAATCAAAGAGGAACGCTTCTACCGTTTCTCATCACCAATCTGTCCGTGTACATACGTATCTACGTATGCTTTGTGTGCATTTCATATACCTGTGTGAATAGTATGAGAAGATAGAGCAAGATTAAACGAAGCTCGGTATTTCCAAAATTCTGAATGTGTCACGGTGAGCAGTTGCGCGCGAAAGGATCATTTTTCGCGTGAATTGTCTTATATTTATTTTTAATTTGTCATTTGTTTTGCTATTATGTGGATTTTGTTGATGCAGCTTCATATCGACAAAGATGTGTATACAGCTCCTAATCGTATTTATCGCACGGTATATACCAGTTCCAACAAAAACTTTTCGACTTTCTCACGCTTAGGTACAAATGACCACACGTACCGAGATAATTTTGGATAGAATCTTATTCATAATTCGTCGATGGTAATGCAACACAATGCGGAAAAACCATCGAAAATTTCAGGTCACGTATTATTACCATTGCACACGGCCGAGATAGTACGAGTGGCGTAAAGGGCTAAAATTTATTTAATTTTTGAGAGAGAATAAGATAGTTGGATAGATTGATACGCGTCTATTCGTATTTAAGTATAAAAACATTAATACAGCTAACCATCCGTCACACGGGTTGGTCACTGAGGTCACAGACGGAATTATATTGACAAATACGTCGCGAATGGGAATTAAACCCGATTTGATTCCCCTTACCCTGAAAACCCTTTAGAGCGAAAAGCCTAATACATCCTACAGGCTCTATAGGCTCAAGATGGGCGAGCTGTGTCAGTTTGTTTTTGGCTGCCAACGGGACAAAGTCAGTATTGTGCCCTCGGCTACTCAGTCGCTTGACTTTGTACACTTTTTTACGAAGTTTAAACATTTTGAAACATGGACCATTTATTTTGAAATCGATACAATAAAATTTTTAAACTAAATTCAACATAAATTATGAAATATCTCGTTTAAAAAAAAAATAAATAAATAAATAAAATAGATTTGCATTGCTTTCAAAATAAACGGTCCACATGTTCACTTTTTGTTTATTTTATTTATTTATTTATTTATTTATTTATTTATTTTTGGTGGATTTAATTAAAAAGAAGATTTATGATTTAATTAGATTTACATTTACATTCTGATCAATAAAAAACAATATAATGCAGGAACCT
Source organism: Chalcis sispes (assembly GCA_949987625.1). Taxonomy (NCBI): domain Eukaryota; kingdom Metazoa; phylum Arthropoda; class Insecta; order Hymenoptera; family Chalcididae; genus Chalcis; species Chalcis sispes. The sequence goes on along the minus strand of OX465096.1, from coordinate 58,516,446 downwards.
TTCACTCATTCATCCCTTAAATAAATTCACATTGTTAAAAAGGTATAAACTTAATGGACAGTAAAAACATCAACTAGTAGTACACTAAAAACTCAACAGGCAGGAAGTTCCATAAATAAGCTTCTTGAACTTGAAACGAATGTTGTATTGTGTAACAGTCTCAATGCGCATCAGAGGAACGACGAATTCCTTTGTTTCTCCACTAGAAGTGAGAGAGAAAGAGAGAGCGAGCAATGACAGCAACAATGGCAAGAAGGCCGACGTTTCTTTTTGTGTATAATATGTAGCAAAGGCTGAGAAAATTTGTAATTAAAAGGAAAATCAAATTTAAAAAGGTAATGGTGTTGAGTTTAAGCGCGTGTGTACGAATAAAATATTTAAGTTTGAAATTATTTCAAAATAAAAATATAATTTTTGGTATTTCGATTATTAAAAAAATAAGAAAAAAGAGTTTTTTTTTATTTCTAAATTTACACGCGCATGTGTCTTACCGTATCGAGCCATTTACTACTTAAATTAATACATGTATCGTCATTTTATCAAATTGTCGTCCAGATGATGAATTTATTATTATAAAATTAAACGCTAGCTTCCAATTAATTAGGTTTTGTTGCAGTATTTAAAAGAATCAGTTTTATTTAAATACAAATTGGTAATCGTTTTAGAAAAAATCACACAAAGTTTTTAATAAGCAAAAAGAAATACAGTCTGTCAAATAAGAGCGTGGTCGTGTTAATTTATAAAAAAATTTATTTGATGAAACTTTCATATTTATATATACATTGTACACATTACAAACAATGATGCAATTTGGTCAATAATGTGTCCAGTCACCACGGGCGTCGATAATTGCCTGGCATCTCCGAGGCATGCTTTCTACTAATTTGACGGCGTATTCTAGTGGCAAGGATCTCCAGATCCGACGAATTTCGTAAGACAACTGCTTCAAAGTGTATGTGCGTCTTCCACGAAGCTTCCGTTTAATATATGCCCACACATTTTCAATAGGGTTTGCATCGGGCGACTGCGACGGCCAATCCAATGTAACGATGCCAGATTGAGTCTTCCACTGAGTACAGAGTTTGCTGCGGTCTTTAGGATCGTTGTCCTCCTGCAGAATCCAATCTTCATTTTTTGTGATGAACCATCGTTTGGCAGATGACAGTAAAGCCTTCTTGTAGATTTTTATCATTTTCTCGGCATTTAGGTTGTCAGTAAAGAGGTGCAAAGTGCCGAATCCCTGCTTTGAGAAGCAGCCCCAAAGATGCACCTTTATTCCATGTTTTACGGTCCGCTGAACAAGCCTATTGGTGGAAGTTGACTAGGCTCGCGTGAGGACAGAACGTGCCCATATAGAACATTCATCAGTAAAAATGACATTTTCAAAATCTCTATCAATATTCTCATGCGCCCAAGCGAGTCGCTTTGTCACATGTTTTTCAGTCAACAGAGGCTTCTTCATTGTGTTGCGCCATTTCAGATGATGAGTACGAAGATGGGTTCAGATAGTTTCGTAGGATATATCTAAACCTTTTGCCATTAATTTTGCTTGTCCTTGCCGCAGTGTTAAAGCAGGATTTCGCGAAAACAGATTCACTATTCTTTTTTCATCTTTTTTGTTCACTTTTCCTATCGAGCCACGTTTTGGTAAATCATCGACATTTTTAGCCACTTTATATCGCTGTATCCACTTCTGTACAAATGCCTTCGACTTTCTCATATATTTAGCAGCCGCTGATTGCGACATTTTGGGACCTTTCGGGTGGATGCAAAGGAACACAGCCTCGTAGCGCGACGCGTACTTAGCACTCGGCGTTTAACGTGATTCTTTTTTAAAAGATCAGCGACAACTGAATCTTTGTTGACAATGCATCAAGGACAAAGCTTCCCTCTATCAGCTCGCGAAGGAATTAGAGCGAAATCTTTCATTACCTGTCGGTGAAGTCGACTACGCTTTTACTTGACAGACTGTACATCTGAATAAATGAAAAATTAAGCAAATCATATTTAAAAAAAAAAAAAATCTTCATTCATTCACTTCAGATAAACTAATTTTTCACGTCTTTATTATAAAATAGAAATTTTTTTCATACGCCGCCAAAAGTTGAATTGTCAAAACGAAAACGAAAAAATATTCTTCAGTCTCTTACTACAGTCTCATATATGTGTCATGTTGTGCGAGGTAGACTTAGCTAAGTTAGCTCCTGATATTTTTTACAGTTATCATAATGATGAACAAAAATATAGTGCCGTAACTTGTTTAATTTGTGATAAAGTATTTCATAAAAGTTGTTTTGGTCGCAGAAAAAATACTAAATGCATTTCATCAGTGTTAGTGGTGTGTAATGAACATTCAAACTTAAATCTAACCTCAAAGGATAAAGAAATAAATTCGCGTATCATTATACAAAATCTAAAAGATGAAATTAATAAAAAAAACAAAGAAATACAAAAACTGAAAGATAAATGTACAATGTTAAGTGTAAAATATTCCAAACTAGAAAAATATGAAGCATTAGTAAATATGTGTCTTGATGAAAATAATGACCAAAATGAAACAAGTGGTAATTACTTAGATAATGTGAAAGATATTAATGTACATATAATCATCAATAAAAATCTGAGGCAACTAAATGAAGAGCAAAAAAAAAGGATTGTTGAATTGACTGAATTGAACAACCAAATGAAAGAAAATAATCAGTTACTCAAAGAAAAAAATAGTTGTAGCGTATCACCCTCCAAGATGTCATATGCTCAAGTTGTGTGCAATACTACTTTACCGACTACTAAGAATAATGTACCTAGTATCATTATTACAACTTCAGATAGGGCTGAAATTGATACTGGAACTGTAAATATTATCAAAAGCAAATTGAACCAATGTAAAAATGTATGCATTAAAAAGCTCTTTAAAACCAAAAATAAAATTTTAATTAAATGGAAATCTTCCGAAGAAAATACTAAAGTAACATCTGCTCTAAACGAAATTGAAAACTGCAAATTGAACATTAAAATTGAAAGCTTAAAAAAACCCAGAATTAAAATGACTGGTATAGATTTTGATATAAGTACAATGAACAATGATGACATAATAAATGACATTAAATCAAGAAATGGACTGAATGATAACCACGACATAACAGTTGTGTATAAATTTAAGAATGTAAGAAATGGAGCTTGGAGTATAATCTTCGAAGTTAACAGACTAGCATATGGATGTATTATGCCATATGGAAAATTATATTTTGGGTGTAATCGTTGCAGACTTTATGATGATTTTAACATCAATCTCTGTAAAAATTGCTGTAAATATGGTCACAGCACAAAAAAGTGCAGAAATAATCCAGTCTGCCTGTATTGCTCTGGATCTCATACATATGATATGTGTACAAGAAAACAAACACTAAGCTGTAAAGGTTGTTCTGATTTTAACACAATTAATCAGGGTAAACCAAATGTAAGGCCACGGGATACCAGTCATAATGCTTCTAACTTCAAGGATTGTAGAACCTATCAATATCTACTGCAAAAATCAATCGACTCTACGGATTATCCTTTCAATCCAATCCAACATGCATTGGCTAATATCAGATATATGGAGAACCAATCACCAACACAAGAAAATATTGCTAACTCAGTTTAAAAGGAATTTTCGTCTTAATAATCATTTTCAAATCATTTTCAAATCTACATAATATCATTGTCCTATTCTCCTATTTTTTTATTTCGATTTTAATAAACACATATAAATTATACTCAATAAAAACACATAGCTTTGAAATCAATAATTTCATATGGATTCCCATATTGAATTATTAGATACCATCCTACAAAAAACTATAATTAATGAGAAAACTTTCATAGATGTCAATTCTTTTAATTCTGAGTTAGATCAAATGGAAGATCTGATATTATATTTAAATATTAGAAGTATTAATGCCAATTTCAATAAATTGCTGATCCTCCTTGATATACTTACTACAAAGCCTTTCGTTATAGTTTGCGTTGAGACTTGGAAGGTTGTACATGAGAACTTTTTTGCTATACCTGGGTATAAAATGTATTATAATAATGGTAAAGTCAATCAAAATGATGGAGTGATTACATACGTATTAGATGATATTATTGAAACAACAGAGTTTATTGAAATAGATAGATTAAAAATTACCAATACGTGTATTAAAATGAAAAATGGATGTAGTATTGAAATTTCTGCTTTATATCGCACTCACGATATGCCTAAATCTGAGTTTATTTACAGTCTAAAAAAATACCTTTTAGTTAAAAGGTTTAAGAAAAATCACTTCATTATTGGAGACTTTAACATTGATCTTTTTGAACAAAGTCTTCTAACTGAAGAATTCTTGAATAACTTTCTAGAAAAGGGTTTTATACCTGGGTATCAAAAAGTCACTCATCCTATATTTAATCATAAAAATGGTGGTACTTGTATTGATAACGCTTTTTACAAAACTGAAGCTTTAATTATCAATACTTATACTATTACAAACAGTTTGACAGATCACTATACCTTAATAATTAAAATTAAAAAGCAAAACTTAAAAAAATATTCTATCCCTAATACCCAAATAGATTTTAATAAACTCAAATATAATGCAAGTACCATCAACTGGGATTTGACATATGGTTTTAGTGACCCAAATATGGCTACCGAATTTTTGATTAAAAATATTAGTAAATGTATGGATAATGCTAAAGTCCTCATAAATAAATCTAACAAAAAAAGGCAGGCCTGGATTACAGGGGCCATAGTTAAATCTTGCGAAACCAAAGAGAAATTATATTTAGCAACTAAAAGTAATCCTACCAATGAGCTACTTAAGATTCAATACAAACAGTATTCTAGTATCCTACATAAAGTGATTTATAAGGCTAAAATTATATCTGATAAAGATTATATTACAAAAAATATAAATGATAAAAAAAAATTATGGAGTATTATTAATGATAAAGTAAATAAAAAAGTTAAAAATAGACAAAATATCAACTATATTATTGATGAAAACAAGCAAAAAATTGTAGAAGAGGAAGTAATAGCTAACAAGATGAATAACTATTTTTGTACGATTGGATCTACTCTAAGTCAGAAAATAAATATACCTTGTAATATAGCTACTCCAATGCCACCTAGCAATCCTAAAACTATGTTCTTAAGGCCTACATCAAGCTCTGAAATAAGTTTGGTAATTAAAGAGTTAAAATTAAAAAATGGTGGAGTTGATAAAATAAGCACCAAAGACATAAAGACGATAGTCGATTATATTGTTGACCCTTTATGCTATGTCATTAATAGATCTATTGAGTTAGCTTTGTGGCCTTATGCTTTAAAAAAAGCTGTTGTGGTTCCTATTCATAAATCATCTAGTAAATTCTTAATGAACAATTATAGACCTATCTCTTTAATATCAAATATTGCTAAAATCTTCGAACGCGTTGTATATAATAGAATTTTGAACTTTGTTAATGAATGCAATATTATCTCTACTAAACAATTTGGCTTTGTTAAGGATAGGGGAACCACTGACGCCCTAAATTACATCTCCAACATAATCTACAATATGCTTGATAAAAGTAAACCAACAATTGTCGCCTTCATTGACTTAGCCAAAGCTTTTGACACAGTAGATCATGAAATACTATTGGAGAAACTATCTTACATAGGAATCCGAGGCAAAGTTCTTGAGCTTTTGACTAACTATCTCTCTGATAGATACCAAGCTGTTAAAATTGGTAAAATTAATAGTGGATATCAAAAAATTAATTTTGGAGTACCCCAAGGAACGATTCTTGGACCTTTACTGTTTATTTTGTATATTAATGATCTGCTGTGTCAATTTCCTGAATCTAATGCTGTTATGTCGTATGCAGATGATACTGCCCTTATATCTACAGCAGAAACGTGGGAAGAAGCTCGTAATAAAATTAATTATTATCTGAGTCATGTAGCAACATGGATGGCATTGAGTAGGCTGTCTCTGAATATTGACAAGACAGTCTTTATGAGTCTTGGAAACTATGCAGATAGTGTCCCTGTAACCATAGATGTTAATATCAACAATAAAGCTCTGCAACGTGTAGAACAATACAAATATCTGGGAGTAATATTCGACTTTAACATGAAGTGGGAAATGCATGTACAATATATAATAAATAAAACTAGATATCTTGTTTATGTTTTTTATAAATTAGCTATAACTATGACAACAGAGACTTTACTTCTTATATATTATGCTTTTTTTAACAGTATTGCAACTTATGGGATAATAGCTTGGGGTGGGGCATACAACAACAATTTAAATAGGCTACAATCACTTCAAAATAGAATTTTAAAAATAATATCCAAAAATACTTTTTTAAATAACAAAAAACCATTGAATCTATCTACTAAATTCTACTTAGACTCTCTCTCTTATCACTTTCCAGTTCTGCAAAATAAATATATATCTTCTAATAGCAAAACAAGAAACAAATCAATACCTTTACCTAAAATCAAAAAAACTATTGGATTCAAAAATAGCTATATCAGAGCAGTAAAATTATTCAATCTACTTCCTTCGGAATTGAAAATCTTAAAAGTATCTAAATTGACATTAAGGAAAAAATTGAAAATTTGGTTTATTGAAAACAGCAACATAATTTAAATTCCATAACAAGACAATCTGCATCTATTTATTTTTGATATTAATATCTATATAAAAACCATCACAATATAAACAAGTCAGAAAAAAGTAAAAGCTAACTTGAGAAATAGAATAAACTAAACTAGTCAAGTAATTATATTTTTATAATCCTACCAGTTCCTTGTACAGGGAACACTTTCCCTCTAAGGAGTTATATGTAAATACATGTAAGCTTATTTAACTGGTAAATAAATAAATAAATTATTCTAACTTCCAAGGTTTCTCAAAGACTGACTGTTTTCATAAAAGAAAATAGGAGTGGAATAAAGAATGTTCTCAATGATATCTGTTACTCCTTCGCGGCAAATGGAACTTTTTAAGAGCTTTCAGCTGAAGAAATAATCCGATTTCGAGTTCACAAGACACGCGATTCTGTGCTTGCACGGATTTTCCAGAAACATAATATTAGGTGTAGTAAAAAGAAATTCATTATTTTTGCATTAAATTGAAGGTTTTATTTAGCATAGATAGAATGATACGATTTAGGTCAAATATGCACCGTTTTGTTCGATAACTTGTTGCCATTTTGGAGATAATTTCATAATGCCTCTCTCGTAGAAACCCTTGTCCCTATTGTCAAAAAACTGGGACAGTCGATTTTCACAATCTTCTCTTGAGGCGAATTTTTCACCTGCAAAATCATTCGTCATAGACAGGAACAGGTGGTAATCACTTGGTGCTAGGTCTAGACTATAAGGTGGATGCATAAGAACTTCCCAACCAAGCTTCCGAAACTTCTGGCGAGTCACTATCGATGTATGCGGCCTGACGTTGTCCTGATGGAACACAATTCCTCTCCTATTGGCCAAAGCTGGCCGCTTCTGAGCGATTGCTTCTTTCAGACGGTTCAATTGTTGACAGTACAGGTCCAAATTAAGAGTTCGGCCGTAGGGGAGCAGCTCATAGTAGATGATTCCCTGCCAGTCCCACCAAACACACAGCAAAACCTTCCTGACTGTCAATCCTGGCTTGGCCACCGTTTGCGCCGGCTCACCGCGATTTGACTACAACCGTTGTCGCTTGACGTTGTCGTAAGTGACCCACTTTTCATCACCAGTAACCATCCGCTTCAGAAATGGATCAATATTGTTGCGATTCAGCAGCGATTCACAGATGGAAATTAGGTCCATGAGGTTTCTTTGCGATAACTCGTGTGGCACTCATACATCGAACTTCTTTTTGTATCCAGCCTTTTTTAAGTGGTTCCAAACGGTTTTTTATACAATGTTTAGCTCCTGGGCAATCGCAACAGTGCTTACGTGACGGTCAGACTCGACGATTTCCATTATTTTATCGACATTTTCGACAATTGGCCTTCCAGAGCGTGGTGCATCTTTGACGTCAAAATTACCGGAACGGAATCAACGAAACCAAAATTGCGCGTGATTGGCTGTTACAGTATCAGGACCATAAACACTATTCACATTTTCAGCTGCCTGGCTTGCATTTTCGCCTTTATCGAAGAAAAACTGTAAAATATGGCGTATTTTCTCTTTGTTGGTGTCCATCTTTGACGCGTGCTAAAAAAATACTGAGTCAAGCAATCACAAAACTGTATCAAAAGCTTTTTTAATACGAAATCTTATCTTTCTAACGCCGTCTAGTGTAACCCGATCGCACTTTTGCAACGGGAGATACAGACTACTAAAGCCATCTATTGACAAAATAATGGATTACTTTTTACTACACCTAATATAATACTTTTTAATTTTTTTTATTATTCATTGTTTAATTGTATCGCATTATTAACTCTTTAGTTTAAGGTTTAGATGTTCAAGTGTACATGAAACCTATTTTTTTTTTATAATCGATTTTTGTTGTTATTATTATTATTATTATTTTTTTTTTAATTTACTTTATTTAAAATTTTCTTGACAATATTTCATTAATAAATATTACAAAAACTAACGATAAAATTTAAATTCAAAGAAAACAAATCTTTATCAAACAATAAAAAAGAATAAATGTCGCTCTGTCTATCGACACGCGTAAACCGATGAAAAATAAAACCACTATTTTATACAAAAGAAGTAAGTGCTCACAAAGAGTTTCATTTTTAATTAATCATAATGCGTGCAGCTCGCTACAAACTATTCGACAGAGTGACGCTAGGATGTGTATAATTCCTCTGTAAATTTTCTACGAGTTGTTATATACGTATATATAAGTAGAGCCGCAAGATAAGTCAAAACTCATCATCGATATTTCCCGCGTACTATCGAAGAGAATATACGAGACACACATGTGTGTATGTACATAGACGAGAGAACGCGTAAACTCGTTTATTACAATACTTCGCAACGTAAGCTTAGTCGTTGTCGGAACTTTCGGGCGTTTTCTTTCTTTTGTTTCTATTGCGAAACTTTTTACGCGCCCCGGAGAAATAGGATATTCGCAATTTCGCGTTCTATTTGTCCTGTCAGATAAAAAATGTGCGTTTTTGCACAGTTTTCCTTTTGTTTCGTATGATTTTATATTGTTTTTTTTATTTTATATATATATATATATATATATTATTCTTTTAACGCGGGAAAGTAAAGATCGGAAGCCGTGTTTTTAAACTTTGATCTTCAGAAAAAATTTTCGATAATTTATATTCTGTCCGTTACTGAAAAATAATTTTTTATTATCAATTTTTTGACTTATGAAAAAATAACCAAACTTCATAGAAAAAGAATAACGATACGTTCAATTTTTATGACACTCTTTTTATACTATAATAATAACGTTCACCAAGGATATCGGTTATTGATGAATTTCAATTTTTCAAAAAATCGCGTATAACTTCAATATTTTGCAAACACAGCAAAGACTGGTGCTATCTTTTATATATATATATATATATATATATATATATATATATATATATATATATATCATTCTCTCTTGACTTTATATATAAAGCGAATAAAATGAAAAATTGCCAAATTTGTATATTTTTTTACATCGCTTTTGTAATTCAAAATTTTTCGTTCGCTGTTAACAGCTATAAAACTTTTTTAGATTTACCTCAAAATTAAAAATAATCGATTAATGAATATAGTTATACAGAATACATTTATAATAAATCTATAAAATTTTTACTTGATTCAAATTAATTTTAATCAATATTCATCAAACTACAATTAATAAAACAAGCAACAACAATTGAGAAAAATTTATTATTTTTTAGATTATTTTATAAATTAATAAAAATATCCTAATGACAATGACATGGGAATATAAATAATATAAAATTTAATCGTTTTAAGAAAAATTGTAAATTATAGAGTCGATGCTATACATTGTATACAAGTCGTATATTTATGTAAAAAAAAAAAAAATTATGAAATAAAGAAAAAAAAACGAACGTTTCAATACACAGAGCTATCCAAGATGATATTTTCAACTTTATATTGCGCAAGTTCGCAGTTTGATGCAATAAAATCCGCGCGAATGAAAAGTTGTTGAGCGCATGAATAATAAAAAAATTCCAGTAGGAATCTTTGTGCACGAAGAATTTCCGATGTTCCTTTATGAAAAATAAAGGAAAAGAAAAAAAAAAAAGTTGAAATCGCACATTCGAGTTAAGAAACTTTTTATTCCAATTCGAGATATCGCTCGTATTAAAAATACGAAAAAGAAGGAAAGGAAAAATTATGCGTAGCGCTTCTTAAAAATTGTATACTGCACCCGTGAACGCATTAACGCAACGGAATCAAAACATTTCTTTTATTAGTAATGATATTTAACGTATATATGGTGTAAATAAAGTAAGATTTATATAATTGACTTTAAGATATTAGGTAATGATCTTTTCGTCTGTATTTATAAATCTATTGCCTCAGAACTCCATTTCTTAACCGTTTTTGCTAATTCTTTTTTTATATGAAAGAGTTTACCTGAAGGGTTGTATATATGTATACATAACATAAAAATAATTCACAAACTTTTACATTTATAAATATCTAAATTAAATTTTCATACATAATAAAATGAGCACACCTTATTATACAAATGATTTAAATTACGTTAACGAATTATTTGTATGGGTACTGTATTATTGGTAAGTGATTATAAGCATAAGCATGCAAATATTTTAATTACTAGAAAATAGTTTAATATTTCAATCATATTCATCATTTTCAAATTTATGTTTATTAAATGTGGTAAACAAAAGCTTTCGTTAGTTTAGTTTCATTTCATGATCAAATTTAATATTCAATTAACGTTAATAAACATAGTGTCATTTTTCAAACTAGTGATAACATTTAAAATAATGGATTAATCGTTGAAATAAAAAAAATAATAAAAATTCAATGTGTTTTTGGTAACTATGATGTATAAAATTAAGAACGCTTTATGGAATAATAAATATTATAGATTTAAAAGTTTTATAAAAAGTCAACTAACATTGTCAGTGTGATAACGAAGTATTTTTATTCTACAATGTTCAAATGTTTAAAAAAATTTTTTTACAAATCCATTAATTTTATTAAAAATTAAAAAAAATGTTTTTACAAATCCATTAATTTTATTAAAAATTAAAAAAAATGTTTTTACAAATCCATTAATTTTATTAAAAATTAAAAAAAATGTTTTTACAAATCCATTAATTTTATTAAAAATTAAAAAAAAAATGTTTTTACAAATCCATTAATTTTATTAAAAATTACATTTATTAAACTATTAAAACGAAATATCTCATAATATACACATGTGTGTGTGAGCGTGTGAAATCGTATTTTAAAAATTATGCACAACAAATTTGTTTCGTATTCAATAATGGAATAAAAATCACTTTGTCATCACTGACCTATACTTCATTTAGTCGTTTTTAACAATCTAACCCGTAAAATATTATTTAGATTAAAACAATTATATCATTATTCATTTTTAAAAATACAAATCGATAAAAGAGTAATAACGAAAATATTAAAAATAAATATTCTTATTCATTTTTATTTTTATTTTGACAGGTCGCATGCGTAGAATGGGAAGATTATCACGCAACTGTACAATCGGCTGGACGATGCGTTAAACGAAGAAAAACATATTATAAAAAGTTTGTCGGTTTGGCAATTAATTTAAATAATTTAATCAATCGTGTTTATGCGTTTTAAAAATTCTGCATGGTAGTCTTCGCATTGATTTTTAGTCTTATGTAAAATTTTATTTTTCTACCAGAACATCAACTTTTTACCAATTTAATTATTACTTTCTAATAAATTTCGTATTTATTATCAAGGGGCGCGATAACGCCCCGACGGCAAGTATGAGTACTTACCGTTTACTGCCGCCAAGTTGATAATTCAATCATTATTACCCTATTATTGTACATTATACAATTATATTTTTTTTTGTCCGATTCGCTATAAAAATCAAACGATTAATTGCAAATCAATAGGACTACCTACTATTCAATTCAACAATAATATTTTTTCAGTATACTAGTATACTTAACTTTTTAAATTAAACAAAATAGTAATAAGAACATTGTCTGCGTTAATTGCACCCACTAGTTAGTTTACATAAAATAACATTTATTAAATAATATTTAAAAAGTTTTTTCAAAGTTCCTCATGTATACTTTTAAACACAAGAATAATTTTATTATGTCGGATAAAATTATTCACAGAGATTGTCAGGTATTAATTAACTTACCATGAAATCATGTTTTAAATAATCCAATTAGTAGAAAAAATTATAATATTGTATTTATTTGTATATAATTTCTTGTAAAAATAATAAAAATGAATTATTTAACTATATTTTTTTCTTTTATTTTACTTTAGTCGTATAAAATAAAATAAGTTTATCACCTATTTTAAAACAAATGAACAAAATTATATTAGGTGTAGTAAAAAGAAATCCATTATTTTTGCATTAAATTGAAGGTTTTATTTAGCATAGATAGAATGATACGATTTAGGTCAAATATGCACCGTTTTGTTCGATAACTTGTTGCCATTTTGGAGGTAATTTCATAATGCCTCTCTCGTAGAAACCCTTGTCTCTATTGTCAAAAAACTGGGACAGTCGATTTTCACAATCTTCTCTCGAAGCGAATTTTTCACCTGCAAAATCATTCGTCATAGACAGGAACAGGTGGTAATCACTTGGTGCCAGGTCCGGACTGTAAGGTGGATGCATAAGAACTTCCCAACCAAGCTCCTGGAGGTTCTGGCGAGTCACTATCGATGTATGCGGCCTGGCGTTGTCCTGATGGAACACAATTCCTCTCCTATTGGCCAAAGCTGGCCGCTTCCGGGCGATTGCTTCTTTCAGACGGTCCAATTGTTGACAGTACAGGTCCGAATTAAGAGTTCGGCCGTAGGGGAGCAGCTCATAGTAGATGATTCCCTGCCAGTCTCACCAAACACACAGCAAAACCTTCCTGACTGTCAATCCTGGCTTGGCCACCGTTTGCGCCGGCTCACCGCGATTTGACCACGACCGTTGTCGCTTGACGTTGTCGTAAGTGACCCACTTTTCATCACCAGTAACCATCCACTTCAGAAATGGATCGATATTGTTGCGATTCAGCAGCGATTCGCAGATGGAAATTCGGTCCATGAGGTTTCTTTGCGATAACTCGTGTGGCACTCATACTTTGTAATTAGATATTTTTCTTTATAAAGTGACAAAGTATTAAAACGTTTGCAAAAAATTTGGCTTTCATAAAGTTTAATATTCATGAAAAGCGTTTGTATCATTTTAAAAATTACATTATAAAATTTCGTAGCATAATAAATTATAATTTTTATGAGTAATAATATTCAATTAATTTACAAGAAAAAATAGAAAACATCCTTTTTAAATAATTTTAAAAAATTTTTTCAATTTTATTGATTCATAGGTCAATCCACGAGAATTTTACTAAAGAATGCGTTTTTTTTCTTCGCACTTATCAAAACTAAAAGAAAGTAAATCGTTAAAATATCCGATAAACCCAAATTTTGATCGAAATCTTCAGTAAAACTGGTAAGAAGAATATTCGATTAATTTGAATATTCATTTGCGTAATATTTTGCTAACATTTATAACTGTATGAAGTTTCGTAACACAAAAAAATTAAATAAATAATTTATTTAATTTTCGTAAACCGTAAATACAGTCCATATCTAAAAGATGTTGTAAAATTTTTATAGATTTCATATTTGTGATTTGGGTCCAATTCAACTTTGAAATTCCTTAAGATGGAAGCTAATCCTAAAGTAGCTTGCAAAATGGCTGTGCGCTTACCTGAAAATAAGTTGCCATGTTAAATAAATAAATTATTGCTTACATAAATTAATACTTATATAAGTCGAGTAGAGTCTGCACTATTTTAAATATATCGAGATAAAAATAAATGTAAAGTAATTTAATCACCAATGCAAATTCTTGGTCCATCGCCGAATGGAATGAAAGTGTAGGGTTTGATTTCTGCTTTTCGTTCTGGACTAAATCTATCTGGATCGAATTTATATGGATCTGGAAAATATTGAGGGTCGGTATGAAATGATGATATAGGAATGAAAATCTTAGTGCCTTTTTTAATTACTATGTCGGTGTCGGGTATCTAAAAAACGTTAAGGATGCAAATTAACTTTTTGTAACGGTTTGAAACAAATGATTCAGTTTTCTGATTATGCTTACTTTGTAATCTTCACCTGCTAATCTATTTGTTTGCGGAATGGGTGGATGTAACCTCAATGTTTCATTAATGACTTGTTGCATATAAGTTAATTTGCAAATATTTTCATAGTTTAGGGGCTTATCTTCAACCATTTCGCGAATTTCTTCTCGTAATTTATTTTGTATTTCTGGATGACGAGCGATCTCATACAAGCTAAAAGCTAGTAATCTGGTATTGGCTTCGAAACCGGCGTAAAATATTCCAACGTTTTGAGCCATTAGTCTATCACCTTCAAATACTGTAAAAAAATAATGAAAATAAATGAATGCATCGTTGATTTTAATAAATACATTCTATCAAAAAAGTACCGGAAATTGATTTAAATCTGGCGGGGCAATTTAGGCAGGTAAAATTTTTTTTTCTAGCTTGGTACAACTGTCCTTAATGACTATGCCAAGTTTGAGCGGAATCTGTCAACGAGTGTGTTTGCAGTAGCTGGTTAAGTCAGTCGATGTCAATAGTGCGTGCCGATTTTTTACAATGGGTGATTACGTTGAACAAAGAATTTGTCTAAAATTTTGTGTTGCGAATGAAATTTCGTGTGCCGATGCATTGAAAATGTTGCAAAAGGCTTTTGGTGATAAAGCACTATCGAAAACCCGTGCGTATGAGTGGTACGAAGCCTTCAAGGAGGGTCGTAAAGTCGTCGAGAACTTGCTTAGTTCCGGACGCCCATCGACGGCTTCGACCGCAGATAACGTCGATAAAATTAAGGAAATGGTGCTTCAAAACCGTCATACCAGCTTGAGAGAGATAGCACATGAACTTGAGATATCCCACGAGTCCACACGTACGATTTTAATTGATATTTTGGGCATGAGAAAGGTAGCCGCAAGACACGATAACGCGCCGTCTCACCGAGCTACGATTGTGACCGACTTTCTCGCCAAAAACTCAACGAACACGCTTAAACAACCGCCGTATCCGCCGGATTTGGCTCCCTGTGACTTCTTCCTCTTCCCAAAACTTAAATTTCCGCTCCGTGGCACCCGTTTTCAGTCGATTGAAGCCATAAAACAAAAATCGGCACGCACTGTCGACATCGACTGACTTAACCAGCTACTGTAAACACACTCGTTGACAGATTCCGCTCAAACTTGGCATAGTCATTAAGGACAGTTGTACCAACCAAGAAAAAAAAATGTTACCTGCCTAAATTGCCCCGCCAGATTTAAATCGACAATTCCCGGTACTTTTTTGACAGAATGTAAATGATATTTTAATAACAAATGAAAATACATCAACATACCAAAATCTGGATTTTGCGGTTCATTCTTGAGTTGTATAAAAAAATCTATTGCATCTCCTCTTGATTCGTTCATCTTTTCTCTGTGATTTATACTGTCCCAAAACAATTTACAATAATAATTAGTGTAGTTTTTTAACAGTGAAAAACCCAGAAGGTCGTTAATCTTTGAATCTACTAGTAAACTAAATATTTCAATATCACGTTTTGAACTTTCTCTAAAAAGATCTTGACCTAAAAGACATTAATAATTCATACATATTTTTTTTTTTTTAATAAAATTTAGAAGTATAAATAAGTATAAGAATTTTTACGAAAATCAATAATCAGTCATTGAAATCGATGATATATAATAATTTTAAAATTGTTAAAGCTTAACGTTAAAAACACGACTTTAGCTTAAATACAAAACCTTTATACCTACTTTTTTGATAAAATTCCGAATTTTTATTTGATATACAGTCGGTTTGAATGCCAAAGTTTATCGATCCCATGTTATCAGTCGAGTACCTTCTGCTGATGTCTAGAAATTCCATTGTCGTTGGAGTATCGCCTATAACTTTGTTCATATATTCAATTAAATAATCGTTTTGCACGAGCACCAAATCGATCATTTTTTTCAGATTATTCGGAGAAAACGCTGGCATTAGTTTGCTACGTACGTAACGCCAAGTATCGTCCTTGATACCTATTATACTTAGGGCTCCTAGAACGTCATTTTTAGTATTAGCCATAATGTTGCGATTGCAAAAACTGTTAAAATCCTTAAGCATTATATGCTTTAAAGTATGGTAACTTCGGACCAACAGACATGGTAAGTGGAGTAAGTAAATACCGACAACGTGATGACTTTCGTTAGTCTTGAGATAAATATTTTCTGTAACGATAATTGAAACTTCTATATGTTTGGTAAACGTTGAAAAGTTAAATAATTTGTGAAACATATGCTAGTTTTGATTAGTACTTGTATATTTAAAAAATAAAAACGTTTAAAATGCTAAAGATTATAAAAGAAATATTATTATAAAGGACAACTTTTGATTGTTTGAAAAAATTTATTCGGAGGTCTTATTATCATAATAATTTAAAAATAAAATATGAATCTATTGTGAGAAAATACGTTTAAAACTGAATTAGAATTTCAAATTATGTAGACTCATATAGAATCATCATTGTTTTACGTCTTCTAAAAATAGAAATTAAGCCAATTTTTTATCGTAATACAAAACCGATTGATTATTTAACGTTAGCTCACGATTAATTAAAAAAATAATTTTTAAATTTTTCTTTATTTTTCTATTAACACTTACCAATATCTTCGGAAACCGTTGGGCGTTTGGTAAGATGCAATGAAACGTTTCCTAGCAACCAATGAGATGGCAGAGAATGAATTCCTTGTCTTTTCCAATAAGTACGATTATATTTGGCCCACAAATAAAGTGCCATAAACAGCGAAACTATTGCAGTAACGACATTAAAAGTCGTAAATAATTCTAAAGCCATAGCTTTCAGATGTTTTATTATTCGTAATGGCTTTGAATAAAAATTATCGTTGTTTTGCCTTATCCTCGCATTTATATTAAAACAGATTTTACAAACACTCAAAAAATCGCGTTTTATTCGAAATGACGAATTATTGAAAAACAAATCCTAACGAATGACTAAACCATACTCCATGAATGTTCCGAAAGTTTTAAAAAAGTGAGCCAAACTGCCTTTCGGAGTCTAACCAGTTCTTCAAGAATCATTCAATTTTTCAATTTAAAAGAATGAGAATGTCGATGTACGCAATTCGTTGATCAAGATTTTTTTTATAATGATTAATTCTTTATTTACATTCTTATTTCGGATATTCATAATTCCTCGTGTTTATCTGCTTGATGTAAAAGTGGATAGATTGCCAATTCATAAACAAAAAAAACTCGTTCTTTTTCGTTTGCTTTCTTTTTCGTTGTAAATTAACGTGTTTTATTTTTAAAAAATTTATTTTAAAAATGAATAAAAAATAATTTTTTTTAAATAAACTTGTCAATACTTAAAATAAGTTAATAATAGACAGTAAAGGTTTATAATTTATAAAAAATGATTAAAATCCAAAAAAAAAACCTTTTATAATCAATTTCATGTACTCCACGTAAAAAATTAGATTTCAAAATATCGAAATGATTAATCTTAAGATAATTTTGTATCAGTGCTTGATAATTAAAAATATTAAGCATATATAGTGTAAAGACAAATTTAAATTTTAAAATATTTATTTTTTTCAATTTTGCATTAATGAGCTTATGTTTAAAAATTTGAAGAAAAAAAAAAGATTATTAGTGTTTTTTTTTTAAAGGTTAAATGTCGCAAAAACAAATTTAAAAACCAAAGATAAAATTATGAATACTTTTATTATAATTCAACCACACTTTTATATTTTTCCATACATGGAATTTACGATTGTCGATTTTTGCAGTTATTTTATTTTATATTCAACAACTGTGATAGATAAAACACAAACGCCATTAAAATTTTTTCAAGAATATTTTACCAAGTCTGTTTTTTACTTATATCTTCTAGTATGCAAAATTTTAAAATTATTTGCTCGTTAATTTTATTTCGTATGATGTCTCCTCGAAGTAATTTTATGTTAACAATAATTATCTAAGAGATAAAAAAATATCTCAAAATTAAATCGGTAAAGTCTTGCTACTTTTGCACTAACTTACGTAAGTATTTAACTCGCCTTAATTCTTCTCTCTTTTTAACCGAATGGAAACTTCCATATTCCAATATTGATTCTCAAATTTCTCACGCGTTTTCGATTCAATAAATCAGCAGAGATCGCACATTACGTCAAAAACTTCCGTCTCGTTTAGCGGACTATCGTCGTCAAAGTATTCAAACCTTCGCAACGACTATCTCGTTCACTAAACGAAGAAATTTCCAAATATTTTTCCCTCGTAACTGGAAGGAGGGATATCAGGCGAGGAAAATATTGACGAAGGGGATTGCCCGAAGTTTCATTTAATTCGCGATCCAAATCGGACTTGCCTCGCACAAAGCCGATAAGAGGGTTATTAGGTCGCATTCGCGACTATGCTACGAGTATATGTACACTGAGAGAAATTATACAGTAATTTTTACAATAAAAATAAGAGTTTTTACTATTTTTCAATAGCACAGCGAGAACATTGTTTTTAAACAGTAACATTTACAAAATTTCAATATAATTTGAACTATTTTTAAACAGTAAATTTTAATTTTCCAATAAATTAAATATTTAATTTTTAAGGAAAACGAAAAAATTTTTTTTTGCTTTACCTAGAGAACATTTGTCTCGGGTTATTCTGTTTTCAATTTTTTTATGACAATGTCGTATAGATGATTATTTATTTATTGAAGATTAGAAATTATATTATTATTACATATATTTGATTAAGAGTTAACCGCTCGCTATACATATTAATACTTTCGCATTAGCAATCACTTCCGCATATATGAAAAATATAATTTTTTTTTTTTTTTTTTTTTTTTTTTTTTTTTTTTTTTTTTTTTGTGTATATAGGCACGGGGAGGGGAAATCTTCTAAAGACACCCGGGATGTTATCGGGTAGTGTCGGATTCACCAGCGGAAGCTGATTCCTAGCGAGAGCTGGCTTCAAGCTATCGCTGGTGCCTACCGACTAAAACCCCTCCCTGAGCGGGGCACAGTCGATTGACTACACTCCCAACCTGAAAATAAAAGAAGCGATAGAAGGGGCGGAGGCCTCCCGTTGGAAGAGAGGCGCTTACGCTAGGAGCGAGACTAGAGGGAGCTAATTATGGCAGCAGGTGACATGGCCTTCTGACTCGGTCGGAGGGCTTGCGGGTGAAGTTTGCAAGGGCATTGATGCTGGGGTTTGGGTGGGACTTCACTGAGGTCCAGAGGTTTGCAGCATAAGTAGAGGCTGCTTGGGGGATGGAGGGAAGTCCGGTTTCAGCGAGGATTCGCTTGTTTCTTATTCTTATTTGGGTGAGATCTTGGGGTTGTGGAAGAAGGGTTTTAGAAAATTGAAGGCGGCTTGCGCTTTTCGCTTAGTAGCTTTAATGTGGGGGATCCAGGTTAGCCTACGATCCAGTGTGACGCCTAGGTATTTAGCGGTGGAACTCCACGGTATGCGGAGAGAGTTGACTCTTATGTTAAGCGGGGTGCGTCGCCTGTGGGAGAAGAAGACGGCGGTGGATTTAGCCTCGTTTATTGTGAGCCTCCATTTTTGGTACCACTCGAGGAGTGAGGGAAGAAACTTGTTGATTTTGGCAGAGCTAGCTCCAATGGTTTTAGTGGAGTCTAGGATGGCTATATCGTCGGCGTAGAGAGCGGTGAGGATGGGTTCTTTGGGGGGTAGGTCGTGGCAGAAAATGTTGAAGAGTAAGGGGGAAAGTTTGGAGCCTTGGGGGACACCGGCCGAGATATGTACGGGGTTCGAGAAAGAAGTGCCAACGCGAACGCGGATAGTTCTATCGGCGAGAAAGGATTTTGTGACGCCTATGAGGTAATCTGGGAATTTTAAGGTGATGAGTTTGTGGATGAGACCTTGGTGCCAGACTCGGTCAAAGGCCTGCTGGACGTCTAATAGGAGCATCGAAGTGTGGCGGCGTTTGTTGAGGTTGTCGGCGATGAACTCGGCCACTCTAAGAAGTTGGTGGCCGGTGCCGTGACGACGGCGGAAGCCGTGCTGGTAGGAGGGGAGAATATTGTTGGCGTCGACGTGTTGGTTGAGACGGGCTAGGATTACGCTTTCGGTTACCTTGCTTAGAGCGCTGAGGAGGCTAATTGGCCTGTAGCTCGAGGCTGCGCTTAAGGGTTTGCCGGCTTTGGGAAGGCAGATAACTGTGGCTTCTTTCCAAGCCAACGGGAAATAGCGAAGACGCATCATGGCATTTGTTATATTGCAAATGGCCATGATGTGTTTGCGGGGGAGAAGTTTTAAGACGTTATTGTGGATACCGTCTTTGCCTGGAGATTTTCTGTTCTTGAGGGCGCGGATGACGTTGGTGATCTCCTGCGGAGAAGAGGGGGCGATGGTGTCCGTGAAGAAATTGTGGAGGGCTAACTGTTGTTCAATTTGTTGATGAGTGCTGCTTAGATGGGGGGCGCTTGGGAGCGGGGAGCATTGCTGGTGAAGTGATAAGGCAAAGATATTGGCCTTATCTTCATCCAGAGTATACGTGTTGCCCTCGTGTTTGAGGGCTGGGAGATGAGGGGCCCTATTGCGTAGGGCTCTTACAACTTTCCATAGGCTTTTGGGGTGCGCTTCGGCTTCTTCAATAAATTGATTGAAGGACGCGCTGCGGATTTCGGTGAGGCGGGCACGGAGGTTGTGAAAAATATAAAAATTTCTCGTATATTTAGTAATCGATCATATCGCCAGTTACTTGCGAGAAAGCGCAATATTTATGTAGCCACCTGACGTATATTTAATTAAGCTCAATAATTTGAGTAAAAAAAAGACGCTAAGTTAAAAAGTACGTATTCGCGCATACGCGCTGCGGTATATTATTTCGTGAATTATAATTTTTACTGTTTTTTTTTTTAATTAAATTTTAAAACCTAAACGTGTATGTAAATTTTATTTTTTTTAATTTATCCTAAATAGAAAAATCATTATTTTGGAAGTACGTCCTCAGGATATTATCAAATATAGTAATTTTTACTATAGAATTTCTCTTAGTGTATATCTGTGTACTACTCGCTTTCGCATTCTCTCTCTATCTCTTTCTCTCTCTCTCTCTCTCTCTCTCTCTCTCTCTCAGTCTTTCTCTCTATCTCTTCGTGTGCACTATAAAGTAATCGGATTATCCGATCCGTGTCCTTCGTAGGACGTAGTACTGCTACTGTGAAGCAAACTTGCTCAAATGCAAAGCCTCGGATTCTGAATAAATAATTGGGACGTCTATCCCCCCTCCCTCTCTCTCTCTCTCTCTTTCTCTTAATTTCTCTTTCGCACTGTCTCTTAACTAGTAAAACTATACAATATATCCTCCTTTCTATACATTTCCCATCGACAGATAAATCGTGTCCTAAAATAGTATAAAAAAAACGACGGGATGACAAGATTTTTTTTACACATAAAGACGTGTGTATGAAAACTTCATTAATTTTTGTCTTATACAGCGGATTACCGTTTTATAAAATTCAGATTACAAAACGAACAATAACAATAAGCAAATATTACGTTATGATAAAAATAACGATAAGCGCGTGTGGTTAATAATAACTCGGTTATGCAATTTTGGTAGCGAAAGGCTGTTGCAGATAGACGGATGCTTTCAAATGCTAATGTTGCTGAGAATTGTAACATTGTTTGGATATCAAATTAATACGCTTAAAGAGATAAAATGTAGACGATCTAAATAAGTGAATTTAATATATCTCGATATTGATTGAATCAAGAATGGAATTGATTGAATTTTGGTTAAAGTTATAATAAAAAATCAACAAAAAAAAATAATAATTTAATTCAAAATTTATTTATTTCTTGAAAATTTATTTCGTTTAATTTTTATGTTAAATCGATTCGGTATTCAAAATTTAATTGAAATATTTTATTTTTCTCGTCATTTCAACATATCTATATACATATGCATATTAAATAAAAGATAAATAAAAAAATTTTATCACGCGATTAAAAATAATTCTCGCGACTCGCTTCGTAAAAAATAAACGGTATACTTTTATCGGTTCGTATAAAAAAATCGTCATCGTACAAAAAAATTTCAATAACAACGTCATATTCTTTTCATACTCGACATTTCAAGCATCGACAAACATCTGTTCGAATCCCATTAATCAAAATAATAAAGATCGACGAAAACGAAAAGAAAAAAAAAAAAAAAAAAAAGAAAGAAAAAGAAAATCACATTGTAAAACGACATAAGCTCCGGCGAGTAAAATAATGCGCAAACATGCGCGATCGAATGCACAGTCTCAGACAAACGCAATCGAACAAGACGCTCGCGGCATCGCCGCGATAGATTCCCCCGGTGACTTCAGGAAACGACTGAGGGGATGAAAAGCTCGTGATATCTACGCATTCGAAACGTATACGGCGCGCTTAACTATTATTGTTTCCGCTTTTATTCATCTTCGTTTTACGTTATACATGTATACTCATATATATATATATATATATATACGTTATCGATAAGGGATCCGATTAAAGGTAAACTCATTTCCAAGTATGGCGCGCTCAAGAGTTTATATACATGTGTGTGTGTGTATATATATATATATATATATATATATATATATATATATATATATATATATATATGGATAACTACTAGGCCACGCCTTTGTTTTAGCCGTAGGCAATACTCGTCGTTGTTCTCGTTGGGCTTCGTCCGACGTGAGATTGAAAGCGTGAACGTATTGTTCGTTATAAAAAGGAAATTTGATATACGTATATATGTACAGAGAGAGAGAGAGAGAGTATGAGGGATTTCTTTACGCGAATTTATTTAAATGATATATTT
Organism: Chalcis sispes; assembly: GCA_949987625.1. Classification (NCBI taxonomy): domain Eukaryota; kingdom Metazoa; phylum Arthropoda; class Insecta; order Hymenoptera; family Chalcididae; genus Chalcis; species Chalcis sispes. The sequence goes on along the minus strand of OX465096.1, from coordinate 58,493,339 downwards.
TTTTTTCTTCTGTTCTTTTTCTTTTTCCGCTACCCAACAATAATTCTTTGCAAGACACAAAAGGTTAGTTTATCGATTAAATTTCCACTGCATCGTTTGATAACGTGTAATTTCAATAACCGAAAAAATTTAAATAAAATACGCAACGATTCGTAAATTAAATTCTTCATCATTTTTATATCAACGACGAATCTCTACAAGTTTAAATTAAAAACCGTACATTACGCTTTACGATAATCTCGTGTGCAACAAAACCGTTCAAAAGTTTAGCAAATGATTTTGAATTATGAATGCAGATTATTTGTATAATACCAAGCGACATACGCATATGTATACCTTTCGTAATGAACGCCGGGACATTAGCTGAAACTAACTCCGGAGCTTTTAATGATAATTCAATCAGCGTAAACCTTTTAATAGAGCATTGTGGATGAAGTCCTCGGTATTCAATGGCGATTTCTAGTATCCATAAATTAACATCGATTAAACAATTGTGAATTGTCTAATTCTAATTATATCGGGTAATGCGTTTAACGAAGTCCGGTTAAAATACTTGCATACATTGTCGACATATTTAATGAATAAAATACAAGAGTATGACTTTATGACAAATGCGTGAATTTTACAAGGCTATAAAAGTCATGGGAATAACTTTTAAAACCAAAGGCTTAGTGTGTTAATGAATTTAGAAATTTGATCGATACACATATACCTATACATCGGTGTTTTATAAAATTATCGCTTTGAGAATTCGTAAAACTAGCAATGACTAATTAAAAGCAAACTTTGATAAGTAATCCGCAAAATTCATTTCTCTTTCCTCATGCGATATGAGAATAATGATAGGTTGTAATTATCGTCGGGTAGTTTAAAAAAATACGCATACATACTTTTTAATTTACATGTTCGGAAACATTGTTGCGACAGTACGTTTCTTTATTATTGTATATTTTATGAATGATGATGAATGTTAAATGGACGTTAGAAAGCTTGCGCGTTTAATATCGAGAATGTTACAGAGAATTGCGTATGCAATGAATAGATTATTTTTATATCGATTTTAAACTCTGGAAAAATTTATCGAGTAAAAATAAAATGATAATTTTTTTTTATATATATTTAAATTAATTTAATTTATTTCTGTAACAAAGACAAATTATTGAATTATTAAAACTATGATTAATAACTTTAAAATAATCTTTTAAACAAAGATTAGTCTTTTTTTTTTTAATTTAAGATAAATTATAATAAAATATTCTTATTATTATTATTATTAATCAATAATATATACAAGCTGGGCCATTTTAATCGATGCACCCGAATTTCCCGTTTTTTAAAAGTTAATACAAAAAAATTAGTTCCGACAAAAATTGTTCAAGACAAAGGGGGCCATCTATCTGTGCAATTATTTTTGACCTTGAACTTCTTTTTTAAGGTCATTTGAAGGGTAACTTAATTTTTTTTAACAGAAACCTCTATTTTTGATTCCAGATTCGAGAAGAGTGGAAAATTTTACGTTTGAAATGATATAAATAAAATTTTTTTCATGACCTTGAAAAGATCATTTTAAGATGAAAAACTAAAAAAGCTAAGTGACGGCTATTTTTTTTAATTTTCTGACGGAATAATTATAGCAAAGGCACCTTTGCGATAAATACCGAATCCAAGTATGAAAACGTCCTTAAAAAGATTGATCTTGAGATAATTTTTCGCAAAAAAATTTGACATTAGAGTTGACATTTCAGTTGTTCTTGTTGATTTGACCTTTCAAAAGACACGTCAAGGTCAAATAATAAAAATTGGCTTATACTATCTATTCATTTTACTTTTTTGATAGAATCTACGTTTTGAGAGTATCTTTAACAAATAGGTCTTATTAAATACAACATTAACCTTGACTTTAAAAAAAAAAACTATTTTTGATATTGAAATCGATAAAACAACGTAGAATCTTGTGTCTAAAGTGTTACTCGTTTTCTGCTAATCTTGCTTTTAGTAACTGAATAGGCACAATTACCATTATTGGATAAATGAAAATCACAACTGGCAAGGCATTTTTTTTGCATTACCTCTTAAAAACCGAGAAATTCGGGTGCATCGATTAAAATGGCCCACCTTATACAAGCGTATTAAAAACACACGATCACAAGAATAAAAAAGGAAGAAGAAATTAAAATTCGATTGCGATTAACCATTAATCGATCGATCGATCATGCGATTACTAAAAACAGATAAATATACATCGATAGAAGAAATTATTATAGTAAAAAATTTAATACCGATTTGAGAGAATTTAACAATTTACTAGATACTTATGTAGATATTTCAAAGCAAAGCTTTCTTTTGAATCTCAATAGCGATGAAAATTTCGAGCACACCTAAATGATAAATTTTTGCACTAGGTTTAAGCATATTTTTATTTTGTAGATGTAAATTATAAATTTAGTATTTATTAATATACTAAAATTAAAAATTCCATTCAAATTTTTTATTATATATATATATGTATAAATGTAAATGCACGCGTTATAAATATTCGATATTATCATATAAAATTATGCATCAATTTAAAAAAATGCAGCAATCGCATAATTATTCACAACAGTTCAATTAGCAAATATTTTTTCGCGACTTTTTAATATAAACAACGTCGAATAAAACCGTTCGTAATTAACGTAAACATTAATTTTATTCGCGCGTACAATACATGCAATTGGCGTTGACAAACATTGTACATCTCGACTATATACGCTCCCATAATTTATCTTTCAAGCAAGCATCCGTCGTTTCCCTTCCAGTTTACCTTCCTTCGTCGTACGTGGGTGAGTTTTTATCCACTTACACCTGTATATATCCATCGAGTTTAACCAGTATCGCTTATTCCCTCGGTGTGCATACACGCCGCTCCCACTTTAAGGAGGAGTCGTTGCCAATGGATCGAAAAATATTACGATGCATCGGTTACATACATATATGCATATACTTTATTTGAGTAACGATATGCGATGCTTAATTGTTTCTATGTTATTTATGGGGTTGATTAGAACGAACTAGGTAAAAGCGTACGCGACGGGTGTTATGTTAACGTCTTTTTATCAAACGATCGGTTATGCTCGCGTGAGTTTTATGCATCAAAACATTGCGTTTTTTTTTAACGTCATGCTCAATATGAATATAATATCGTTTAATATACATTTTTTTTTCGACATTTATGCAGGTTTATTAAAGCAAGAATGAAATTTTTTTATTAAAATTCAAATTGTATCAAGGGGCGCGCCATCGCCCCGTGGTAAGTATTGGTACTAACCACGGGCGCCTGGCGCACCCATTTATACATTAAATTGATGCATGAAAAAATTAAAAAATTTTTTTTAATTATACATTTTAATATTTAATAAAATGTAATCTATCACCTTTGCTTTTTTTTTATGTTCTTTCAAATAAAAAAAAAGCATTAACATTCGTGCATTCGTTACGAAGATACGATATACGCCACCAAATTTTCATCAAATCGCTCTTCAAGCATTTCGTCTAATATCTAGATTCATATTAAGATAAGATAATCTAAACAAGATAATCTCTTGTTTTTATCTCATCATCTCTTTATATGTATATATATACTGTGACAGGTGGCTTATCGAGGTTAGGCCACCTGCTATACAGTGCGAGATAGAGTTCGCGGCGCGTCTATACGCGGCGCCATTGATCAAGCGATCGATGGCTTGACGCGGGAAAAGGCGCGAAAATCCGCGGCGTACCGAAACGCGGCGCTATGGATCAAGAATTGATAGTGCTACGCGGGAAAATTGATAGGTGAGAGGGGAAAGAGGAGCCTTCCTCTCAAACCTTCTTCTCATTCCAGCGATCCGACACGCCGCACGTGCTTCGAGCAATTAGAAAATAGACGCAAATTCTTTGAGAGTTTTCCGCAGCGTTTTCGCAGAGTGATAGAGAGGACGATTCCGCGATTAGGTATTAATCAAGTAAGTGGCCACTTGGTAGCATATTTAGTTCGCGAAGAAATTATATTGAGTTTTTCTGACGCGTGTGCGATCGCGTCAGGCATATATATATATATATAGAGGAGAGTTACGCGCGAGACCGCGTAACTCAAACCCGATTAGGCCGTGCGAGTGCGAGTGAGAGGATCGATCTCTCTCTCGCACTATCATAAAATAAGCGTACGAGTAAGAGAAAGCCACTCTTACTCGTACAACCTGCGAGCACGCAGTTGAGCAAGAGGAACGAGCTCTCTCGCTCAACCATAGACTGCAGCGTCGAGTGAGAGGCAGAGACGCTCTCACTCGGGCAGTCACGGACAACAGCAGTATAGAGAGGGAACTGCTCTCTCTATATCTGTCGTCTATAGACTACACGTGTGTGTGTAGCCGCGTGAAGCGAAGAGGGTGCGCATGCGCAGTGCGCACCTCGAGAATTAGTATTGCGCGTGAGGCAATACTAATTGCTCTTCGCGTAAACTGACCTCTCCGCGATAACTTATTACATTTTGTATTGTTTTTGTTATTTTTATTTATTAAATAATCATTAAGCACAGAGTCGGTGCGTTTATATTAATTAATTCCCTACAGCTTCCCTATCCCGAATACCGCCGCCTCCGCGGGTGTGCCAATCTAACATTGGCACACACTCTGAGTAGCTGAGCCCGGTGGGAGCAACATCGGTAGCGGGTCCTGAGGCAAGGCCCCTCACACACAAAAGAAGATAAAGCAGGACCAGAGGAAGGTCCTGCGTTGCTAACGGGCGTAAACAAATTTACCCCGTTACAATACTAACTATACTAAAATAAAATAGGTATAGTATCTTTGTAATAAATGTGTATATATATATTATACATACATACTATATTTTAAAATAATTTTAAATTAAGCTATTTGTGTGTATATATATGTACTATTTTAGAGGTTATTTGTGTATTGATTTGATTTATATATACCATTTTAGAGGTTATATTTTTTAAAGATTTTAACGAACCTATATATATATATATATATATACATATAATGTGTTGATAGTATTAAAAAAAAATTAAATACGTATTGATACTATTTAAAAATTAAAAATGTTATGCTTTTACTTAAAAGTGTTTATTGTTGGCATTATTTAAGTAAATAATAAATAAACATGAAATAATTGTGTTTAAAACGAAAACAATCAAGGGGTTATTAATTATGTTTACTATTTCTTCTATAGTGTAAAGTATTTTTTTAAATTAAGATATAATTATAATTTAAATATATTGAATTTTTAATTATTTCTTAATTTTAAAAAATACTTTACACTATAGATGAAATTTTAAATGTAAAATTAATACAAGTGTATATGGATTGCCATGCAACTTATGATTCAAATTTAAATCTTACTTCTACAAGCGTTGCATAGCGTAATGGTTAGGGCGTCTGCTTTATAATGCGAAGGACCAGGGTTCGATCCCACCGTAGGTCAAACGCTTTTGTGCGTTTTTTTCCGTAAAATAATGTGTAAAATAACATGTGCGATAATGCGAATAAACGATTAAATATTAATGCGTATGTTAAAAATATATATAATTATAATAAAAAATAAAATTCTAAAATATATAAAATACTTAACTAAAGTTTTTATAAAGGTTTTAAAAAAGTATTTTAAAAGGTTTCATCAACTACTGTGATGTAGCACATCACAGGCTGCACTTAGAATTATAATAAAATGAGAAGCAAAGGAAATTGAATTAAAAATTGTAAAGATTTAGAGTCAGTGCCGGACGAGCGAGTGAGAGGGGATATAGAAGTACGCATCAATAGTAACGCGTACGTGACGCGTCACGCGACCAATCAAGCGCGCGCGAAATATGAAGGGCAATTAGTAGTAGGCGGCGGTATCCGTAGGGGCGAACGTCACATATAGTAAACTGACGTCTGGTGACCGTGCAATTATAAAATTCGTGAAATACGCATGCGTGAACATTTATAATAATCAAATACGCGAATCAGCCGATCGATGGACGGTCGATATACTGATCGCAAGTTGGAAAAGGACGGAAGATACCGAAGATTGATGAGCGTAGTAAGAAAGGAAGAAGGCGGGAGAAGCGAGTAGATACAAAAAGACGGACGAGTCAGTCAACGGTGAGTAGTCGCGAGATTCAGTCGTAGGACGAAACCGCCATTTTCACTCGATTTTGTAATTCGCCTTGGATCGCCGAAGTAGAGAAGAGGAAGTGAGAAAGAGGAGGAAAAGAAAGGGTAGAGGGAAGAAGTCAGGGAGAAGAGTTAGAAACGGTCGAGCGAGATGGAAGGAGATTAAGCAGTTGGAGGACAGCAGAGGAAGTCAATAGCTGGAGACGCAACGGGTGTCAGCGGCGGCCTTTTTGCCCTCCAACGACTCGAGGCTCTGGGTAAGTCACCTTCCAGTTTTTTCGGTGTCGGTTACGCGTCAGGACTGTCTCGCGTGAACGGTCGCGACGAGCAAGTGTGTGTGTGTGCGCGAACGCGGTGGGTCGGAGATCGGGCAATAGCGGCAGTCACGGAATTCGGTGTTTGTCGTTCTAGCCAAAAGGAAGCCATCCTAGGTCCGCAGAGTGGAGACGGGTGAGAGGGAGATCGAGAGTAAGGCGAATCGTTAAGGACGGGACGTGCTCTCGTGAGCAAGCCGGGACGCTGCCAAGGCGCCCAGAAATAATATAAAATCATTATTAGAAAAATAGAATTAGGCAGCGCGTAACTACCATGTTACAAAATGGCGGCCAACGTAGGACCAGTGAACGCTGAAATATGGCTGAAAAACGCAGAATAAATTGTTGTAGAAAGATTGAGAAAAACGTGGAATAAAATTTTTTTCTTCTTCTCCTGTGATTCGGTGTATGGACGGATGAGTGAGAGCGAATGATTGAACACTCGTGCCAGTAGAAGTAATTAATCGTTAAAAAAAAAAAAAAAAAAAAAAAATTTACAGAAATTTTTTTTTTTTTTGTCGTTTCGTAAAAATAATTTATTTGTTTTTATTTTATTTCATAAAATTTATAGAATTATTGAATTATTGAATTTTGAAAGGTCGATGAAATATTATTCGAAGAGTACGATTGTGTGTAGTCGGTAGAGCGAGTTAAGCGTACGTTGCGAAGAAAACAACCGACCGGGGAAGGTGACTTGCCCACCGAAAATATTTATATTTTCACTTAGTTTTAAGCTTTTACCATCTTATATTATATTCAAAATTATACATTGTGACGGTGTGAGTGAGTGGCACTATTTTCTAGCCAATTTATAATATCTATATGCATATGTAAATTTAATATTTTCTTTTTCTTTTTTTTTTCTATGAAAATTCAAAATTATTATTATTGTAAAATCTTGAACTTTGTTTGTATAAAATATTGTGAGCCAGTAGCACCCAACTCGGCGCGTAACAATATTTGAAATTTCTAACTTAAAAAAAAAAAAAAAAAAATTGAGTATCATTAACCTAAGGGAAATAAAAGAATTTTTTTTTTTGTAAAGTAATAAATTAGTTGTTTTAAATTTATTTGTAGTGATAGTTCGAGGTAAAAATTTTTTTTTGTTTACAAGACGTGTGTATTTCGGCGGGTGGGAGTATAGAGCTACTTAAGATTAGTATTTTCGGATCTGTCAACGGCTAACCAGAGATAGTGCGGACAAGGCAGAGCTATATCGTGCCAATCGGGAAAGCCCAAAACTGTATTTGCGCTTTTGTTTTTTTTCTCTTTTCTTTCCTTTCTCCTGCAAACGCGTGCCTTCTCGAAATCAGCTACGCAGCTAAGGAAATAACAAGAGGAGATTCAGATTTACGAAGTTAAGAAACAGTATTGGTCCAAGTGGAGTGAAACTGTAAGAAACAGAAGATAATTTATTATTTTATCGTTATTGGCTAAGTGCGCGAGGGTGTCTCGCTTGCAGGAAAATAGCTAAGATTTTAAGTTTTTTTTTGTTTTGAGAGATATTGGAAGCTATCAGGAAGCTTAGAAGGATTTCAAGTACGAAGGGTTTAGTTTAGACAGTAGAGAGGAAGATTGGAGAGACAAGTGGGATTTATTTGTCGGTTGTAGCACAACGAAGATAACATTGCACGAGTGTTGGACTGTGGGACGAAGAAAACAGAATAAGGAACAAACAGAGACTGAATAAATTTTTTTTTTTAATTGAAAGTAAGCAACGACCGAGCGGCAGAAAAATGGAGACGCATCACAAACAGATGGCCGATCTATTAAGATTACGGAAGGTTAAGGCGCTGCAAAGTACGATAGAAGCTCTCTCGATGGACGAAGTGAAAGAGGCGCTAAGAACAAAAGGAGTAAGCTATTACGGAACGGACGCGACGGTACGAGAGCGGCTATTAAGAGCGACGATTATGGAAAGTGATCCGAGGAAGGCTGTACCGTGGTATGCATGGGACGAGGCTACAGATGGAAACTCGACGGCACACCGAGAGACGTCGGAGGAGGAGGCAAGGCAGCCGGTCAAGGTAGCCAAGAAACGGGGTCGGAGACCGAAGAAGCCGGCGAGTGACAGCGAGACAACAAGTGATACACAATCTCCCGTAGTCGTGGAAGTAGTGCAGATGGAAGATGGGCAGGCTTGTATGAGCCCGGTAGCCGAACGAGCAAGGCAATTAGAACTACGGGACCAACACCCACCGCTTACTACCACCATCCGCAACACCAACACGAGCACGACTACAACGGTGACTACCACGACGTCGTCAAGCACCAGTGGAGTAGCACCAACGGGAGCATGGACGATGGTGCAAGGTAGTTTTGCGAGTGAGCGGTTGCTCGGTATTCCAACGAGCTCGCGCGTGAAGCTAACTCTCACCAAGGAACTGCAGGATGAATGGCTTCGCAATTCGGCGAGGTGGACGATAGATCCTCGGTCTTTACCAATGATTCAAGAGATCAGCAGGCGAGATAGCGTTATAAGCTCCAGAGCGAGTCCTGCACCGCAGTTAAGTTAGCGGCTAACGCCAGGCCTGCAATCAGCCCGGTTGCGTTTGAAGACAGGGTAGACACGTCGCTGCCGGCAGAGAGGGGTGAACGGAGAGTGCAATCCGAGGCACCTAAGCCTCTTCCCGACCTGAATAGTTACATTGAAGGCGAGGTGAATTTGCACGCTGAAATGGAGAAAATGGACGACCCGTATTTAAAGACCATAAAAGCACTGCAGCGCTTGAGCACGGCGCAGAGACGGCAGAGGGCAGAAGAGCTGGAAGTGCACACGACACCTCGACGGCGATTAGAAACTCCGATCACAAATAACCAATGGACTGAAATGGTTCAGTGGAGGCCAGAAATGAAGTGAATCGGGAGGTGCAGGAGCAGAATGTGGTGAGTCAACGGCAACCACGCACCCCACTGCCCCGATCGGTAGAAAGCGACCATTGAAATGAGGAGGCGCGAAGAAAGAAGACCTCGTTCAAGAAGCATAGGAGACGTTATAGCTCGTCTTCAAGTTCGTCGTGTAGCAGTAGCTCGGAGGGAAAGAGTGATGACAGCACGTCCGAGGACGGTAGTAAATCCGGCAAGAACAAACTAGAATTTGATAGAAGGATGAAGTGTGTCCAAATACTGCACAATGGGAAGATAGCGTTCTCCGGAGAAGCAAGGGAAGGCCCAGAGGAGTTTTTAGCGCAATTGAACGACTGCCGAAGGGGTTCCGGACTAACGATGGACGAACTGATTGGCGCGTTACCAAGCGTGCTTACGAAGAGCGCGAGTGTATGGTTTCGATTCGCGAAGAGGCGGATTCAAACGTGGAGGCAGTTCAAGAAGGCTTTTAGACACCAGTTTGTCGGGGACGTAGATAGGGAGGACCTGCAAGAGGAGTTTAGACGGCGGATCCAGGGAAAGGGAGAAAAGATTAGTCACTACATCACGTGCCTAAACTACATCTTGGGGCATCTTAAGGCACCTCTATCGACGGCAGAGATCACGCGCACGGTGTATAAGAACCTGCTCCCAGAATATCGGGTAGCCATGCGTAATAAGACCCTGAGGAACCTAGAAGACATAGGAAAGTACGGCAGAAGATGGGAAAAAGAACGCAAGCTGGATAACCGTAATATCCCCTTGATTCCAAAGGAGAGGTTGATATTGCCGGAAGCTGCGTACGGTGATGGAAGTAGTGTAACTGGACGGGCGAAAGTGGCGGCAGTGCGGAAGGATGATGAAGGAGAATCGTCGGTAGACGAGGGCAGGAGAAAGAGGAAGACCGTGCGAATTAAAGAAGAAAGTAGACAGCGAATGGAGATGAAGGAGCCGTCCAGTCGCGTGGCATCAGACACCGAGGCGACAGTGAAGGTCGCGGCTGCTGAACAGCGAAGATATGCCGACACGAGGCCGCCGGGTAGCACCTATACGGCAGTAGTGCGTAGCCAGCCGAGTGAAGCCGCGGTACACCCAAAGACCGATATCGCTGCAGCCACGTAGGCAGTGTCATGAGAATTGGGGTAGATTTAGGCAGAACACGGCGTATAATGGTCCAGCCAGAGACAGCATGGGGACAAGACCACCAACCTCGAACGGAAATCAGACAGATACGCCTTTCTATGGAGCCTGCTTCCAGTGTCAGACGGTAGGACACCGCATTTTAGAGTGTCCAAAATGGACGTGTTGGTCATGCGGAGAAACAGGGCACCGAGCCCGAGACGGTCAGAAGAGAGAATCAGCTCCCCGAGCAGAAGATCAATTCTGCCAAATTTGTAACTCGCATGGAATCACTTTTCAGGATTGTAGAAAGTGCGAGCCACTGAGAAAATTGTTGCAGGAAAACTGCTTGGCGGGAGGGTGGAAGAGTTCCCCACCCCCCATGCCGACTACCAGGGGACCTCAGTAAGTGATAACCTTACCGACAGTGGGGCACGGCTTGGGGGATGATTTAATCAAGAAGAACAGGATGGTAGGGCAGCGTGAAGAAACGAACCAGAAAGATAGCAAGGATGTTGAAAGAAAGAAAGGAGCGCGGAAGATTATAAAGCGAGCAACGAAAGAAATAAGAAAAGATGGGAAGGAAGAATCTAGCACTTCGTTAGTTCAAGAAGAGGACGTTAAGAAGGCCGTCAAAGCGTTAGTAGAGGAAATGAACAAGAATGTAGGAAACGTACTAGAAGGCAAGGATAACGAAGAAGAGAGAGAGTAGGAGCAAAAAAACAGGAAGAAGATGAAGCAGTCGGAGGCATGAGCGTGGATAACAGGAATTTGTTTAGAGTGAAATTAGGGGGTGAAGAATATCACCCCTTCGTGAAGAAGGCGCGATGGTCTTGCTCGCTGGGCCCAGAGTGGCGGAGCAATTTAAAGGTAGGATGATGCCGACAGATGCAGCTATAAAAGCAGTAACAGGAGGAATTACGAAAGTACTAGGATTGTTGTATATGAAATGGGAGGTAGATGGCATTGTGGGACAGTTACCGGTTAGAGTATTGAATATCTTTGATCATGATCTGATATTAGGCATGGATTTCTGCTCGTTATTTGACTGCGATGTACAACTTGGTCAGAAATTATGGAGAGTGAATGATGGAGAATGGCACTCATTCGCGGATGATAGAGACCGTAGGGGAGCAGTGCTGTACGCGGAATGTACTGGTATTAGCAAATTGAGTTCGAGACAGAGGAAAGAAATACAAACGATGGTGAACAAGGTGTTGAAGGACGCATCTACAGAGACGAGAGTATCCAAGCTCACGGAACATCAGATAGATGTGCAAGGAGCAGTGCCAATAAAACATAAATATAGGAGGATTTTACCGAAGATGTTGGAAGTTGCTTATCAAGAAGTAAAAAGAATGTTGTCGGAAGGCGTACTAGAACGATCAGCTAGTGAGTGGAGCAGCGCGCTGGTGATAGTGAAGAAGTCGGATGGCTCGTTTCGATTCTGCGTAGATTATCGTGATTTGAACAAGGTCACCAAGAAGAACGCATACCCTATCCCTAACATGGACACCATATTGGACAAACTGCGCAAAGCTAAGTACTTATCCAAGATTGATTTACGCCAAGCGTATTTTCAAGTACCCATGGAAGAGTCCAGTCGGAAGTACACTGCTTTCGCAGTGCCAGGATCGGGGTTATGGCAGCTCAGGTGGATGCCGTTTGGCTTAACCAATGCACCCATGACGTTCCAACGCTTGATCGACGCATTATTCGGACCGGAATTTGAGCCACACGTCTTCGGATATCTGGACGATATAATAATAGTAACGGAAGAGTTTAAGCAGCATTTGAAGTGGTTGGAGACCGTATTAAGAAAACTGACGGAAGCAGGATTGAGAGTAAACCCAGATAAGTGCGAATTCGACTGTTCACGCGTCGCTTATTTAGGCTTTCTATTAGATAACGAAGGTTTGAGGCCCGACCCCGAGAAAGTCGCGCCTCTAATGGATTATCCAGTGCCCCAAAATGTGAATCAATTACGCCGATTTCTCGGCATGGTGGGCTGGTACTCTAGATTCATAGATAAGGACGCCGGAGTGAAGATTTCACTGTTGAAGTTATTGAGGAAAGGCAAAGAATGGCAGTGAGGACAGGAGCAGCAGGAGTCGTTTGAGAGCCTGAAGAGAGCATTGACATGTGCACCAGTACTTGCGAGACCAGACTTTAGTAAGCCTTTCACAGTACAGTGTGATGCCAGTAGTTATGCAATAAGAGCAGTTTGAACGCAGGAGCAAGAGGACGGAGAGCACCCAATAGTTTATGTCAGCAGAGTTTTAATGCCGGCAGAGAAAAACTACACGATAACAGAGAAGGAATGTCTGGCATTGATCTGGGCGATCAAGAAGCTCAGACCATATTTGGAAGGATATCATTTTATAGCGATTACGGACCATAGTGCTTTCAAATGGCTCCGCAATCTAAAGGAACCAACAGGGCGTTTGGCAAGATGGGCGTTAGAAATGCAGCAGTGGGAATACGAGATAGTGCATCGGAAAGGCGCGTTACACCATGTTCCCGACGCGTTGTCAAGGAAATACGAGAACAAATATGGAGAAGTAGCAGCGTTCGAAACGATTAAGGATCCATGGTACTTGAAAATGACAGAGGAAGTAAGGAAGTTCCCATTTAAATATACAAATTGGTGGTTAGAAGAGGATCGATTATATCGCTATAGGAAGGATCCATTGCTGGATCTTATTGACGGAGGGAAAGAAGGCTGGAAGCTCGTGGTGCCGGCAGAGTACAGGGAGTAAGTGTTAAAGGACTCGCATTGTACAGCTTCCAGCGGACATCTTGGAGTAGACAAAACGTATGATAGGATCGCGAGAGATTATTACTGGCCCGGAGTTTGGCACGAAGTGAAGAGATTCATCGTTGAATGTTCAGAATGCCAGCTGTACAAGATATTACAGGCAGAACCGCAAGGATTAATGGGGACAAGGATAGTAGAAAGATCATGGGCAATAGTTGCAGTAGATTTAATGGAATTTCCACCTAGCAAAAGTCGGAATAAGTATATTATCGTGTTTCAGGACCTGTTTACACGGTGGATTAAGATGAAGGCAGTAAGGACGGCAGAGGGAAAAGCCGTAGCCAGAAGTGCCGCCATCGCGCGTCTCAAGACGAAAACAAACTCAGAGAAACAACCGAGAGAGGGCAGCTAGACACACTTAGCGTCGATAGCGCTGAAATAACAAGAAAAGGCTCTCTGCTACGGACCGCGCTTGCGCACGGATAAGTATTGTCACGCTACGAGAAAAAGCTACCTTACACTAAGCACGTGCCGGCGCTATACTCTGTCGCGATCTCAAATTAAACTGTGATTATTGAATAGTAATAAATATACGAAAATATTGGTCTAAATGAGTAGAGATTCTATTGACTTTTCTTTCCCGCGCTCCTTCGTTAACCAAATTAGTGACCCCGACGTGATCGCAACGGATCACGCAGTGAACTCGCGCCACGTGCTAAAAGGCAACGAGGCCAAGGCGTAGTGTCAGTGCCCGATTTAATTTTCGCGGGTACTTAGACTTTATTGAAAACACGACGGAGACACCTCGTGGTGCCGGTCGCGGCATTACCGCCTCACTGCGTCGGCAGAGCAGCGGGTCACGTCCCGACATCTCGTCACAGCGACGGCTCGAGATGACTGAGGATTTGGGGCGATCATCAACCTTGCCATACCAGCCGAGCGAGCCAGACAACCACAGCAGCATTTCAGACATCAGCGCATGAAACGACGCACCGGGCTCAATTGAAGCGCTTCGCCATGTGGCGGTTAGAACACCGCCATTTTGGAAACAGTGTCCACAGGCCTGGTTTCTGCAGCTCAAGAGCATATTCTTATGTCAGAAAATCAACTCGAATCTGCAGCGGTACAATACCCTCATCTCCAGCCTCGATTCGGAGACTGTCCAGAATCTCCTGGACGCGCTGCAAGCTCCGCCTGATACAGGCAAGTACAACCATCTAAAGCACCAGATCTTATCGCGATACTGTGATACAGCGACACAGCGGCTACAAAAGCTCCTGACCGGCTTGGAGCTCGGGTCACGCATACCGTCGCAGCTGCTTCGACACATGCGCACTCTCGCCAGCGGCAGCGTCACCGACGAGGCGCTCAGGGTAAAATGGTTGGATCTACTTCCCGATGGCGTGGGCAGAATGCTGCGCATGCTACCCAACAGCGGGCTGGATAAGCTCGCCGAAGTCGCTGATAACTTGATAAATAGCGGACCGTCCACGTTTACCATCGCCACTGCCGAGCCTCGACGGGCCCCGTCATCAACTCCATCGAGGCCAAGGTATGATGGCAATATCAACACTCAACTCACCGCAGAGTTGGCTATTCGAGCAGCCATCACGCAGCTTAACGTGTCGACCAGCCGTATCCTTAAGGCAGTGCAGGCGAATCATGATTACCGCCCGCGCTCAAACCACCGACGTGGACGCAGCAGGTCTCGAGGGAGATCACCTTCGGCAGGGGCTAGTGGCATCTGCTACTATCACGGACGTTAATCTGCTACTATCGCGCGTCTCACGACGAAAACAAACTCTACAACCGCGAGAGGGCAGCTAGACACACTTAGCGTCGACAGCGCTAAAATAACAAGAGAAGGCTCTCTGCTACAGACGGCGCTCGCGCACGGATAAGTATTGTCACGCTACGAGAAAAGGCTACCTTACACTAAGCACGTGCCGGCGCTAAACTCTGTCGCGATCTCGAATTGAACTGTGATTATTGAATAGTAATAAATATACGAAAATATTGGTCTAAGTGAGTGGAGATTCTATTGACTTTATTTTCCCACGCTCCCTCGTTAACCAAATGCATATATCTTTTAAAGTTATTCTTATTGTGATAATGTAATATATGACATAGCACAATTATTCAATTATATTTTACAAAAAATGTTGATTATTTATTTATTATTAATCGTATAATATATTGATTTTTTAGGTTTGGAAATAATAGACAAGCGGAGATTCATCGAAAATATAAGGTATCAGCAATTAAAGCCAAGATGTTACAACAGCTGTGATCAAAGAAATTTTGCAAGGACACTAAAATCATCTACCTGACAATGGGAGCGATTCGTTATAGAGGAATTTCGAAATCTGGAAGAAGAAGAGTTGTTGCCATTTATGTTGCAACTGTCAGCTCAACGCATTAAATCTATAACCGTTACCAAAGATTTTTCCAAGATCACTACGTGCCATGATATTCGCATTCCTTAATTAGATTTGATTCGATTCAAGATACAAGGATGCTAGTCAAAATAACTTAAGGTAATGATTAAAGTAATTTGTTATTTATTAATTTGGAACATTTTTTAATTAAAAATTTTTAATTTACGACTTCACCCATCGATCAAATAAATTTTGATTTGTAAAAAAGCATTTTGTTCCGTAGAAACATTGTGACCAGAAGACATGATCATAAAATACGCCACCGTATGGTGCAGCAGTCAAACGATAGGAAATCGTGCGTTCATTTGGTGTAACAGTCGCACTTGTACGATCGACGTACATTAAGGAATAGACATCCATGCTCAAAATGGAGAAAGTCGTGCGTACTTCATTCCAAAATATTTTATCGGTGATATTGTAATTTAAGCTATAACAATATACTATTTTTCTTTAATCTTATATTTAATTTGTGTAATTATTTATTTATGCGTTATTACAATAATATAATATATTATTGGTGTAGGTTTATACAGTAATACTGGAGTCGACATTCGAAGAAAAAGTTGTGGTATGAGCAGAGACGGCAAAGGTAAAGGAACTAGTATGCTTATTGAAAACATATAGATAGAGACTCAAATGAGTGAGTGTGAATCAGCCATTGCCATTAATATTATTACGACAGGTAGACAAGACAGATTCACGTAAGTAAATAGAATCTTATGGCTATGTTCTAGAAAATCTCATTTTTGTAACAAACTTTTTGCATTATTTATTTTCAATCATTTAATTAAAAAAAATTTGATCTATTACTTAATATATCTATCAACAAAATTTTGATTTACTAAGAAGCTTCTTATTTTACAGGAAAATTGCAATCAGAAGAAATGCCGATAAAATGCGCTCTCATACATTTGATAAAGGTGCATGAAGAATTTGAATTTTATTTAGATGGTAGCGTTTGTGCAAACAAGATGGAGTTAAGGGCATATACGTGTTCAAGGAAATGGCGCAAAGAGGTTCACAGTTACGTACAGATAATTGCGGTAATGCATTTAAGCAAGGATGGTGATCAAGATATCTTAAGGTAATGGTGAAAGTAATTAATTATTAATTAATTTAAAATATTTAATTGAAAAATTTTAATTTGTTGTTTAACAGATCTACTAATTAAATTTTAATAAACTAAAAAGTATTTTTCTTCACAGAAAAATTCAAATACAGAAGAATCGCTGATAAAATCTGCAGTCATACATTTTGAAGTGGCACATAAAGAGTGGAGGTTTCATTTAGATGGTGGCAGGTACGCGTGCTAAATGCAATACAGAACAGTAATCTGTACAAGGAATTCGTGCAAAAGGACTTGGCAGTCACGTATAAAAAATGGTGGTAACGCGTTTGAGCTGCCATTCCGCGTACATGCAATATTTACAAAATTATTCATTGAAGTTTTAATTTTATTTATATTTATTATAATATTCATATATCTGTTATAATTAAGGTAGATATTATTAAAATCAGCTCCTTAAGGGCTACTAATACATGAAAAAATGATAACAATTATGTTATAAGTATTAAGTAAATAAAATGTAAATAAATATTGCGATGTTTTTTATTTTAACCCTACAATTATTATAATTTAAATAATTGAGCAATCTATATATATATATATATATATATATATATATACATACATATATATACTAGCATAAAGAGACGTGCCACCTCTATTGGCATCATATTCGCCTGATACTTTCACTCGAAATTCGATCTAAAATGTGAATTTTCAAATAATTTTCGATGAATATATATAGATATACTAGCCTAAAGAGGCGTGCCACCTCTATTGGCATCATATTCGCCTAATACTTTCATTCAAAATTCGATCTAAAATGTGAATTTTCAAATAATTTTCGATGAATATATATAGATATACTAGCATGAAGAGGCGTGCTACCTCTATTGGCATCATATTCGCCTAATACTTCCATTCAAAATTCGATCTAAAATGTGAATTTTCAAATAATTTTCGATGAATATATATAGATATACTAGAATGAAAAGGCGTGCCACCTCTATTGGCATCATATTCGCCTAATGCTTTCATTCAAAATTCGATCTAAAATTTGAATTTTTAAATAATTTTTAATGAATATATATAGATATACTAGCCTAAAGAGGCGTGCCACCTCTATTGGCATCATATTCGCCTAATACTTTCATTCAAAATTCGATCTAAAATGTGAATTTTCAAATAATTTTCGATGAATATATATAGATATACTAGCATGAAGAGGCGTGCTACCTCTATTGGCATCATATTCGCCTAATACTTCCATTCAAAATTCGATCTAAAATGTGAATTTTCAAATAATTTTCGATGAATATATATAGATATACTAGAATGAAAAGGCGTGCCACCTCTATTGGCATCATATTCGCCTAATGCTTTCATTCAAAATTCGATCTAAAATTTGAATTTTTAAATAATTTTTAATGAATATATATAGATATACTAGCATAAAAAGGCGTGCCACCTCTATTGGCATCATATTCGCCTAATACTTTCATTCAAAATTCGATCTAAAATGTGAATTTTCAAATAATTTTCGATGAATATATATAGATATACTAGCATGAAGAGGCGTGCTACCTCTATTGGCATCATATTCGCCTAATACTTTCATTCAAAATTCGATCTAAAATGTGAATTTTCAAATAATTTTCGATGAATATATATAGATATACTAGCATGAAGAGGCGTGCCACCTCTATTGGCATCATATTCGCCTAATACTTTTATTCGAAATTCGATCTAAAATGTGAATTTTCAAATAATTTTTAATAAATATATATAGATATACTAGCCTAAAGAGGCGTGCCACCTCTATTGGCATCATATTCGCCTAATACTTTCATTCAAAATTCGATCTAAAATGTGAATTTTCGAATGATTTTCAATCAATATATATAGACATACTAGCATAAAGAGGCGTGCCACCTCTATTGGCATCATATTCTTCTAATACTTTCACATAAAAATCAATCTAAAACGTGAATTTTTAAGTAATTTTCAATGAATATATATAGATATACTAACATAAAGAGACGTGCCATTTCATTTAAAAATACGCATTTAGATGGAATTTTAAAAGAACGTACTAGGAGAACATGATGCCAACGAAGTTGGCATACCTCTTTATGCTAGTATATCTGTATATATATTCATTGAAAATTATTTAAAAATAATATTTTAAATCGGTTTTTGAGTGATAGTACTAGGAATTTTTGATGCCACCGAAAGTGACATGCCTCCTAACGTTAGTATAGTTGTATACTTATCAAATTTATTTAAAAATATGCATTTTAAATTGCATGGAAAGAGAAAATCTTTGGAGAACATGTGTCGAAACACTCGTTAAGAGGTGTAACACTTCTTGCATATAATACAGTATAAACTTTTAAATGATGACCATGGTAAGTAAAAAACACGAGACATTGTGATTTTCATAAATTTTATTTATTTCATACAAAAATCTTTATATGTTTTATTCAATATATTAATAGTCGTCAAACAGGCTGGTTCAAAAAATATCTACTTCAATTCAAAAACATATTTATGTGTTACAATAAAAACAAAGTAGTACCTCGTTAAAAAATAATTTGATGAATGTTGCATATAACCGAAACTGTGTCTCTAAACTGGCATTCACTGCATACACAGGCGATTAGCACCCTCTTATATACTATAATCACAATTTTATTTTTAGCCCTGCGTCGTTTAGACAATAAAATGCATTAACGATTTTCGTTTTTTTACGTATTTCTATTTGTTACTAGACTGTTAACTAATACTTTCACACAATAATCAACCAACCCAAATATGAACCCAAATCCTATTTCCTCACTAGACCGCTGCATTCAAATTACGCGTACTATAGTATGCGCGAATCCCTTTTTTTGTTCGTATATAAGCCATCTTTTGTCGCGTTCATGGTGCAACAAATATTTATATCTTCCTTCCGATTGCACAGCTCCATTATGCCTGATACACAAAAATCTCTGCTATCTGCTAAATGTCCGCACTTGTCTGCACGCCAAATTTATTGGACGACTTTTTTCCTTTCACGCGACTGCTGTGCCCAATACATACATCTTCTCTGTTGATATCTTAACTATTTCCTTGAATGTTGACTTATGTATTCCTGTGTAATACCAATATTATATTATATTAATAACATATAAATAAATGTCTAAATTGAATAAAATAGTTCTGTATATTAAATTATTACCATCAACATGATTTGGAATTAAATACATGTTTTTTTCTTTATTTCGCGCGTTAGCTGTTTGTATTTAGGAGTTATATCTTTCAACAGCGATCTTCGACTGTACATACAACTGCAACACTGTACAGATCATACAGATTTTATCAGCGTTTCTTTGGGTCACAATTTTCCTACAAAACAAGGTACTCTTTTACAAATCAGAAGTAATTTCATTAATATATTAAGCAACAAATTAAAATTTTTCAGTTTAATATTTTAAATTAATCAATAACTCAATTAACCATTACCTTGAGATATCTTGATAATAATCTTTGCTTAAATGGGTGACCGCAGTTTTCTGTATGTAATTGTCAGCTTTTTTATGCCATGCTTTGAATATGTATATACCCTGAAGTTCATCTTGTTCGCACAAATTATGCCATCTATACAAAATTTGCCATCTTTATGCGTTGCTTCCAAATGTATGACAGCGCATTTTATCGGTATTTCTTTCGATCGCAATTTTTCTGTAATATAAGATGCTTTTATTAAGTTAAAATTTTATTAATTGATATACTAAATAATAAATTAAAATTTTCTAATTAGATGATTAAAATAAATAAATGATAATGTATTTAGTCTCTTAGAGTACAAATATTCTCAACAGTAAACAGTTTCTCTATTCTTAGCAGTATTTAACTTAAATTGTATCAACTGTTGCAAACATCGTGGCTCATGCAAATCTCCTAAATGCACGATTTGCATAATATTCTAAAAATTGACTTTGTTCAGTATAGATAAAAATATATTTTGCATGAAGTTTTTATATTAAAGTGAGATTCTCAAAAATATAGCCTTAAATAAGATTCTACCTGCTTATGTGAATCTGTCTTTTCTACCCGCTGTAATAATATTAATAGCAACAACTAATTCATACTCACACTTTCGAATTCCAATCTATCAAAACGTTGTAACTGTCAGAAGGTGATGTCATTGACGATTTCATTAGCCCAATGGTTGCTATATCGTTGCCGACTCCGCAGCTCCATCAACTTTTTCCTTGAATGACGACTCCTGTATTACTGTGTCATCATATGTATATCAACAATATTATATTGATAACAATGACACGTAAATAAATAATTATCTAAATTAAATATTATATTATCATAAAATAAAATATTATCATGTATAACCCTGTTATCATCAAAATATTTTGGAAAGGAATACGTCTGTCATTCACGTATGCACGCATGATTCCCTATCGTTTGCTGCTGCACCATATGGTTGCGAATTTCATCAGCATTTTTTTGGGTTGCAATTTTCCTAGGAAACAAGCAACTCTATTACAAATCAAAATTGATTTAATCAATATATGAAGTTGTGAATTAAGAATTTTTAATTAAAAAAAAAAAAAATTATGGAAATTAATAAATAATAAATTACTTTGATCATTACTGTAAGTTATCTTGGCCACCTTCCACGTGCCACCTTAAATCGTATTAAATCTGATTAAGCGAAGTAAACGTCATGCCATGTAAGGAACTTGGAAAAACCCTCAGTAATATCAATGGTAACAGCTATTCGGAATTCCATTATAATGAATCGTTCGACAAAGCAGTACCTCGTTGAAAAATTATTTGATGAATGTTGTATATAACCGCAACTGTGTCTCTTAACAGGCATTCGCAGCATACACACGAGATTAGCACCCTCTTATATACTATAATCACAATTTTATTTTTAGCCCTGCGTCGTTTAGACAATAAAATGCATTAACGATTTTCATTTTTTCACGTATTCCTATTTGTTACTAGACTGCCAACCTAAATATAAACCCAAATCCTATTTCCTTACGCAACCGCTGCATCCAAAAAACGTGCGCGCGCTTATTTTAATACAATTCATCTTTTTATGCGTTCACGGTGCAGAAAATATTCATATCTCCCATCTGATTGCACAGCTCCATTATGCCTGATGTAGAAACAATCTATGCTATCTGCAAAGTATCCGGATTTGCGTGCACGCCAAATTTATAGGACGACGATATATAGACGACTCCTAGCCTTTCATGCGACTGCTGTGCCCGATACATACATTTTCTCTGCTGATATCTTAACTATTTCCTTGAATTTTGACTTATGTATTCCTGTGTAATATCAATATTATATTATATTAATAACATATAAATAAATCTCTAAATTAAATAAAATAGTTTTGTGTATTAAATTATTACCATCAACATGTTTTGGAATTAAATACATGTTATTTTCTCCATTTCGCGCGTTAGCTGTTTGTATGCAGGAGTTATATCTTTCAACAGCGATTTTCGACTGTACATACAACTGCAACACCATACAGATCATACAGATTTTATCAGCGTTTCTTTGGGTCACAATTTTCCTACAAAACAAGGTACTCTTTTACAAATCAGAAGTAATTTCATTAATATATTAAGCAACAAATTAAAATTTTTCAGTTTATATTTTAAATTAATCAATAACTCAATTAACCATTACCTTTAGATATTTTAATCATCATCTTCGCTTAAATGTGTAACTGCAGTTTTCTGAATGTAAATGGCATTTCTTCTGATCTCAATTTTCCTGTAAAATAAGATATTTTTTTAGTAAATCAAAATTTTGTTGAAGATATATTAAGTAACATATTCAAATTTTTTAGTTAAATGATTGAAATAAATAAATAATAATTTTTTTAGACTCTTAGCGCACAAATATTCTTAACAGTAGGCAGTTTTTCTAATATTAGCAGTATTTTACTTTAAATTGTATCAACTCCGATTTATTGTTGCAAACATTGTAAAAGTTTTGAATTAAGTTTTTAATAAAAAAATTAAAATGATGGAAATTAATAAATAACAAATTACTTTGATCATTATTTTAAATTATTTTGACTATCATCCATATACCACCTTTAATCGTATTAAATCTGATTAAGCGAAGTGAACGTCATGTCACGTAAGGAACTTGGAAAAACCCTCGGTAACTGCCATAGATGCATTGCGTTGAGCTGTTAGGAAAGGCATCAATTGCAACAGCTATACTGCTTTCATATTTTGGAATTCCATTATAACGAATCGTTCTCATTGTCACATAGATGATGTTAGTATGCTTGCTTAGTTTTTACGATTACAGCGGTTTTAATATCTTCACTTTCACTGATAGTACCTTTTCGATTAATTTCTGCTTGTCTAATGCTTCGAAACAAAAAATGAAAACAACGTATTACAAGACTAATAATACATGAATAATTAACTTAATTTCGTAAAATATAATTAAATAATTGTTCTTTAACATATATTATATTATCATAATCAAAATAATTTTACAAGAAATACGTGTACTTTTCCTTTCTTTGCGAGATTTTTTCTCCATAGATGCCTATAGGAGTGATTGCCTCTTATATATGGTTTTATTGTACACTCTGGTGATTACCGTTTTATTGCCTATCTGCCGATTCGTATCTACGCCCGACTCCTACTCTTCTGCCAAACAAACTTGACGCATGTTCACGCGACTTTCTCCTTTCAGCCCAGCAAACGCATTAAGTTATTAGTTAAACTCTTAAACGCATTAGTTAAACTTTTTTCCTTCAGATTAACTGACATGATGCATCTTCCTACAGCTTAACTACTTTACCGAATATTTTCGCAATTTCCTTCAGTCCAACTACCGCACTGAATGTACACGCGATTTCTTACTTCAGGACCCACTCTATCGCCCGACATACCTTATAGCATGTTCATTAATGTTTATTCTGGTCACAATTTTCATTTGGATTAAAATATTGCTTCAAAAATCAAAATTTATGTGATCGACATGTTGCTCAAAATTGAAGTTTCTTGATAAAATAAAAAAAAATTTTGTCAAATAAAGCGGTTGCTCCGGATGGCTTGTCTCTAATAAGTCACCATGTCGAATATTAAAAAATCTCCAGGTATAGATAAAACAAATGAAAACAATAACAGTACACATATATCAAACAACAATTACACAACAAACACTCTCCAATCCTACTTTGACAATAACTAACCCTTCATAAATTATCTCAAGAACAACAATGATAGAAGCTTTCATGATACATACAATCAAATAGTCTCATACAAACTGTCGCCAAGGCCAATAATAACAACATAAGACAAAGCGACTTTCTAGCAAAGAACATTTAAACCATACCAAAATCCTGTATATACACGAACACACTAATATCCTAAGAGAAGATATGCTTGAAAAATTAAATACTCCTATCACATACACAAAAGCCTTACAAAAAATAAAAATCAAACATCCTACTGAATAACAAATAAACCAAACAAATCCCTACCAATTATCTGATACTAAAGAATACCTAACTGAAATATACCTTTCATACAAAATATGAATTCAACATACTAGACATAACTTAGAACCGAATGCTGCATATAAACTACTAGCTAAAACCATCTCAATCCATCTAATCAAAATCGTCTAACTCACAATACCTTTGTTTCCCAAAACGGAAATCTGTGAAATTAAATATGCTAACAGAAATAGAATTACCGTCATTCCATACAACAGAAAAACAAACGAGATACTCCAAGCAGACGTTTTAAACGACATCTATCTTGAATCTTAAATCCCCAGCTTGTACATATACTAAAATGCAATTATTAAATAAGTTCTTGTCGCTTTATTAGAAATACAAATTTTAGATAATTTGGAATTAATCTTTCAAGTTTTAAACTTAAAAGTTATTCAAGATTTTACAGAAAACCTAATATCATAGACCCCCTTATTACTAATAATACCGTAATTTCAAGATCAAATACAACCACAACATGCCTCTTTTATGAGTCAGATACGACGCAGATCTCTATTAACCCAAAGTAAAACTGCAGCTGTTGCTTTCATTATGGATAATCATATGCAAATCTAAAACAAAACGTATAACATGCGGAAGTATCAGATGTGAAAGTAACTAACGAGCCACTAAATATAACTGCAAGGTCAGAGCAATAGAACAAGAAATCCAGGACATATCCATCAAACGAAACATTACAAAACAGAAAGTGAAAGAAGATAATCAACTCCAAAAAACAAAAAATGGAAATCTTAATTACCTTCTCAAAAGCGCGCAATTCTACCTGTTCAGTTTGGTTTGGTTTAGAATGCAGTCTTGTCTGGTCTAAAATTCGATCTAATAAACCAAACCAGATCCAAAACTCTACTCCCTTAATGCAAACTCATTGAAGAAAAATCTATCTTATTCACCACACTCCATATGCGGCTACATAGAACAAGACTTTGATCACATATTGTGGCAATGTCCAATAACCCAAAAAATACTATAAATATAATATAAAATAAAACCTTAAAATTACAAGCAATTTAAAGAAGGGCAAACAGTTTCGAAAAAATTAAAAATTTTATGAAATTATTAATAACTTATTAGAAAGAAGAGGAAAAAATTTTTTTTATTAAATTATAACGAATGCAAGCTTTAAGAATATTTATTATATAAATAAAAATATTAGATTAAGACCTACTCACGTAAATTTTATATTAGCTGTAGATTATATATTTAGATACACGCCAACTGTCAATCTGTTTTTCGTAATTGAATCACTAATACACTATTATTATTTAACAACACGGAAATATTGATTTTATTTTAACTCACGAAAATTCATATCTACACTACGGTGTTCAAACTTCAAGCAATCGCTCTATACTAAACGGGTCACGTGGTAATTTTCAGTATATTATACAAGTTATTGTTTTCTCCCTCCAAGTGTTATGTCGACTACAGCGCCGACACAACGTGAACTATGGAAATGCTTAGAATACTTTGTTAATATTTGTACTTGATCTTTCAATGTGACACGCTTACGCAAAGTATATTTTCTTTGTTTACACAAATAACTTCATCAACCATAGATAAGGACGAGTTTGTTTTTAAAGTCAAATCCATTCGTTTTAAAGTCAAAAAGTTTATAAATAAAATTTTATTAATATTTTTGCTACGTCGATAATATAATACTGTTTACTGTTTAAAATGCATTCATTAATAATATAACGGTAAACAGTAGTAAAAGTTTGATTTTTTTTAATATAATTTAAATGTAATAATGTTATTAACAAAAACCAGAAGATGAAAAAATCAATTTAAATGAAGGATTATTAAACGCAACTAGCAATATCTTTCATAAAGTATGATACTTTGTTGAATGAAAAAATTCTTTCTTTTATAGCTTTTGAAAAATTTAACCAATTTAAAACTAGCCCCCGATCTTTTTCGATTCTGAAAATAATATTTGTTCCAAGAGCTATGGAATAAACGTGTAATAAACTTTCACTTTTAATAATTGAATTTTCAAAATCGGTAGACAAACATTATTACATTTTTGAAAATTAATTTTATAAACATTAATTGCATGCTAGAAATATTTAATTACTTAATAAATAAATATACTAATTTTTTAATAGAAAAATATTTTTAGATAACTATTTGTATACTTTTAGAATTCACACTTTAATAAAAGAAACGAGTGTAATATTATTTATTTTATACAAAAATTAAATATTTTTATATTGCGACTTTGAATACAACCTTGAATGCGACTGTAAATGCGATCTTGAATTCAACCTTGAATGCAGTCTGTCTGGTATAGAATGTGCGGTCTAGTTTCGTACTTATGCGATATGGTCGGGTCTGGTCAGGTCGGTTCTGGACCGGCATGCCGTCTAGTCTAGAATATAATGCAGTCTAAAATGTAGTTTATATTGCGGTTTACAAGGCGGTTTAGAATGCAATTTAGAATGTGGTCTGGCCAGGTCTTGAATACGGTAAAAAGAGGTCTAGAAGACGATCTAAAATGCATTTTGATATGCTGATTACCAATCTAATAATTAAATTTCCGAAAATTGCAATTTTATAAAAAACATAAAAATCCCATGTAAATCATGAGTTTCTGAGTTTATCCTACATAACAAGCAAAGTTTACAAAATGCTAAAACACACACCACACACACACCGCACACACACCGCACACATGCCGCACACACACCGCACGCGCATTGCACAAACGCTGCACACCGCACGCACGTTGCACGCGCACCGCACACTAGCCGCAAAAACGTTGCACACCGCATGCACATAGCGGACACGCCACACACACACCGCACAATCACCGCCCACACAACGCACACACATAGCACGCACACCGCATACACATCGCACGCAAACTGCACGCTCGCCGCACACACAAGGCACATACATAACACACACACCGCACACACACCGCAAAATCACCGCAAACACATCGCACGCACACCGCACGCCCGCCGCACGCACAATGTACACACATCGCACGCACACCGCACACACGCCGCACACACACCGCACACACGCCGCACACACACCGCACAAACATCGCTCACACAACGCACACACATCGCACGCAAACTGCACGCTCGCCGCACACACAAGGCACATACATAGCACACACACCGCACACACACCGCAAAATCACCGCACACACATCGCACGCACACCACACGCACACCGCACGCCCGCCGCACGCACAATGTACACACACCGCACGCACACCGCACACACGCCGCACACACACAGCACAATAACCGCACACATACCGCACAAACATCGCTCACACACCGCACACACACAGCACACACATCGCACACACGCCGCACGCATGCCGCACACACACCGCACACACACCGCACACACGCCGCACACATGCCGCACACACACCACACGCACACTGCACAAACGCTGCACACCACACGCACGCTGCACGCGCACCGCACACTAGCCACAAAAACGTTGCACACCGCACGCTCGCTGCACGCGCGCCGCACACTAGCTGCAAAAACGTTGCACACCGCACGCACATCGCACAAACGCCGCACACACACCGCACACACACCGCACAATCACCGCCACACAACGCGAACACATAGCACGCACACCGCACGCACGCCGCACGCACACCGCACGCTCAACACAAAAACGTTGCACATTGCACGCAAACTGCACGCTCTCCGCACACACAAGGCACATACCTAGCACACACACCGCACACACACTGCAAAATCACCGCACACACATCGCACACACACCGCACACTCAACGCCCACACTACGCACACACATTGCACGCACACCGCACGCTCGCCTCATACACAACGCACACACATAGCACACACACAGCACACACACCGCACGCACGCCGCACGCACACCGCACACACATCGCACCCACGCCGCATGCACATCGCATGCGAACCGCACGCACACCACACGCACGCTGCACGCACACCGCACACACACATCGCACGCACACCGCACACACAACGCACGCGCACCGCACGCGAACCGCACGCACACCACACGCACGCTGCACGCACACCGCACACACACACATCGCACGCACACCGCACACACAACGCACGCGCACCGCACGCACGCCACACGCACGCTGCACGCACACCGCTCGCACGCCGCACACACATAGCGCGCACACACGCCGCACACACACCGTACACACATCGCACTCGCACCGCATGCACATCGCACGCGCATCGCACGCACACCACACGCACACCACACGCACGCTGCACATACACCGCACACACACATCGCACGCAAACTGCACGCTCGCCGCACACACAAGGCACATACATAACACATACACCGCACACACACCGCAAAATCACCGCAAACACATCGCACGCACACCGCACGCCCGCCGCACGCACAATGTACACACATCGCACGCACACCGCACACACGCCGCACACACACCGCACACACGCCGCACACACACCGCACACACATCGCTCACACACCGCACACACACAGCACCCACACCGCACGCACACCGCATGCACACCACAGACACGCCGCACACACACCGCGCACGCACTGCACACACATCGCTCACACTCCACACACACACACCGCGCACACACTGCACGCACGCCACTCGCACAATTGACACACATCGCACGCACACCGCACGCTCGCCCCATACACAATGCACACACAGCAGACACACCGCACGGACGCCGCACGCACAATGTACACACATCGCACACTCAACGCCCACACTACGCACACACATAGCACGCACACCGCACGCTCGCTCCATACACAACGCACACACATAGCACGCACGCCGCACGCTCGCTGCACGCACAATGTACACACATTGCACGCACACCGCACGCTCGCCTCATACACAACGCACACACATAGCACACACACAGCACACACACCGCACGCACGCCGCACGCACACCGCACACACATCGCACTCACGCCGCATACACATCGCATGCGAACCGCACGCACACCACACGCACGCTGCACGCACACCGCACACACACATCGCACGCACACCGCACACACAACGTACGCGCACCGCACGCACGCCACACGCACGCTGCACGCACACCGCTCGCACGCCGCACACACATAGCGCGCGTACACGCCGCACACACATAGCGCGCACACACGCCGCACACACACCGTACACACATCGCACCCGCACCGCATGCACATCGCACGCGCATTGCACGCACATCGCATGCGAACCGCACGCACACCACACGCACGCTGCACGCACACCACACGCACGCTGCACGCACACCGCACACACACATCGCACGCACACCGCACACACAACGCACGCGCACCACACGCACGCCACACGCACGCTGCACGCACACCGCTCGCACGCCGCACACACATAGCGCGCGTACACGCCGCACACACATAGCGCGCACACACACCGTACACACATCGCACCCGCACCGCATGCACATCGCACGCACACCGCACACTTGCCACACGCACAACGCACACACGCCGCACGCACACCGCACACATGCCGCACACGCAGTGGACACACCGTACACACACCGCATTTACATCGCACAATCACCGCACATACAACGCACACACATAACACGCATACCCCACACACGCCGCACACACACCGCACAAACGCCGCACACACACCGCACACACATAGCAACACACCGCATGGACGCCGCACGCACAATGTACACACATCGCACGCACACCGCACACACACATCGCACGCACACCGCACACACATAGCGCGCGTACACGCCGCACACACATAGCGCGCACACACGCCGCACACACACCGTACACACATCGCACCCGCACCGCATGCACATCGCACGCGCATCGCACGCACACCACACGCACGCTGCACGCACACCGCACACACACATCGCACGCACACCGCACGCTTGCCACACGCACAACGCACACACGCCGCACGCACACCGCACACACGCCGCACACGCAGTGGACACACCGTACACACACCGCATTTACATCGCACAATCACCGCACATACAACGCACACACATAACACGCATACCCCACACACGCCGCACACACATCGCACAAACGCCGCACACACACCGCACACACATAGCAACACACCGCACGGACGCCGCACGCACAATGTACACACATCGCACGCACACCGCACGTTCGCCGCATACACAACGCACACACATAGCAACACACCGCACGTACGCCGCACGCACACCGCACGCGCACCGCATGCACGCCAAACGCACGCTGCACGCACACACATAGCACGCACACCGCACGCACGCCAGAGGCACGCTGCACACACACCGCACACACACATCGCACGCACACCACACGCTTGCCGCACGCACAGCGCTCACACGCCGCACGCATGCCGCACACACGCCGCACACTCACCGCACACACACCGCACGCATACCACGCACACACCGCACACGCAGCAGAAACACCGCACACACATCGCATTCACATCGCACAATCACCGCGCACACACTGCACGCACAACGCACACACATCGCTCACACACCACACACACACCGCGCACACATCGCACGCACACCACAGGCGCACTACACGCACACCTCACGCTGCACGCACACCGCGCACACAACGCACACACATAGCACGCACACCGCACGCTCGCCGCACGCACAATGCACACACATCGCACAATCACCGCTTGCTCGCCGTACACACAACGCACACACAGCAGACACACCGCACACACATTGCACGCACACCGCACGCTCGCCGCACGCACAACGCACACACATCGCATCCACTTTGCACGCACACTGCACGCACGTCGCACACACACTGCACACACATCGCACGCACGCCGCACGCACACCGCACCCACACCGCACGTACGCGTGTGTGTGAGTTTCTTTAACCTCGAGTGAACTTCTATAAACTTTTTTGTTACTTATTAGTAATTTTTAGTAACTTTTAGTCAGTTACAAGCAATTTTCTAGTGATTTTATAGTTACTTTAAAGAGTTTATTTAGGGTCTGCTTAGTAACTTGTTAAAAACTTTTTAGTAATTTCTTAGAGATTTTTTCGGATCTTTTAAGTAAATTTCTATTGACTTCTTATGTATTCTGAAGTGAATATTTTAGATTCTTAGTTACTTTATAAAAACTTTTTATGGGTTTTCTATGGTTTTGTTTCCAACGTCTGAGTAACTTTCTAGGGTCTTTTTAGAAAGTTTTGAATAACTTTCTCGGAACTTTATAAAATTTCATTTTATTTTTTATGTAATTTTTGACTTATTTCGTAAGCATTACCATTAAGATTTTCAGCGACATCCTAGAAGATTTATGGTTATAATTCAGGGATTTCTAAGTAACTTTAGATTTAGTTTCTTGTTAGTTTGTGTAACTTTAAGTAAGTTTATGGTTACTTTTTAGCCATTTTAAGTAACTATGTAGCAACTTTCAGTCATTTCCTATCATCTTCTTAGTGTTTTTTTAGTGACTTTACAGGGTTGATCTAGCGTTCTTCCAATAACATAAAACTTACTTTTCAGATTATTTTTAGTCGCTTCTTTATTGGTTTTTAATGACTTTATTAAATTTTCAAGTAACTTCTGTGCGATTTCTAATCTTTTAGTGAGAAATATTATAGGAATATTTAGAAACATTTAACTTGATAAATTATTACTTATTAGGGATTTTTAAGTAACTTATTAAGGACTTCCTAATAATCTTGTGTAATTTTTCAATAAGTTTCAACTAATATTTTAGTAACTTTCAAATAACTTCTTAGTAACTGTATAATTGCTTTCTAGTAGTTTAGTAACTTTTCAAAACTGACTGGTAACTTTTGTAGTAACTTTCTAGTAACTTCTTAGTTACTTTCTGGTAATTTCTTAGTAACTTTTTAGTAACTTCCTCGTATATTCTTAGTAACTTTTTGGCAACTGTCAAGTAACTTTCAAGTTAATGTCCAGTAACTTTTTTTTGTAACAATTCAGTAAATTTTTAGTATCTATCGTATAATTTTTTGTAATCATCTAGTCACTTTCTAGTAACCATCTAGTTACTATCTAGGAACCATTTAGTCACATTCTATGAACCATCCAGTAACTTTCTAGTAACCATCCAGTAAATTTTTAGTAACCGTCTAATAACTTTCTTGTAACCATCTAGTAACTTGTAACGTCGGTGCATGACCTCCGTTTTTTTTGTGTTTTGTCAGCCGAAAAGTTCTCTACTAACACAACAATCCCCTCCACAACCTACTCGACGCACTCTCCACTGACGTAGACCATTGGGAAACTCAACCTAAGCTTAAACCGAGAGTTGAATAGCCGCTCTCATTAAACTCAGTCGCACACATGTCATAATAAAATATCATCATCATAATTAAATAAAATCGCTAAATCAGTCAATACCAATTTCATTGACATTGGACACACAAATTCACGCAAGGTAGTCTTTCTTATAGCGTAATTTAGAACATCGCGCAATCATCTGGAATGTCATGAATTCTTGTAATACACTCAAAATAATTTTTTTTTATAATTAATAAGATGAAAATAAGTAATTAATTAAATGAATTAAAAGAAATAATTAATTTAAATTACCCATTCAACGATCCTTATTATTACTATTTCACTAGAATAGAATGATAGTCCGCGACCAGCAATTTTATTTTATAAACCAAATTGTACAAAAAGAAATTGTATTAATAATTACATTTTGTAATCAAAATTATTATTAATAATAGAAATTTCAATATAAATTTACAATAATTTATTTAATAATTTTTTAAAACAAGTACTCCTCCACAACAGTCCATTAATTAAAAAAAACTTTTAAAGAATGACTATTTAAGAATATCATTATTTTCTCCTTTGTAATAATAAAACACTCATAGCAATCTTTTCTCTATTATTTAAATACTCATTCTTTACCTAATTATATAAAATACGACGAAAAACTTCGTTCTGTTGTAATATGCGTTAAACCTTAAATACAATTTACATTAACATAATTTTATTGTAAAAACTCTGTAAAAATGGTTCATCTCTCTCTCTAACTCTTTCTCTCTCTAACCGAGAAGCCGCCCGGAAGAGGGGGGCCTGAAAAACTCGGCTTCTCCCCGAATTTCCCGGTCAAAGAAGGAATTTGCTGAGTAGCTTCTCCAACGCAGTTAAATACGGCACCAAATGATCACCAGGTAGCAGACCTCAGGCAGCACTCGAGGACCACGTACTACGCAAAACATTATTACGGAAATATTACTACGGAAACATTACTACGGAAATATTACTACAAGTAACATTACTAAGGAACAAGTTATACTACTACAAGCAAGCAAGGTATTATCACTACGAGCAGATCTTAAGCAACTACAAGGAAATTACTAGGAAGCCACTACGAATCAGCTACGCCAAACAGACTATTCAATTTTATAAATAAGAAGAAAAAGACGACGAGAAGTCAACCACAGCAAGAGAGAGAGAGAGAGAGAGAGAGAGAATAGAATAGAATAGAATAATATTTATTGAGGCTACGGGATATGATCCCATGCAGCCCTGAAAAAGAAATAATACAGATATAAACTTTTACAGTGTTATAGAAAACAATACATTATAGTATAATATTACTCGCATTAGTAAACTATATAATACGCTGCTAACATAATATAATAAAAATAGTAATAGTATAATATAGCCGGTTATGCCAAAGCATTCGTACTACGAAAATATAATACATGTATCGATGAGTGCAGTGACAATAACAATAACAACAACAAAGCGTAACTTATAATTAATACTTTATAATTTATAACGTAGTTCACTAAAAGTACGACTAGATTAGGCTAGATTTGAATAGATTTGAATACGCCGCAGGTATAGGTTTGAAACCAAGTTTCAACCAAGTTTCAACCCGCCTAGTAGTCATCGTGCTTGACTCAGTAATCTATTGAGTGTGATGTCGTTAGGAACAGGGTTTACTACCATGCTTCTATCACGCGAAGTGCGGAGACGCCACTGTGCGACCTCTTCAGACATTAAGAGCGATTTAAAGGTGTCTGAAGAATGTGAATCAAACGCAGGTAGTCTCGCTGCAAACTGGTTAATGAGTTTTGACGCTGTGATATGGAAAGAGTTTGCCAGAGTTTCCGTCCGCGGCGTAGCAAATAACAAAGGCGGTGGGATTCTACGAGCTGAGACCCGCCGGGTTGAGATACTCAAACTCAGTGTAAAGAGCCTAGCTAGGTAACTGGGTTGTCCTGTTGAAATAATTTTAAACGCCAGCAGGGCGACGAAAAGTAAGCGTCTGTTTTCAGCTGATAACCAACCGAGCGAAATACGATACGGTGTCACTGGTGCCATCCACGGGATACAACCGAATACAAAACGAACGCAGGCATTCAGAAGACGCTGAAACTTTGCATTTTGCTCCTGAGTTAGGCTGCTAAAAATCACACATGCATAATCAAAATGGGGAAAGATTAGTGCCTCAACCAGTCGTTGTTTCAGATTACGAGAGAGTGCATGTCTGTAGAATCTCAAGGTGTAAAGAGTACGCCAAACCCGACATGCAATTTGCCTAACTTGCGCATTCCAGTTTAGTGTAGAGGTGAGATAAATGCCTAGGTCAGACACTTGGCTAGAACATTTTATGGGAGTATTTTCGATAAAGATTGGCGGGAGAGCATCGGGATCCATAGCTGAGATGTAAGGTTGGCTGCCAAAGATGGTGAATTTAGTTTTGTCAGCATTCAGTTTCAGTGAGTTTCTACAAGCCCAGTTACAAACCTCCAAGGCATCGTCATTAAGCTTACGCATGAAAACATGAAGCTCGGACGGGCGACAGTGTAAGTAAATTCGCGTGTCATCGGCGTATATACTGTGCTTAGAATACTTAAGAACCTGCGGAAGATCATTTATGAAGATTGTAAAAAGAAAAGGACCAAGTACACTTCCCTGTGGTACTCCCGTAAAGATCTCGACAGTGTCGGAGAGTACACCGTTCTCAGCACGCACTGCTTGGCGCCTACCCGATAAGTAGCTGGCGAACCATCTAATCACGGTGTCGGAGCAGTTAAGCGCCCTAAGCTTTTCGAGGAGAAGTTTATGAGAGACCAAGTCAAATGCCTTGGAAAAGTCGAACATTACAAGTGGGGTCACTTCATACCTATCAATCGCTAGACGTACTTCTTCCGTAAAGCCTAGAAGGGTAGTCTGAGTAGAGTGATGTTTTCGAAAAGCAGATTGGTGTACATCCAGCATTTGATGAGCAGTGACATGACTCGACAATTGGTCATGGATTATGCGTTATAGTACTTTTGACATGACTGGCAGTAGGGCAATGGGACGTGTGTCAGACGGTGATTTCGGAGGATGAGTTTTAGAGAGGGGGTTATTGCGGCCAATTTCGAGCTATCCGGGAAAATACCATGTTGGATTGAGCCATTAAAAAGTCTGATTAAATAGGGACGAAGTGCCAGGTAGGCTAACTTGAGCATATTTAGTGCCACGCCATCTGCTCCAGTGCTATTTTTCTTAGTGTGAGCAAGGGCCCGATCGATATCATTTGCAGATATCGGTTTAAAAGAAAATATATCTAATGGGTTAGCGTTCAAAGGGCTGCTCAATATGTCGGAAATGTCGAGAAGTCTCAATGGAGTTGTTGAACATGAGACGGACGCATAATGCATGTTTAGGGTCTGCGGTGAGAAGTAGCGAAGCGGTGATGCCGTATTTTGTGCGATAACGCCCATATTTCTTAGCTGATTCCACAGAGTTTTAGAGTTGGATGAAGAATCGACTATAGACGCGATGTGACGATTTTTTGCAACATTGATGCTATTGCTTACTTTGGCTCTTAATGAAGTAAATAGTAAGCGATCAATTGGTTTACCTGTTACTTTGGCACGGCGGTACGCTGCCCGTTTTGCCTGAATGAGAAGACGGATGTCGTTGGACACCCAAGGTCTGGAATTTGCACGAATCGATATGCTTCGCACCGGTGCCAAGTTGTCGAAACTCTCGAGTAACGATTTAGTTAATCGTTCAGTTTCGGCTGAGATGGGGTCATCCTTTAGTTTGGATGGACTGAGGGACAATCCTGATATAAGTGAAGAGGGGACTGTAGATACAAGAGGCTTAGCCAGGGAGATCATTCTCAGTTTACTATTGAGCTCGTTACAAAGATGGTCCATACTTAGATTCCGAAGGGCACGACAGGCTATCGTCTTCGGTGCGACAGAAGACGATGGAAGTGAATATTCGAACGAAATTAGGTCATGGCCAGCTGCAAATAGTGTGTCGGATTTGGTGTAACTTCGAACAAGTCTACAAGATGAGACGATAAATAGATCGAGCCATGTATCGTTCGAAGAGCCATCCTCGTGAAAAATATGGTGAGTGGGATCCGATCGAACAAGCTCAAGACTATGCTCACGAAGAAGTTCTCGAAAAAAGTCGGAATCTGGATGTTTCCGGTGCATGGGAAAATTGAAGTCGCCTGTTATGATGATATCAGAATAGTCCTGGCGAATATCTGAAAGCTCTTCGAATAGGGCTGTGGGATAAGCACCGTGAGGGCGGCGATAAACAACAACCACAAGAATTATTGCCTCAGATTTAACCTCTACCATAAGATATTCGGGCATATTATTGAATTGAGGATTAGACTGAGTGATAATTGTAAAGTGATAGCACTCTTTGACATACAGAGCCACTCCACCACCCATTCTGCCAACATGCTCGTGACGTAATAATTTATAACCAGCCAATTGGTAGGGTGTATCTGAAATATCGGCTGAAAGCCATGTCTCTGTTAGAGCAATAATGTCATATGAGCACCTATCTTCAATAAAAAATTCGAGGTCGTTGAAATGAGCCGAAAGATGATTAATGTTTGCATGACAAACCGAAAAATATCCGCGAGACTTTAAGTTTACTGGCTGAGCAATAGGTCCTCATAGATTATTTGTGCGCGGGGTAAGTCGATCTAGGTCCTCGAGGGAACTGCCGGAATCAGTGCAGACTTTTCATCAGGTCGCATGCACACAACTAGATTTCGAACAACCGGGCGGAGGAAACCAAGCTTATGTTTTTGATTGGCAGCACGCAAAATTGTATAGACTTGTTGGGGCCAGATTGGCGTCATAAACACCTGCTGGTCCCTGCCGGTGCCAAAGATGATCTGGGCTTTCTTGCCCCGTAAGAGGTGTGCTTTGGCAATAATACTATTGCGCACTGTTTCTGAGACGACCTTGATCACAATCGAGAAGCTATCGTGGCTCTTTTGCCCATTGGTATTCGATGATGAGGTGTTTCGCGGCCACACACGAGTCATCGAGACAAAGTTCAAATGATTAGCGTTATTAGTGGCCTCGAATACGCGCTTGATTGCTTGCGAATGGTCGTTTGCAAGAGCAGTCGGAATGCTTGAAATACGAATCTCGCAAGAGTCCGTGAGCAAAATGTCCCGATCAATTTGTGCAACGGTGGCTTGGGTGGCAGAAAGTTGTTCACGTAGCTCGGTGTTGGTTGATTCCATCGCGTCAAGTCTCGTGTAGATGGATGCAAGCTGTGAGTTCACAGACTCTCTAAACGGCTGGAATTGAGTTGCATTCCATTGCGCAAACCAAGCGGGCATACCGTTTTCCATGCTGACTGATTTATTCGGTGATTCGAATGATAAACACGCAGCTTACGACGATCGAGAGGTTGTGGGTGATGGCGGCGAACGTGTGCTAATCAAGCGCTTGCTACTGAGTTTACTGTTTACAGTAGATGCGTGGGACAAAGAAACGAGAGTCGCTGAATCACCCGGAGATTGTGCACAATTTTGAGACGCGACAGATACTGCAGAAACTAGTGGTGAGCGCGATTTGCAACAGGCTGCGCATTGATACAGAAAAAAGTTCCAGGACCATGAACCTTTTAGACAAGCCGTATGGAATACGTTGCCGCACAATTTACACTTGCGTATTGATTTCAAACCACTCTCAACAGTAAGATTGCACACTGGACACACGCGCTCATTCATACTACGCAAACAGTAGACAGTAAATGGCTATGCAACGCAATTTACAATAATTACAATAGTAATTTACAATAATTCATAATAATACAGTGATAAAATAACAATTAAAATACCAATTCGCCATTTGGAAACTAATCTCGAGAAATATCATGAAAAAACTATCCTACAAAAATAAAGTTATACAGATAATTGTAATATGGTTTTCTTATTATACTAAATTATGATAAGCTATTATAATAACTTTTGGATAGATAAGTAACAATTATACTAGAAAACCATTATAAGTTATGACAATTAATATAACATATTATAATAAATTAACCAAATGACAAAAAGTATAAAGTACAATATATATATATACAATTTTGACACAACCCAAATAAGTGCACGTGAATCTTCGACTAACACTATCACAGTAGCATACAGTTTCAAGACTTTGTACTCTAATGAGCAATAATAGTATGTAAAATGCATATACATACACAATAAAATAGCAATATAATAGCAGTATATGAAACTATGCTACGGCACATTTATTCAAAATGACAATAATTTGATATTTAACAAAGTCGTTAGGTACTTTGCTATTATTTATATATAAGCCGCACAAAATAATCAATATTGCCAATATTCCTTAACTGCGTAAGTTTAAATTAATACGATCATTCCATAAAATCATAAATACACATAAAATAGATAAGCGAATAAAATAAATTAAATTATGCCTATGTAAATTAAATTAAGGGGGGAAATCACAGTAGCACACAAAAAATAGGCATATTTTCGGAAATTAATTTTGGCTGAATAAAAGTATCAATCGAAAATCTGTAAAGTAGGTTTTATAGCAATACTAAAAAAGTACAAAATGTAATTTTTTCAATAAAAAATATTTAAAAATGGCGGCTGCGCAGCATATGCCCCAAGGCGCCTATTTTTGAAAGCGTGTCGATGGCCGAAGACGTAGACTCCTTAATTTTTGACCTGGAAGAAAAAACCAAAATTTTTTAGTTTTCATATAACAACAGCTAGCGAGCTACGTAGGATTTTTTCGATGTATTCATTTTTCACGAAATGGTGCATGTTTGAAAATAAAGTTAAATTTTTAACAAAAAAAACGCCATCAAATCTTAGCGGCCGATTATTCTGAACCTAAGTCACTTTGGTAGGACCTCATCCAGAGTAGGGCTCAAGCCTGCTTCCGATTTAGGAACAGAGACTCTTGCAACTGCTCAATCCCGCACTACACACCTCTCCTAAGAACTCTCACGATTATCCTCTGCCAACCCGAGCCCATAAGCTTTACTGCTTAGGCTCAAAAACAGCAAAAATTGCAGTATTGACTAAAATCAGTCAAAAAGTAGCGCTACCGACGTTACAAACTTCCTGGTAACAATCTCGTAACTTTCTTGTAACCATCCAGTCACTTTCTAGTAACAATCCGGTAACTTTATGGTCACATTACGAAAATTTTAGTAACATCTAGTAACTTTTTAGTAACATGTTGTAACTTTCTAGTAATCATCAAATAACTTTTCAGTAACCATATAGTAACTATCTAGTAATTTTCTATTAACAATCTAGTAACTTTCTAGTAACAATCTATCCACTTTCTAGTAACAATCTATCCACTTCCTAGTAACAATCCAGTTACTTTCTAGTGAGCATATAGAATCTTTTCAGTAACCATTTTCTAAATTTTTAGTAACCATCTAGTAACGTTGTAGTAATTATCAAGTTACTTGCTAGTAACTTTATGGTAACTTTCTTGTAACAATCCGGTAACTTTATGGTCACATTACGAAAATTTTAGTAACATCTAGTAACTTTTTAGTAACATGTTGTAACTTTCTAGTAATCATCAAATAACTTTTCAGTAACCATATAGTAACTATCTAGTAATTTTCTAATAACCATTTAGCAACTTTTTAGTAACTTACTAGTAACTTTCTAGTAACTTTATTGTAACTTTCTGGTAACTTTCTAGTAATTCTCTAGTAACTTTCTAGTAACTTTCCAGTATTCCTTTACTACTTTCCAGTAACTTTCCAGTAAGTTTCCAGTAACTTTCCAGTAACTTTCTAGTAACTTTCTAGTAACTTTTTAGTAACTTTCTAGTAACCTTCTAGTAACTTTCTAGTAACTTTCTAGTAACTTTCTAGTAACTTTCTAGTAACTTTCTAGTAACTTTCTAGTAACTTTCTAGTAACTTTCTAGTAACTTTCTAGTAACTTTCTTGTAACTTTCTAGTAACTTTCTAGTAAATTTCTAGTAACTTTCTAGTAACTTTCTAGTAAATTTCTAGTAAATTTCTAGTAACTTTCTAGTAAATTTCTAGTAACTTTCTAGTAACTTTCTAGTAACTTTCTAGTAACTTTCTAGTAACTTTCTAGTAACTTTCTAATAACTTTCTAGTAACTTTCCAGTAACTTTCTAGTAACTTTCTAGTAACTTTCTAGCAACTTTCTAGTAACTTTCTAGTAACTTTCTAGTAACTTTATAGTAACGCTATAATAACTTTCTAGTAACTTTCTAGTAACTTTATAGTAACGCTATAATAACTTTCTAGTAACTTTCTAGTAACTTTATAGTAACGCTATAATAACTTTCTAGTAACTTTCTAGTAACTTTATAGTAACTTATAGTAACTTTATAGTAACTTTCTAGTAACTTTCTAGTAACTTTCTAGTAACTTTTTAGTAACTTTCCAGTAACTTGTCAGTAACTTGTCAGTAACTTGTCAGTAACTTTCCAGTAACTTTCCAGTAACTTTCCAGTAACTTTCTAGTAACTTTCCAGTAACTTTTCAGTAACTTTTCAGTAACTTTTCAGTAACTTTTCAGTAACTTTTCAGTAACTTTTCAGTAACTTTTCAGTAACTTTTCAGTAACCTCCTAGTAACTTTCTAGTAACTTTTTAGTAACTTTTTAGTAACTTTTTAGTAACTTTCTAGTAAATTTATAGTAACTTTCTTGTAACTCTCTAGTAACTCTCTAGTAACTTATTAGTAACTCTCTAGTGACTTTCTAGTAACTTTCTAGTGACTTTCTAGTAACTTTCTAGTAACTTTCTAGTAACTTTCTAGTAACTTTCTAGTAACTTTCTAGTAACTTACTAGTAACTTTCTAGTAACTTTCTAGTAACTTTCTAGTAACTTTCTAGTAACTTTCTAGTAACTTTCTAGTAACTTTCTAGTAACTTTCTAGTAACTTTCTAGTAACTTTCTAGTAACTTTCTAGTAACTTTCTAGTAACTTTCTAGTAACTTTCTAGTAACTTTCTAGTAACTTTCTAGTAACTTTCTAGTAACTTTCTAGTAACTTTCTAGTAACTTTCTAGTAACTTTCTAGTAACTTCTAGTAACTTTCTAGTAACTTTCTAGTAACTTTATAGTAACTTTATAGTAACTTTCTAGTAACTTTCTAGTAACTTTCTAGTAACTTTCTAGTAACTTTCTAGTAACTTTATAGTAACTTTATAGTAACTTTCTAGTAACTTTCTAGTAACTTTATAGTAACTTTATAGTAACTTTCTAGTAACTTTCTAGTAACTTTATAGTAATTTTCTAGTATCTTTCTCGTAACTTACTAGTAATTTTCTAGTATCTTTCTCGTAACTTACTAGTAACTTTCTAGTAACTTTATAGTAACTTCATAGTAACTTTATAGTAACTTTATAGTAACTTTATAGTAACTTTATAGTAACTTTATAGTAACTTTATAGTAACTTTATAGTAACTTTATAGTAACTTTATAGTAACTTTATAGTAACTTTATAGTAACTTTATAGTAACTTTATAGTAACTTTATAGTAACTTTATAGTAACTTTATAGTAACTTTCCAGTAACTTGTCAGTAACTTGTCAGTAACTTGTCAGTAACTTTCCAGTAACTTTCCAGTAACTTTCCAGTAACTTTCTAGTAACTTTCTAGTAACTTTCTAGTAACTTTCTTGTAACTTTCTAGTAAATTTCTAGTAACTTTCTAGTAAATTTCTAGTAACTTTCTAGTAAATTTCTAGTAAATTTCTAGTAACTTTCTAGTAAATTTCTAGTAACTTTCTAGTAACTTTCTAGTAACTTTCTAGTAACTTTCTAGTAACTTTCTAGTAACTTTCTAATAACTTTCTAGTAACTTTCCAGTAACTTTCTAGTAACTTTCTAGTAACTTTCTAGCAACTTTCTAGTAACTTTCTAGTAACTTTCTAGTAACTTTATAGTAACGCTATAATAACTTTCTAGTAACTTTCTAGTAACTTTATAGTAACGCTATAATAACTTTCTAGTAACTTTCTAGTAACTTTATAGTAACGCTATAATAACTTTCTAGTAACTTTCTAGTAACTTTATAGTAACTTATAGTAACTTTATAGTAACTTTCCAGTAACTTTCTAGTAACTTTCCAGTAACTTTTCAGTAACTTTTCAGTAACTTTTCAGTAACTTTTCAGTAACTTTTCAGTAACTTTTCAGTAACTTTTCAGTAACTTTTCAGTAACCTCCTAGTAACTTTCTAGTAACTTTTTAGTAACTTTTTAGTAACTTTATGGTAACTTTCTAGTAAATTTATAGTAACTTTCTTGTAACTCTCTAGTAACTCTCTAGTAACTTATTAGTAACTCTCTAGTGACTTTCTAGTAACTTTCTAGTGACTTTCTAGTAACTTTCTAGTAACTTTCTAGTAACTTTCTAGTAACTTTCTAGTAACTTTCTAGTAACTTTCTAGTAACTTTCTAGTAACTTTCTAGTAACTTTCTAGTAACTTTCTAGTAACTTTCTAGTAACTTTCTAGTAACTTTCTAGTAACTTTCTAGTAACTTTCTAGTAACTTTCTAGTAACTTTCTAGTAACTTTCTAGTAACTTTCTAGTAACTTTCTAGTAACTTTCTAGTAACTTTCTAGTAACTTTCTAGTAACTTTCTAGTAACTTTCTAGTAACTTTCTAGTAACTTTCTAGTAACTTTCTAGTAACTTTCTAGTAACTTTCTAGTAACTTTCTAGTAACTTCTAGTAACTTTCTAGTAACTTTCTAGTAACTTTCTAGTAACTTTCTAGT
This sequence comes from Chalcis sispes, assembly GCA_949987625.1. Taxonomy (NCBI): domain Eukaryota; kingdom Metazoa; phylum Arthropoda; class Insecta; order Hymenoptera; family Chalcididae; genus Chalcis; species Chalcis sispes. Next base: position 58,449,987 of record OX465096.1, on the reverse strand, counting down.
AACTTTATAGTAACTTTATAGTAACTTTCTAGTAACTTTCTAGTAACTTTCTAGTAACTTTCTAGTAACTTTCTAGTAACTTTATAGTAACTTTCTAGTAACTTTCTAGTAACTTTCTAGTAACTTTATAGTAACTTTCTAGTAACTTTCTAGTAACTTTATAGTAACTTTCTAGTAACTTTCTAGTAACTTTATAGTAACTTTATAGTAATTTTCTAGTATCTTTCTCGTAACTTACTAGTAATTTTCTAGTATCTTTCTCGTAACTTACTAGTAACTTTCTAGTAACTTTATAGTAACTTCATAGTAACTTTATAGTAACTTTATAGTAACTTTATAGTAACTTTATAGTAACTTTATAGTAACTTTATAGTAACTTTATAGTAACTTTATAGTAACTTTATAGTAACTTTATAGTAACTTTATAGTAACTTTATAGTAACTTTATAGTAACTTTATAGTAACTTTATAGTAACTTTATAGTAACTTTATAGTAACTTTATAGTAACTTTATAGTAACTTTCCAGTAACTTTCCAGTAACTTTTCAGTAACTTTTCAGTAACTTTTCAGTAACTTTTCAGTAACTTTTCAGTAACTTTTTAGTAACCTTCTAGTAACTTTCTAGTGACTTTTTAGTAACTTTTTAGTAACTTTCTAGTAACTTTATAGTAACTTCCTAGTAACTTTCTAGTAACTTTCTAGTAACTTTCTAGTAACTTTCTAGTAACTTTCTAGTAACTTTCTAGTAACTTTCTAGTAACTTTATAGTAACTTTATAGTAACTTTATAGTAACTTTATAGTAACTTTATAGTAACTTTATAGTAACTTTATAGTAACTTTTTATTAACTTTATAGTAACTTTATAGTAACTTTATAGTAACTTTATAGTAACTTCATAGTAACTTCCTGGTAACTTTCTAGTAACTTTCTAGTAATTTTCTAGTAATTTTCTAGTATCTTTCTCGTAACTTACTAGTAACTTTCTAGTAACTTTCTAGTAACTTTCTAGTAACTTTATAGTAACTTTATAGTAACTTTATAGTAACTTTATAGTAACTTTATAGTAACTTTATAGTAACTTTATAATAACTTTCTAGTAACTTTCTAGTAACTTTATAGTAACTTTATAGTAACTTTCTAGTAACTTTATAGTAACTTTCTAGTAACTTTATAGTAACTTTATAGTAACTTTATAGTAACTTTATAGTAACTTTCCAGTAACTTGTCAGTAACTTGTCAGTAACTTGTCAGTAACTTTCCAGTAACTTTCCAGTAACTTTCCAGTAACTTTCCAGTAACTTCCCAGTAACTTTATAGTAACTTTCCAGTTATTTTTCAGTAACTTTTCAGTAACTTTTAAGTAACTTTTCAGTAACTTTTCAGTAACCTTCTAGTAACTTTCTAGTGACTTTTTAGTAACTTTTTAGTAACTTTTTAGTAACTTTCTAGAATCTTTCTAGTAACTTTCTAGAATCTTCCTAATAACTCTCTTGTTACTTTCGTGTAACTTTATAGTACTTTTCTTGTGAAATACAGTAACTTTCTTGTTACTTTCTAGTAACTTCCTAGTAACTTTCTAGTAACTTTCTAGTAATTTTCTAGTAATTTTTTAGTATCTTTCTCGTAACTTACTAGTAACTTTCTAGTAACTTTCTAGTAACTTGTCAGTAACTTTCTAGTAACTTTCTTGTAACTTTCTTGTAACTTTTTCGTAAAAATCCAGTAACTTGCAAGTAACAATCTAAAAACTTCCTAGTAACGATCTAGTAACTTTTTAGTAACCATTTTGTAACTTCTTAGTAACGATTTTGCAATTATCTAGTAACTATCTTGTTTCTTGCTAGTAAACTTATAGTAACTTTCTTGCAACAGTCTAGTAACTTTATAGAAACATCAAGTAAATTTTGGTAACATCTAGTAACTTTTTAGTAACATGTTTTTATTTTCTATTAATCATTAACTAAGTTGTCAGTTACCATCCAGTAAATATCTAGTAACTTTTTAATAACCACCTATTAACTTTTTAGTAACTATCCAGTAACTTTCTAGTATCCATCTAGTAGCTTTCAAGTAACTATTCAGTAACTATCCAGTAACTTTTTAGTATCCATCTAGTAACTTTCAAGTAACCATCCAGTAACTTTCTAGCAAATATCTAGTAACTTGCTAGTAACTTTATAGTAACTCATCAGTAACCGTCTAGTAACTTTTCAGTTACTATCTAGTTACTTTCTAGTAACCGTCTAGTAACTTTTCAGTTACTATCAAGTCACTTACTAGTAACCAGCTAGTAACTCTTCAAAACTTATCTAACAATTTTTCAGTAACCATTTCTTAAATATTCAGTAACCATCTAGTAACTTTCTAGAAACCATAGCGTAACTTTCTGTTGACCATCTAGTAACTTACTGGTAACCATCTAGTAACTTACTATTAACATTTTAGTAACTTTCTTGTAACTATCTAGTAACTTATTATTAATCATCTAGTAACTTATGATTAATTATCTATTAACTTTCTAGTAATCATCTAGTAACTTTCTAGTTACTATCTGGTCACATCTTAGTTACTATCCAATAACTTTTTAGTGTCTATCTTGTAACTTTATAGTCATCATCTAGTAACTGTTTTGTAACAATGCAGTTAATTTCTTGTAAATATCTAGTAACTTTGTAGTAACTATTGAGTAACTTTCTGGTAACCATCTAGTAACGTTCTTGTAACTATCTACTAAATGTTTAGCAACTATTCAGTCACTTTTAATTAACCACCTAGAATTTTTTTAGTTAGTATCAATAACTTACATATAAACATATAGTTTTTTTCTTTCCGAAGTAGCTGAGGAATGCTTTATGCACCGTAGAGGGGATATCAGGGTTCCTCTGCGTGTAGGAGTCCTCTGATGTACCCGGCATACTCACCAAACCCTCTTTTCTTAATTCCACCAACAAAATATGTGTACTGTTCCGGGACTAATTTTGCATTTTGTTGGGACAGTTATTCTTTTTTGTTTTGCACCACCTTTCGGCGGACTTCAGTTTGGCGACATGGGCCCACTTCTTTTTTTCCTCACGGAATTAGGGGTTCAGCTTCATCGCTCTTCTGGGTGCCTGTGCTCCTTCTTATTGTTTTTAATCAGGACCTCGTATATGTAGGTGGAGACAGTGGTCCATTTTTGCTCGTTCTCCAGCATATGCCCGATGATGTTGCTCACTTGTAGCCCGTCACCGAGTTGTGCTTTCGTCCTTGTCCTCTCGTCTACCCATCGTTGGCAGTGAAAAATCGTGTGTTCAGCGTCGTCCGTTAGGCCTAGACAGTATATACAATCTGGCGTTCGCGCCCTGTGCATAGCGTGTAAGTAGGCCTAGAAGAAACCAGGTCCTGAGATGAACTGGGTGATATGATAGTCCAATTCTCTATACTTTCTGTCAATCCACGGCTCATTGCGGCGAATGAGCCTGGCTGTCCTTCTTTTATCGTGTACATCTTATCTGGACTGCCACTTCTGTAGGGTTCGTTGCCTTTCTGTTTTCCTGGCTTTCCCTAAATTTCCTTCAGACTTTCTCATATAGAGCCGGGTCCTCTCATGTGCTAATAGGTCGATTAGTATTGTTCCGGCAATGACCAATACCGCGGCCTCAAATACCGTTCTGTATGCACTGGCAATTCTAAGTGCGCCTTTTCTCTGTACTTGAGCAAGACTCTTTTTGTATGCCGCGATGTTAAGTGCATTGGCCCATATCTCGGCCTCGTATAGCACAGTCGACTGTACCACTTACATAATACACACATACAATCAAAGGTGGTTGTAATCTTCGTCTTCGTGGGGTTTTTATGCCTTAGTGCGTTTCCCCGAGCCAATAAAGAAACGTTTCCATAAGCTCAAAATCGTCGTATATTTTATTTAACCATGTCATCATCCTCATCCTACGAAGAAAACCTGAACCAGGTAAAAAGCGCATATAAGCACTGTTTTCTGACGCGACATTGTCCTTCCCCGTCTGAAGCCGTATTGCCTAGGGCTAAGGTCGCCCGCGGCTTTGATCGCATCATCGAGGCGCGGTTTCAGCAGCCTTTGTATGAGTTTCCCCGCCATATCAAGCATACAGAGGGGCCTGAAGGACTAAGGACTATTAGCATCGTTCTTTCTTTTACTAATCAGTACCAACCTTTCAGTTTTCTATTCTTTGCAGAAAGTATCGGTCTTCAGGCATCCGGTATACATGTCCAGCAGTAACCTTGGGCATGTTTCTGCGGTGACCTTAAGTACCTCCGCAGGGACACTATCGGGGCCCAGTGCCTTCTTGTTCTGAAGGGCACACGTGGCTGCGCGCAGTTCTGCCTTGGTCAATTCCGGTATTACTTCGTTCAAGTCTTCGGCTTCGTTATGTGCATCAGGTTCTTCGTGCACCGGAAAGAGTGCGTTAACTACACATATGTCACTCATAGTTCTCGCATCCAGCACTGCTGACAGCGTAGCGCCAATCTTGCGTGTGACAATCTTGTAGCCCTTACCCCAGATGTCCTGGTCCACCTTGGCGCATATATCGTTCCAGGCTTTGGTTTTGCTGCGCCTGATGGTTATGCGCAGCACCTTCCTCGCAGCCGTGTACTCCGCCCTCCGTTCTTCTAAGTTGACTCGGTTACGGGCTCTCAGCGCGACTCTCCTGCTGTAAAGACATTTTTTCCGGAGCTCTGCGATATCGTTGTTTCACCAATATGCTGCCTTCTTGCCTACGAAAGCCTTCTTTTTCGGCATCGATATATCGCACGCACCCTTTACTATTCTCATGATGGAATCTACTAATATCTGCGCATCTTCTCTGGTAACTACCGTCCCCGCCTCTCTCCAAAGGATGAAGTTATAGCTGGTGCCTATATGAGCCGATAACTTTTCCTCAACTAGTTTCGCGGCATTTCATGTATGTAACGTTCTTGTCTTGAATCTCGTGTCTCGTCCGTGTCCTAGTATTTGGTAGGTAATATATTAATGGTCACTACCCGAGTATCCCTCCGTAACCCGCCAGTTGTGTACTCGTGGTGCGATATCCTCCGTAGCGAACGAAACATCGGGTATGGTCTCCCGATATCCCGATCGCCGGAAGGTCGTGCCTCTTCCCGTGTTAATAATGGCAAGGCCAAGTCTGGCAGCCATATCCAGGATTTCCTTACCTCGTACATCGGTCCACCCCATGCTCCACTCCATTGCTTTAGCATTAAAGTCTCCTGCGATGACAATGCTACTGCCGAGGTTTCATGCCGTATCCTTCAGCTTTTCTAATTGGCTCCTTAAAACGTTCATCCTATCATTCGGGGAAAGATAGACGCTCATATAGACGAGCTCGTTAGTCCGGATCCAGACGAAACCATCGCCCCTGCTGTGCTCGTCCACTGGGGCTTTCCGAATACCAAGAACAGTAACAATCTAGTAACTTTCTAGCAAACATCTAGTCACTTTTTATAAACCATCTAGTCACCTTCTAGTAACTATCTAATAACTGCTTAGTAACCATCTAGTAACTGTTAAATAACCATCTAGTAACTTTCTAGTAACTATCTAATAACTTATTGGTACCATCTGGTAACTTTCTAGTAACCATCTAGTAACTTTCTAGTAACCATCAAGTGAATATCTGGTAACCATCTAGTAACTTTTTAGTAACCAGTAAGTAAATATCTAATAACCATCTAGTAACTTTCTAGAAACCTGTGCGTAACTTTTTGTTAACACGTTCCGTGCCAAGCCATTTTTGCCTGACTTGTCGTTCAGGCCATAACGCGTTATATAAATATGACTGCATGTACAACCGGTGGTACACGTGGCCTGACAATCAAGTTTACCGTGTACCACCGGCGGTACACGTGGCACGAATCGTGTTAACCATCAAGTGACTTTATAGTAACCATCTAGTAACTTTCTAGTAACCATCTAATAACTTTTTAGTAACTATCTAGTAACATTCTAGTGACTATCTAGTAACTTTATAGAAACCATCTATTAACTGTCTAGTAACTATCTAGTAACATTTCAGTAACTATCTAGTAACTTATCAGTATTTATCTAGTTGGTTTTTAGTAACCATCCAAAAAAATTTTTTGTAACTATCTAGTAAATATAAAGTTGCAATATAGTAACTTACTAGTGAATATTGCTTAACTGTTAAGTAACTATCTAGTAACTTTTAAGTAACCATTAAGTAACTTTATAGTAACTATTTAATTACTTTTTAGTAACAATCTAGTAACTTTCCAGTAACCATCTAGTAACTTTTTAGTAACCACCGAGTAACTTTTTAGTAACCACCGAGTAACTTTTTAGTAACCACTGAGTAACTTTTTAGTAACCACCTAGTAACTTTTACGTGACCACCTAGTAACTTGCTAGTAACCACCTAGTAACTTTCTAGTAACAACTTGGTAACTTTCTAGTAACTATCTAGTAACTTTCTAGTGACTATCTAGTAACTTTCTAGTAACTTTCAAGTAACTTTCTAGTAACTTTCTAGTAACTTTCTAGTAACTTTCTAGTAACTTTCTAGTAACTTTCTAGTAACTTTCTAGTAACTTTCTAGTAACTTTCTAGTAACTTTCTAGTAACTTTCTAGTAACTTTCTAGTAACTTTCTAGTAACTTTCTAGTAACTTTCTAGTAACTTTCTAGTAACTTTCTAGTAACTTTCTAGTAACTTTCTAGTAACTTTCTAGTAACTTTCTAGTAACTTTCTAGTAACTTTCTAGTAACTTTCTAGTAACTTTCTAGTAACTTTCTAGTAACTTTCTAGTAACTTTCTAGTAACTTTCTAGTAACTTTCTAGTAACTTTCTAGTAACTTTCTAGTAACTTTCTAGTAACTATCTAGTCACTTTCTAGAAGCTATCACATAACTGTTCGGTAACTATCTAGTAACTGTATAGTAACAATTTAGTAACTGTTTAGTCACCATTCAGTATTCTTTTTATCAACAATCTTGTACCTTTTTAGTAACTATCTGGTAACTTATTAGTAAACATCTAGTAACTTTTCAGTTACCATCTTATCACTTTTTAGTAACCAGTTAGTAACTTTTTAGAACCCATCTAACAATTTTTTACTAACCATTTATTAAATATTTATTAACCATTTATTAACTTTTAGTAACCATCAATTAACTCTCCAGTAACCATCTGGTAACTTTTTAGTAACCACCTAGTAACTTATTAGTAAACACCTAGTAACTTTCTAGTAACCACCTATTAACTTTTTAGTAAGCACCTAGTAACTTTCTATTAACCACCTAGTAACTTCCTTGTGATCATCTAGTAACTTTCTATTGACCATTTAGTAACTTTCTAGTAAACATCTAGTAACTTTCTAGTAACCATCTAGTCACTTTTCATAATACCATCTAGTCACTTTATAGTAACTATCTAGTCACTTTCCAGTAACTATCTCATAACTGTTTAGTAACTATTTAGTTACTGTATAGTTACAATTTAGTAACTGCTTAGTCACCATTTAGTATTTTTTTTATCAGCAATCTGGTAACTTTTTAGTAACTATCTGGTAACTTATCAGTAAACATCTAGTAACTTTTCAGTTACCATCTTATCACTTTCTAGTAACCAGTTAGTAGCTTTTTGGAACCCATCTAAAAATTTTTCAGTAACCATTCATTTAATATTTATTAACCATCTAGTAACTTTTTGTTAATTATCTAGTAACGTTATAGTTACTATCTAGTAACTTTTCGTTAGTGATTAAGTAACTATTTAGTAACTATTTAGTTACTTTTCGGTAACCATGTAGTAATTTTCTAATAACCATGTCATAACTTGCTAGTAACAATCCAGTTAGTTTTCAGTAACCGTCTTGTAACTTACTTGTAACTATCTAGTAATTTTTTGGTACCATCTAGGTACTTTCTAGTAACTTCATAGTAACTGTTTGTAACCATCTAGTACTCTACAGTAACTATCTAGTACTTTTCAGTAATTATCCAATAAATATTTGGTAACCATCTAGTAACTTTGTAGTAATTATCTAGTTACTTTAAGGTAATTATCTAGTAACTTTTGAGTTACTATATAATAATTTATCAGTACTCATTATTAACTATTTAGTAACTATCTAGTAATCTTTTGGTAATCATCTTGTTACGTTTTAGTTACTATCTAGTAATTTATCAGTACTTATTAGTAACTATATAGTAACTTTTCAGTAACTATATAGTAATTTTTTAGTAATCATCTAGTAACTTATTAGTAACAATCGAGTATTTTTTCAGTTACAATCTTGTAACTTTTTAGTAACTATTTAGTAATTATTTAGTAACCATCTAGTAACTTTATAATAACTATCCAGTAACAGCTTAGTAACCACCTAGTCATTTTTCAGTAGCTGCTTAGTAATTATTTTGTAACCATCTAGTAACTTTTTGATAACTGTCTAGTATCTTTTTAGTAACTTCGTAGTTATTCATAAGTTACTTATTAGTGACGACTTTTTTCTTGTAACTTTTTACTAATGGTCTAGTAACTTTCTAGTAACTGCCTTTTATCTTTTAAATAGTTCTTTAGTATCTCTACAGTAACTTTTGAGTAATTTTTCGGTAACTTTTTGGATCTTTCTTGTTCTTATGTATAAACTTTTTAGTTACTTTTTGAGGAATTGTAACGGTCTCCCTAGTAACACTTTAATCAGTTGTTAGTAACTTTTGAGTAACTGCCAAGTAACTCTTAAGTAACTTCCTTGTTACTCTTTCAAGATTTTCAAGGCGCTACTTGATAATTTTTTTATAACTTTTTGGATCTTTTTTAAACTGAAAGGTAACTATTGTAATTTTTTAGTTATTTAGTGAGGATTATTCTGACAATATTCAAGTAACATCATAGTAGTTTAATGTTAACGTTTCAGAAATATTTTAGTACTTATTTGTATATTGGTTGTAATCTTTTGTATCTCTGGATAAATTTTTGGTAACCTTCTAGTGACTTCAAGGTAACGATTTAGTAACCTTTTATAGTTTTATATTAACTTCTAAGTGAAATTTTGAAACTTCTAAGCAACTCTTGTGTAATTTATTAGTTACTCTGTGAGGATTATTATGGTAATTTTTAGTCATATTGTAGGGAACCTATGGTATTTATTTAGGGTTTTTTAATTAACTTTGAAGTTAATTTCTAATAATTTTATGTAATTTTTAGTAGTTATTTAGTATTATTTTAGTAACTTTTTAGTAACTAATTAGCAACTTATAGTTATTCTCTAGTAACTTTTGATGAAATATCAAGATTTTATTTTGTTATTCTTTAGAAACTTTTTAGTATCTTATTAGGAATTGTCAAGAGACTTGTTACAACTTTTAAGTATCTTTTTAGTCATTTTTTAGTAACTTTAAGAGAACTATCAAGGCAATTTGTAGTATAAATATACTTGATTTATAGTTACATTTTACAGTTTCTTCAGTAACTTTCTAGCGGCTTTCTATTAATTTCGTGTAGCTTTGAATAACTTTGTAGTAATTTTCTAGTTATTCATTATTAACTATTGAGTAATTTATAGTAATTGTTTAGTTAACTTTATGTGACTATATAGTAATTTTAGTGGAAGTATCTAGGGCGTTTGATAAATTTTTACTAATTTTCTAGTTACTTTTTAGGAATCTTCTAGGGTCTTCTTAGTAACATTTTGATAATTTCTAGGTATTTTCCAAAACTTTTTAGTAACTTATGTGATTTTTCATTTACTTTGTGAGGTCTATCGTGGGAAGTTTCAGTAACATTTTAGAAGATTTATAGTAACTTTTTAGAGATTTTTTAGAAACTTTTCAGAGATTTTTCAGTAATTTAACGGACTTCTAAGTAATTTCTTAGTAATTTTCTAATTAAGTTTTAGTAACTTTAAAGTAAATTTTAGTAATTTTTAAATGAGTTTCAATTAAAACAGAAAACTACAAACTCCCGCGAATGCTGCTTAGTTACCACAAAATTAGACATATTTAACACAGTTGAAAACAAAATTTTATCATGAAATTCGAAGCGATATAAACTGAATATTATTGACAGATGTCTAACCTCTTTGAAACTACCGACTTTAGCTGTTATTATTAAATATTCATAATAGCCAGAGCTATCTTTTGAAAACGGACTGAACTAATTTTTACTTCCAAAAATAAAGAGTTTTTAAAACCTTAAAGTAACTTTTGCGTTATTCTTTAGTTACTTGGTAAAGTCTCATAAGGATTTTAATTTTTATTTTAGAGGATTCATGGTAAACTTATTAAGATTTTCTAGTAACTTTCTAACGAGTAACTAATAGTAATTTTTTCACTTCAAGTCAATTTTAAGTAACTTTATTCTTACTTATAAGTAACTCACTAATAACTTATAGCTGTTTTGTAGTAATTTTCTAGTGACTTTTTAGTGAATTTGGACGGAGTATCAGTGTTCTTCTTTGTAATTTGTTAACACTTTCACGTAACTTTTAATGGATTCTCTAGGGTGATTTTAGTAAATTTCTAGAGACTTTTTATCTACTCTGAAGAGAATATTTAGGGTTTTTAGTAACTTTTAAGTAACTTCTCAGTAAAGTTTTTATGGATATTGTTGGGTATTATTGGTGACCTTTAAGTGACTTTCTAGGGTCTTTTTAGTAACCTCTTATCAACTTTCTAGAGAATTTATAAGACTTTGTAGTAATTTTTGTGTGATCTTCTAGTTATTTTTCAAGGTATTCAATGATAATTTTTAGCGACATGCTAGGAAATTTATGGTAATCATTTTGGGAATTCTTTTATAGATTTCTAATGAGTTTCTGGTTAGTTTGTGTAACTTCGAGTAATTTTTAGTTACTTTCTAGTTATTATTAGTAACTATTTAGTAACTTTTAGTCATTTTCTAATACCCTTTTAGTGTTTTTTTAGTGACTTTACAGGAATTTTTTAGGGTCATATTAGTAACTTGTTAATAACTTTCTAGTAATGTCTTAGAGAATTTCTAGAATTATGTAACTTTCTAGGGTTTTTGAGTTACTTCTTCATAGCTTTTTGAAGACTTCATGAAATCTTCGAGTCACTTCTGTTTAATTTTTCAGTCACTTAGTAAGGACTATTATAGAAATTTTCACTAACATTTTACAAGATTTATAGTACCTTTTTAAGGATTATTTGATAACTTAATAAAGACTTTCTAATAATTTTGTGTTATTTTTCAGTAACTTTCTAGTATTATTTTAGTAACTAACCAAAAACTTTTTAGTACCTATCTAGTAGCTTTTTAGTAATAAAGTAACTTTAGTAAATTCTTCGTAACTTCTTAGTAACATACTAGTAACTTCTTAGTAACATAATAGTAACATTTTAGTAATTATCTAGTGACTTTTTATTAACTATTAGGAAAATATCTACTAACTTTTCATTAACTATTTAGTCACCATTTATTAACTATTTAGTGACCTCTAAATACCTATTAAGTAAACTTTTATTAATTATCTAGTAACATTTTAGTAACAATCTAGTAACTTATCAATTAATATCGGATAACTTTGCGGTAACTATCTAGTAACTTCTTAGTAACTGTCTAGTGACTTTTTATTACTTCTTTAGTAACATTATATCAACAGACAAGTAACTGCCTAGTACCTTATAAGTAACTGTCTAGCATCTTCTTATTAACTTTCGAGTAACTTTATGATAATATTTAGGAACTATTAAGAAACTTTCTTGTAACTATTTAGAAACTTTTAAATGACTTTAAAGAGTTCCTTAGGTCTTCTTAGCAACCCTTCGTTAACTTTTTAGGAACTTTCTAGAAACTTTTATGTATTTTTCTGGTCACTTTTTAGTAAATTTTTAGTAACTAGTAACTTTATTCTAGTAACTTTGTAGTAACTGTCTGGTATCTTTTATGTAACTGTCTAGTAACTTGTCAGTAACTGTTTTGTAACTTCTATATGACTGCCTGGTATCTTCTTATTTACTGTATGGTAACTTCTTAGTAACTCTCTTGTAAGTTTTTAGTACCTGTTTCGTAACTTATTGTAACTGTCCAGTATCTTCTTAGTAACTGTCTGAAAACTACTAAGTTACTGTCTGGTAACTTTATAGTAACTGCCTAGTAGCTATCTAGTATCTTTTTAGTAATAGAGTAACTTTTTTAAAGTTTATGGTAACTTCCTCGTAACTATCTAGTAACTTTTTAACTAATGTCAAGTAACCTTTTTTAGTAACTGTCTGGAAACTCCTGAGTGACTGTCTGGTAACAAATTAGTAACTGTTTGCTAACTTCTGAGTATCTCTCTAGTAACTTTTAAGTGACTATCTGGTAACTTCTTAGTAACTGTTTATTTACTTATTAGTAACTGTCTAGTATCTTCTTAGTAACTGCCTGGTATTTTTTTAGTAACTGTCTATAACTTATTATGACAGCCTGGTATCTTTCAGCTTTCTTTTTTTTTTTCTGAAGAGGCGGAGGAATGCCTTATGCACCGTATAGAGGCTGTCGGGAATGCACTGTGTCTGGGAGTCTCCTAGTGTACCAGGAATACCAACTAAACTCCCCCTCCCTCCATTCTTATGATTCTACCTACAAAATATGTGTACAGTCCCGGGACTAATTTTGCATTACGTCGGAAACGTGATTTTTTTGTTTTGCTCCACCTCTTAGCAGACTTCAATTCGACAAAATAGGGCTACTCCTTCTTCCTCTTGCGGGATTAGGAGTTTAGCTTCGTCGCTTTTCCGAGGACCTGTGCTACTTTTTCTTCTTTTTAATCAGGACCTCGAAAATGTAGGTGAAGACAGTAATCCATTTTAACCCTTTCTCCAGTATATGCTCGACGATGTTGCTTACTTGCAGTCCATCACAGAGTTGTGCTTCCGGCCGTGTCCTCTCGTCTACCCCTCGTTGGCAGCGACACATCGCGTATTCGGCATTGTCCGTTAGGCCTGGACAGTATATACAATCTGGCGTCCGCGCCCTGTGCTTTCTGTGTGAGTAGGCTCAAGCCTACCTTGAAAGAAACCATTTCCCGAGATGAACTACGTGAGATGATAGTCCACTTCTTCGTGCTTTCTGTCGATCCACGGATTAATGCAGCCAATAAACCTAATAACCCAATAACCCAATGACCCAATGACCCAATAACCCAATAACCCAATAACCCAATGACCCAATAACCCGATAACCCAATGACCCAATGACCCAATAACCCAATGACCCAATAACCCAATGACCCAATGACCCAATGACCCAATAACCCAATGACCCAATAACCCAATGACCCAATAATTCATGGTTTTCCATCTTCCTTTATCGTGTGCATCCCATCTAGACTGTCACTCCTGTAGAGTTCGTTGCCTTTCTGTTTTCCTGTTGTGTCGTATACCAAGACCCGATCACGTAGGTAGTCCCTGACTATCCGGAGGAGGTACTTGGTTACGCGGAATCTTCTTTTTAACGCGGTCATAATGTCGTTCTATCTTGCGGAATTAACGGCGTTCCGTATGTCAAGGGTGACTAGGGCGCAGAGCAGTCGATACCTGTGATCGCCCCTTTCAGTTGTCTCTAGCCACCTGGACCACTTCTTGGACAGCGTCCATTGTTGTCTGTTCGGTCGACCGAAATATTATTTTCACCGCGCGCGTATTTTTGAGACGCGAAGACGCGCTGTGTTAACGTACGCGCGTAAACTGGGGCGGGGGCCGGAAAACCTAAGCATTCTTGTTCATTCACGCTGCTACGGGTCTCGCGTGTTTACCGCGGAGAAATTCGTTAAAACAAAAACCGATTGTAGCGGGGCCAGGAGGGTCGCGAGACGCAAGCGGTGGGGACAATTTTCGACTAGACGAATTCGCGCGGACTTGTCAGTCTCCTGCGGTTCACGGTCGAAGGAACTTCTCGCAGATAAAAACGCATCTTTCGCAATACGCTACTATTCTTTGGCTACATCTACACACACACACACACACACACACACACACACACACACACACACACACACACACACACACACTCCTGGAGCTCAAGTAGAATCTCAATACGTTGCGGTGAGCGTCGTTGCGGTACAACGATACCGCCACACTATAACCTGCGTTGAATTAAACGATTGATTCAACTAGATGCATCTATATTCGTTCAACTTCGTTCATACAACACACACTTACATAATACACACATACAATCAAAGGTAGTTGTAATCTTCGTCTTCGTGGAGTTTTTGTGCCTTGGTGCTCTTCTCTGAGCCAATAAAGGAACGTTTCCAATTGGCTCAAAATCGTTGTATATTTTATTTAACCACGTCATCATCCTCATCCTATGAAGAAAACCTGAACCAGGCAAAAAGCGCATATAAGCACTGTTTTCTGACGTAACATTGTCCTTCCTCGTCTGAAGCCGTATTGCCTAGGGCTAAGGTCGCCCGCGGCTTTGATCGCATCATCGAGGCACGGTTTCAGCAGCCTTTGTATGAGTTTCCCCGCCATATCAAGCATACAGAGGGGCCTGAAGGACTAAGGACTATTAGCATTGTTCTTTCTTTTACTAATCAGTACCAACCTTTCAGTTTTCTATTCTTTGCAGAAAGTATCGGTCTTCAGGCATCCGGTATACATGTCCAGCAGTAACCTTTGGCATGTTTCTGCGGTGACCTTAAGTACCTCCGCAGGGACACTATCGGGGCCCAGTGCCTTCTTGTTCCGAAGGGCACACGTGGCTGCGCGCAGTTCTGCCTTGGTCAATTCCGGTATTACTTCGTTTAAGTCTTCGGCTTCGTTATGTGCATCAGGTTCTTCGTGCACCGGAAAGAGTGCGTTAACTACACATATGTCACTCATAGTTCTCGCATCCAGCACTGCTGACAGCGTAGCGCCAATCTTGCGTGTGACAATCTTGTAGCCCTTACCCCAGATGTCCTGGTCCACCTTGGCGCATATATCGTTCCAGGCTTTGGTTTTGCTGCGCCTGATGGTTATGCGCAGCACCTTCCTTGCAGCCGTGTACTCCGCCCTCCGTTCTTCTAAGTCGACTTGGTTACGGGCTCTCAGCGCGACTCTCCTGCTGTAAAGACATTTTTTCCGGAGCTCTGCGATATCGTTGTTTCACCAATATGCTGCCTTCTTGCCTACGAAAGCCTTCTTTTTCGGCATCGATATATCGCACGCACTCTTTACTATTCTCATGATGGAATCTACTAATATCTGCGCATCTTCTCTGGTAACTACCGTCCCCGCCTCTCTCCAAAGGATGAAGTTATAGCTGGTGCCTATATGAGCCGATAACTTTTCCTCAACTAGTTTCGCGGCATTTCATGTATGTAACGTTCTTGTCTTAAATCTCGTGTCTCGTCCGTGTCCTAGTATTTGGTAGGTAATATATTGATGGTCACTACCCGAGTATCCATCCGTAACCCGCCAGTTGTGTACTTGTGGTGCGATATCCTCCGTAGCGAACGAAACATCGGGTATGGTCTCCCGATATCCCGTTCGCCGGAAGGTCGTGCCTCTTCCCGTGTTAATAATAACTAGGCCAAGTCTGGCAGCCATATCCAGGATTTCCCTACCTCGTACATCGGTCCACCCCATGCTCCACTCCATTGCTTTAGCATTGAAGTCTCCCGCAATGACAATGCTCCTACTGAGGTTTTATGCCGTATCCTTCAGCTTTTCTAATTGGCTCCTGAAAACGTTCATCCTATCATTCGGGAAAAGATAGACGCTCATATAGACGAGCTCGTTAGTCCGGATCCAGACGAAACCATCGCCCCTGCTGTGCTCGTCCACTGGGGCTTTCCGAATACCAAGAACAGTAACAATCTAGTAACTTTCTAGCAAACTTCTAGTCACTTTTTATAAACCATCTAGGTCACCTTCTAGTAACTATCTAATAACTGCTTAGTAACCATCTAGTAACTGTTAAATAACCATCCAGTAACTTTCTAGTAACTATCTAATAACTTATTGGTACCATCTGGTAACTTTCTAGTAACCATCAAGTAAATATCTGGTAACCATCTAGTAACTTTTTAGTAACCAGTAAGTAAATATCTAATAACCATCTAGTAACTTTCTAGAAACCATTGCGTAACTTTTTGTTAACACGTTCCGTGCCAAGCCATTTTTGCCTGACTTGTCGTTCAGGCCATAGCGCGTTATATAAATATGACTGCATGTACAACCGGTGGTACACGTACCCTGACAATCAAGTTTACCGTGTACCACCGGCGGTACACGTGGCACGAATCGTGTTAACCATCAAGTGACTTTATAGTAACCATCTAGTAACTTTCTAGTAACCATCTAATAACTTTTTAGTAACTATCTAGTAACATTCTAGTGACTATCTAGTAACTTTATAGAAACCATCTATTAACTGTCTAGTAGCTATCTAGTAACATTTCAGTAACTATCTAGTAACTTATCAGTATTTATCTAGTTGGTTTTTAGTAACCATCCAAAAAAAATTTTGTAACTATCTAGTAAATATAAAGTTGCAATATAGTAACTTACAAGTGAATATTGCTTAACTATTAAGTAACTATCTAGTAACTTTTAAGCAACCATTTAGTAACTTTATAGTAACTATTTAATTACTTTTTAGTAACAATCTAGTAACTTTCCAGTAACCATCTAGTAACTTCTCAGTAATCACCGAGTAACTTTTTAGTAATTACCTAGTAACTTTTACGTGACCACCTAGTAACTTGCTTGTAACCACCTAGTAACTTTCTAGTAACCACTTGGTAACTTTCTAGTAACTATCTAGTAACTTTCTAGTAACTATCTAGTAACTTTCTAGTAACTATATAGTAACTATCTAGTAACTTTCTAGTTATAATCTAGTAACTTTTTTGTAACTATCTAGTAACTTTCTAGTAACCATCTAGTCACTTTTCATAGAACCATCTGGTCACTTTTCATAAAACCTTCTAGTCACTTTCTAGTAACCATCTAGTCACTTTCTAGTAGCTATCACATAACTGTTCAGTAACTATCTAGTAACTGTATAGTAACAATTAAGTAATTGTTTAGTCACCATTTAGTATCCTTTTTATCAACAATCTTGTAACTTTTTAGTAACTATTTGGTAACTTATTATTAAACATAGAGTAACTTTTCAGTTACCATGTTATCACTTTTTAGTAACCAGTTAGTAACTTTTTAGAACCTATCTAACAATTTTTTACTAAACATTTATTAAATATTTATTAACCATCAATTAACTCTCCAGTAACCATCTGGTAACTTTTTAGAAACCACCTAGTAACTTTTTAGTAAATACCTAGTAACTTTCTAGTAACCACCTATTAACTTTTTAGTAAGCACCTAGTAACTTTCTATTAACCACCTAGTAACTTTCTAGTGATCATCTAGTAACTTTCTATTGACCATTTAGTAACTTTCTAGTTACAATCTAGTAACTTTCTAGTAACCATCTAGTCACTTCTCATTATACCATCTAGTCACTTTATAGTAACTATCTAGTCACTTTCTAGTAACTATCTCATAACTGTTTAGTAACTATTTAGTAACTGTATAGTTACAATTCAGTAACTGCTTAGTCACCATTGAGTAACTGCTTAGTCTCCATTTAGTATTTTTTTTACCAACAATCTGGTAACTCTTTAGTAACTATCTGGTAACTTATCAGTAAACATCTAGTTACTTCTCAGTTACCATCTTATCACTTTCTAGTAATTAGTTAGTAACTTTTTGGAACCCATCTAAAAAATTTTCAGTAACCATTCATTCAATATTTATTAACCATCTAGTAGCTTTTTGTTAATTATTTAGTAACGTTATAGTAACCATCTATTAACTTTTCGTTAGTGATTAAGTAACTTTTTAGTAACCATTTAGTTACTTTTCAGTAACCATGTAGTAATTTTCTAGTAACCATGTCATAACTTGCTAGTAACAATCCAGTTAGTTTTTAGTAACCGTCTTGTAACTTACTTGTAACTATCTAGTAATTTTTTGGTACCATCTAGGTACTTTCTAGTAACTTCATAGTAACTGTTTGTAACCATCTAGTACTCTACAGTAACTATCTAGTACTTTTCAGTAACTATCCAATAAATATTTGGTAACTATCTAGTAACTTTGTAGTAATTATCTAGTAACTTTAAGGTAATTATCTAGTAACTTTTGAGTTACTATATAATAATTTATCAGTACTCATTATTAACTATTTAGTAACTATCTAGTAATCTTTTGGTAATCATCTTGTTACGTTTTAGTTACTATCTAGTAATTTATCAGTACTTATTAGTAACTATATAGTAACTTTTCAGTAACTATATAGTAATTTTTTAGTAATCATCTAGTAACTTATTAGTAACAATCGAGTATTTTTTCAGTTACAATCTTGTAACTTTTTAGTAACTATTTAGTAATTATTTAGTAACCATCTAGTAACTTTATAATAACTATCCAGTAACAGCTTAGTAACTACCTAGTCACTTTTCAGTAGCTGCCTAGTAATTATTTTGTAACCATCTAGTAACTTTTTAATAACTGTCTAGTATCTTTTTAGTAACTACGTAGTTATTCATAAGTTACTTATTAGTGACGACTTTTTTCTTGTAACTTTTTACTAATGGTCTAGTAACCTTCTAGTAACTGCCTTTTATCTTTTAAATAGTTCTTTAGTATCTCTACAGTAACTTTTGAGTAATTTTTCTGTAACTTTTTGGATCTTTCTTGTTTTTATGTATAAACTTTTTAGTTACTTTTTGAGGAATTGTAACGGTCTCCCTAGTAACACTTTAATCAGTTGTTAGTAACTTTTGAGTAACTGCCTAGTAACTCTTAAGTAACTTCCTTGTTACTCTTTCAAAATTTTCAAGGCGCTTCATGATAATTTTTTTATAACTTTTTGGATCTTTTTTAAACTGAAAGGTAACTATTGTAATTTTTTAGTTATTTTGAGAGGATTATTTTGACAATATTCAAGTAACATCATAGTAGTTTAATGTTAACGTTTCAGAAATATTTTAGTACTTATTTGTATATTGGTTGTAATCTTTTGTATCTCTGGATAAATTTTTGGTAACCTTCTAGTGACTTCAAGGTAACGATTTAGTAACCTTTTATAGTTTTATATTAACTTCTAAGTGAAATTTTGAAACTTCTAGGCAACTCTTGTGTAATTTATTAGTTACTCTGTGAGGATTATTATGGTAATTTTTAGTCATATTGTAGGGAACCTATGGTATTTATTTAGGGTTTTTTAATTAACTTTCAAGTTAATTTCTAATAATTTTATGTAATTTTTAGTAGTTATTTAGTATTATTTTAGTAACTTTTTAGTAACTAATTAGCAACTTATAGTTATTCTCTAGTAACTTTTGATGAAATATCAAGATTTTATTTTGTTATTCTTTAGAAACTTTTTAGTATCTTATTAGGAATTGTCTAGAGACTTGTTACAACTTTTAAGTATCTTTTTAGTCATTTTTTAGTAACTTTAAGTGAACTATCAAGGCAATTTGTAGTATAAATATACTTGATTTATAGTTACATTTTACAGTTTCTTCAGTAACTTTCTAGCGGCTTTCTATTAATTTCGTGTAGCTTTGAATAACTTTGTAGTAATTTTCTAGTTATTTATTATTAACTATTGAGTAATTTATAGTAATTGTTTAGTTGACTTTATGTGACTATATAGAAATTTAAGTGGGAGTATCTAGGGCGTTTAATAAATTTTTACTAATTTTCTAGTTACTTTTTAGGAATCTTCTAGGGTCTTCTTAGTAACATTGTAATAATTTTCTAGGTATTTTCCAAAACTTTTTAGTAACTTATGTGATTTTTCATTTACTTTGTGAGGTATATCGTGGGAAGTTTCAGTAACATTTTAGAAGATTTGTAGTAACTTTTTAGAGATTTTTTAGAAACTTTTCAGAGATTCTTCAGTAATTTAACGGACTTCTAAGTAATTTCTTAGTAATTTTCTAATTAAGTTTTAGTAACTTTAAAGTAAATTTTAGTAATTTTTGAATGAGTTTCAATTAAAACAGAAAACTACAAACTCCCGCGAATGCTGCTTAGTTACCACAAAATTGGAGATATTTAACACAGTTGAAAACAAAATTTTTTTATGAAATTTGAAGCGATATAAACTGAATATTATTGACAGATGTCTAACCTCTCTGAAACTACCGACTTCAGCTGTTATTATTGAATATTCATAATAGCCGGAGCTATCTTTTGAAAACGGACTAAACTAATTTTTACTCCCAATAATAAAGATTTTTTAAAACCTCAAAGTAACTTTTGCGTTATTCTTTAGTTACTTGGTAAAGTCTAATAAGGATTTTAATTTTCATTTTAGAGGATTCATGGTAAACTTATAAAGATTTTCTAGTAACTTTCTAACGAGTAACTAATAGTAATTTTTTCACTTCAAGTCAATTTTAAGTAACTTTATTCTTACTTATAAGTAACTCACTAATAACTTATAGCTGCTTTCTAGTAATTTTCTAGTGACTTTTTAGTGAATTTGGACGGAGTATCAATGTTTTTCTTTGTAATTTGTTAACAACTTTCACGTAACTTTTAATGGATTCTCTAGGGTGATTTTAGTAAATTTCTAGAGACTTTTTATCTACTCTGAAGAGAATATTTAGGGTTTTTAGTAACTTTTAAGTAACTTCTTAGTAAAGTTTTAATGGATATTGTTGGGTATTATTGGTGACCTTTAAGTGACTTTCTAGGGTCTTTTTAGTAACCTTTTATCAACTTTCTAGAGAATTTGTAGTAATTTTTATGTGATCTTCTAGTTAATTTTTAAGGTATACAATGATAATTTTTAGCGACATTCTAGGAAATTGATGGTAATCATTCCGGGAATTCTTTTATAGTTTTCTAATGAGTTTCTGGTTAGTTTGTATAACTTCGAGTAATTTTTAGTCACTTTCTAGTTATTCTTAGTAACTATTAAGTAACTTTTAGTCATTTTTTAATACTCTTTTAGTGTTTTTTTAGTGACTTTACAGGAATTTTCTAGGGTCTTATTAGTAACTTGTTAATAACTTTCTAGTAATGTCATAGAGAATTTCTCAAATTATGTAACTTTCTAGGGTTTTTTAGTTACTTCTTCATATCTTTTTAAAGACTCCATGAAATCTTCGAGTCACTTTTGTTTCATTTTTTAGTCACTTAGTAAGGACTATTATAGGAATTTTCACTAACATTTTACAAGATTTATAGTACCTTTTTAAGAATTCTTTGATAACTTAATAAAGACTTTTTAATAATTTTGTGTTATTTTTCAGTAACTTTCTAGTATTATTTTAGTAACTAACCAAAAACTTTTTAGTAACTATCTAGTAGCTTTTTAGTTATAAAGTAACTTAAGTAAATTCTTCGTAACTTCTTAGTAACATACTAGTAACTTTTTAGTAACATAATAGTAACATTTTAGTAATTATCTAGTGCCTTTTTATTAACTATTAGAAAACCATCTACTAACTTTTTATTAACTATTTAGTCACCATTTATTAACTATTTAGTGACCTCTAAATACCTATTGAGTAAACTTTTATTAACTATCTAGTAACATTTTAGTAACAATCTAGTAACTTATCAGTTAATATCGGATAACTTTGCGGTAACTATCTAGTAACTTCTTAGTAACTGTCTAGTGACTTTTTATTACTTCTTTAGTAACATTATATCAACAGACAAGTAACTGCCTAGTACCTTATAAGTAACTGTCTAGCATCTTCTTATTAACTTTCGAGTAACTTTATGATAATATTTAGGAACTATTAAGAAACTTTCTTGTAACTATTTAGAAACTTTTAAATGACTTTAAAGAGTTCCTTAGGTCTTCTTAGCAACCCTTTGTTAACTTTTTAGGAACTTTCTAGAAATTTTTATGTATTTTTCTGGTCACTTTTTAGTAAATTTTTAGTAACTAGTAACTTTATTCTAGTAACTTTGTAGTAACTGTCTGGTATCTTTTATGTAACTGTCTAGTAACTTGTCAGTAACTGTTTTGTAACTTCTATATGACTGCCTGGTATCTTCTTATTTACTGTATGGTAACTTCTTAGTAACTCTCTTGTAAGTTTTTAGTACCTGTTTCGTAACTTATTGTAACTGTCCAGTATCTTCTTAGTAACTGTCTGAAAACTACTAAGTTACTGTCTGGTAACTTTATAGTAACTGCCTAGTAGCTATCTAGTATCTTTTTAGTAATAGAGTAACTTTTTTAAAGTTTATGGTAACTTCCTCGTAACTATCTAGTTACTTTTTAACTAATGTCAAGTAACCTTTTTTAGTAACTGTCTGGAAACTCCTGAGTGACTGTCTGGTAACTAATTAGTAACTGTTTGCTAACTTCTGAGTATCTCTCTAGTAACTTTTAAGTGACTATCTGGTAACTTCTTAGTAACTGTTTATTTACTTATTAGTAACTGTCTAGTATCTTCTTAGTAACTGCCTGGTATTTTTTTAGTAACTGTCTATAACTTATTATGACAGCCTGGTATCTTTCAGCTTTCTTTTTTTTTTTCTGAAGAGGCGGAGGAATGCCTTATGCACCGTATAGAGGCTGTCGGGAATGCACTGTGTCTGGGAGTCTCCTAGTGTACCAGGAATACCAACTAAACTCCCCCTCCCTCCATTCTTATGATTCTACCTACAAAATATGTGTACAGTCCCGGGACTAATTTTGCATTACGTCGGAAACGTGATTTTTTTGTTTTGCTCCACCTCTTAGCAGACTTCAATTCGACAAAATAGGGCTACTCCTTCTTCCTCTTGCGGGATTAGGAGTTTAGCTTCGTCGCTTTTCCGAGGACCTGTGCTACTTTTTCTTCTTTTTAATCAGGACCTCGAAAATGTAGGTGAAGACAGTAATCCATTTTAACCCTTTCTCCAGTATATGCTCGACGATGTTGCTTACTTGCAGTCCATCACAGAGTTGTGCTTCCGGCCGTGTCCTCTCGTCTACCCCTCGTTGGCAGCGACACATCGCGTATTCGGCATTGTCCGTTAGGCCTGGACAGTATATACAATCTGGCGTCCGCGCCCTGTGCTTTCTGTGTGAGTAGGCTCAAGCCTACCTTGAAAGAAACCATTTCCCGAGATGAACTACGTGAGATGATAGTCCACTTCTTCGTGCTTTCTGTCGATCCACGGATTAATGCAGCCAATAAACCTAATAACCCAATAACCCAATGACCCAATGACCCAATAACCCAATAACCCAATAACCCAATGACCCAATAACCCGATAACCCAATGACCCAATGACCCAATAACCCAATGACCCAATAACCCAATGACCCAATGACCCAATGACCCAATAACCCAATGACCCAATAACCCAATGACCCAATAATTCATGGTTTTCCATCTTCCTTTATCGTGTGCATCCCATCTAGACTGTCACTCCTGTAGAGTTCGTTGCCTTTCTGTTTTCCTGTTGTGTCGTATACCAAGACCCGATCACGTAGGTAGTCCCTGACTATCCGGAGGAGGTACTTGGTTACGCGGAATCTTCTTTTTAACGCGGTCATAATGTCGTTCTATCTTGCGGAATTAACGGCGTTCCGTATGTCAAGGGTGACTAGGGCGCAGAGCAGTCGATACCTGTGATCGCCCCTTTCAGTTGTCTCTAGCCACCTGGACCACTTCTTGGACAGCGTCCATTGTTGTCTGTTCGGTCGACCGAAATATTATTTTCACCGCGCGCGTATTTTTGAGACGCGAAGACGCGCTGTGTTAACGTACGCGCGTAAACTGGGGCGGGGGCCGGAAAACCTAAGCATTCTTGTTCATTCACGCTGCTACGGGTCTCGCGTGTTTACCGCGGAGAAATTCGTTAAAACAAAAACCGATTGTAGCGGGGCCAGGAGGGTCGCGAGACGCAAGCGGTGGGGACAATTTTCGACTAGACGAATTCGCGCGGACTTGTCAGTCTCCTGCGGTTCACGGTCGAAGGAACTTCTCGCAGATAAAAACGCATCTTTCGCAATACGCTACTATTCTTTGGCTACATCTACACACACACACACACACACACACACACACACACACACACACACACACACACACACACACACACACACACACACACACACACACACACTCCTGGAGCTCAAGTAGAATCTCAATACGTTGCGGTGAGCGTCGTTGCGGTACAACGATACCGCCACACTATAACCTGCGTTGAATTAAACGATTGATTCAACTAGATGCATCTATATTCGTTCAACTTCGTTCATACAACACACACTTACATAATACACACATACAATCAAAGGTAGTTGTAATCTTCGTCTTCGTGGAGTTTTTGTGCCTTGGTGCTCTTCTCTGAGCCAATAAAGGAACGTTTCCAATTGGCTCAAAATCGTCGTATATTTTATTTAACCACGTCATCATCCTCATCCTATGAAGAAAACCTGAACCAGGCAAAAAGCGCATATAAGCACTGTTTACTGACGTAACATTGTCCTTCCCCGTCTGAAGCCGTATTGCCTAGGGCTAAGGTCGCCCACGGCTTTGATCGCATCATCGAGGCACGGTTTCAGCAGCCTTTGTATGAGTTTCCCCGCCATATCAAGCATACAGAGGGGCCTGAAGGACTAAGGACTATTAGCATTGTTCTTTCTTTTACTAATCAGTACCAACCTTTCAGTTTTCTATTCTTTGCAGAAAGTATCGGTCTTCAGGCATCCGGTATACATGTCCAGCAGTAACCTTTGGCATGTTTCTGCGGTGACCTTAAGTACCTCCGCAGGGACACTATCGGGGCCCAGTGCCTTCTTGTTCCGAAGGGCACACGTGGCTGCGCGCAGTTCTGCCTTGGTCAATTCCGGTATTACTTCGTTTAAGTCTTCGGCTTCGTTATGTGCATCAGGTTCTTCGTGCACCGGAAAGAGTGCGTTAACTACACATATGTCACTCATAGTTCTCGCATCCAGCACTGCTGACAGCGTAGCGCCAATCTTGCGTGTGACAATCTTGTAGCCCTTACCCCAGATGTCCTGGTCCACCTTGGCGCATATATCGTTCCAGGCTTTGGTTTTGCTGCGCCTGATGGTTATGCGCAGCACCTTCCTTGCAGCCGTGTACTCCGCCCTCCGTTCTTCTAAGTCGACTTGGTTACGGGCTCTCAGCGCGACTCTCCTGCTGTAAAGACATTTTTTCCGGAGCTCTGCGATATCGTTGTTTCACCAATATGCTGCCTTCTTGCCTACGAAAGCCTTCTTTTTCGGCATCGATATATCGCACGCACTCTTTACTATTCTCATGATGGAATCTACTAATATCTGCGCATCTTCTCTGGTAACTACCGTCCCCGCCTCTCTCCAAAGGATGAAGTTATAGCTGGTGCCTATATGAGCCGATAACTTTTCCTTAACTAGTTTCGCGGCATTTCATGTATGTAACGTTCTTGTCTTAAATCTCGTGTCTCGTCCGTGTCCTAGTATTTGGTAGGTAATATATTGATGGTCACTACCCGAGTATCCATCCGTAACCCGCCAGTTGTGTACTTGTGGTGCGATATCCTCCGTAGCGAACGAAACATCGGGTATGGTCTCCCGATATCCCGTTCGCCGGAAGGTCGTGCCTCTTCCCGTGTTAATAATAACTAGGCCAAGTCTGGCAGCCATATCCAGGATTTCCCTACCTCGTACATCGGTCCACCCCATGCTCCACTCCATTGCTTTAGCATTGAAGTCTCCCGCAATGACAATGCTCCTACTGAGGTTTTATGCCGTATCCTTCAGCTTTTCTAATTGGCTCCTGAAAACGTTCATCCTATCATTCGGGAAAAGATAGACGCTCATATAGACGAGCTCGTTAGTCCGGATCCAGACGAAACCATCGCCCCTGCTGTGCTCGTCCACTGGGGCTTTCCGAATACCAAGAACAGTAACAATCTAGTAACTTTCTAGCAAACATCTAGTCACTTTTTATAAACCATCTAGGTCACCTTCTAGTAACTATCTAATAACTGCTTAGTAACCATCTAGTAACTGTTAAATAACCATCCAGTAACTTTCTAGTAACTATCTAATAACTTATTGGTACCATCTGGTAACTTTCTAGTAACCATCAAGTAAATATCTGGTAACCATCTAGTAACTTTTTAGTAACCAGTAAGTAAATATCTAATAACCATCTAGTAACTTTCTAGAAACCATTGCGTAACTTTTTGTTAACACGTTCCGTGCCAAGCCATTTTTGCCTGACTTGTCGTTCAGGCCATAGCGCGTTATATAAATATGACTGCATGTACAACCGGTGGTACACGTACCCTGACAATCAAGTTTACCGTGTACCACCGGCGGTACACGTGGCACGAATCGTGTTAACCATCAAGTGACTTTATAGTAACCATCTAGTAACTTTCTAGTAACCATCTAATAACTTTTTAGTAACTATCTAGTAACATTCTAGTGACTATCTAGTAACTTTATAGAAACCATCTATTAACTGTCTAGTAACTATCTAGTAACATTTCAGTAACTATCTAGTAACTTATCAGTATTTATCTAGTTGGTTTTTAGTAACCATCCAAAAAAAATTTTGTAACCATCTAGTAAATATAAAGTTGCAATATAGTAACTTACAAGTGAATATTGCTTAACTATTAAGTAACTATCTAGTAACTTTTAAGCAACCATTTAGTAACTTTATAGTAACTATTAAATAACTTTTTAGTAACAATCTAGTAACTTTCCAGTAACCATCTAGTAACTTCTCAGTAATCACCGAGTAACTTTTTAGTAACCACCTAGTAACTTTTACGTGACCACCTAGTAACTTGCTTGTAACCACCTAGTAACTTTCTAGTAACCACTTGGTAACTTTCTAGTAACTATCTAGTAACTTTCTAGTAACTATCTAGTAACTTTCTAGTAACTATATAGTAACTATCTAGTAACTTTCTAGTTATAATCTAGTAACTTTTTCGTAACTATCTAGTAACTTTCTAGTAACCATCTAGTCACTTTTCATAGAACCATCTAGTCACTTTTCATAAAACCTTCTAGTCACTTTCTAGTAACCATCTAGTCACTTTCTAGTAGCTATCACATAACTGTTCAGTAACTATCTAGTAACTGTATAGTAACAATTAAGTAACTGTTTAGTCACCATTTAGTATCCTTTTTATCAACAATCTTGTAAATTTTTAGTAACTATCTGGTAACTTATTATTAAACATCTAGTAACTTTTCAGTTACCATGTTATCACTTTTTAGTAACCAGTTAGTAACTTTTTAGAACCTATCTAACAATTTTTTACTAACCATTTATTAAATATTTATTAACCATCTATTAACTTTTGGTAACCATCAATTAACTCTCCAGTAACCATCTGGTAACTTTTTAGAAACCACCTAGTAACTTTTTAGTAAATACCTAGTAACTTTCTAGTAACCACCTATTAACTTTTTAGTAAGCACCTAGTAACTTTCTATTAACCACCTAGTAACTTTCTAGTGATCATCTAGTAACTTTCTATTGACCATTTAGTAACTTTCTAGTTACCATCTAGTAACTTTCTAGTAACCATCTAGTCACTTCTTATAATACCATCTAGTCTTTTATAGTAACTATCTAGTCACTTTCTAGTAACTATCTCATAACTGTTTAGTAACTATTTAGTAACTGTAAAGTTACAATTCAGTAACTGCTTAGTCACCATTTAGTAACTGCTTAGTCACCATTTAGTATTTTTTTTACCAACAATCTGGTAACTTTTTAGTAACTATCTGGTAACTCATCAGTAAACATCTAGTAACTTTTCAGCTACCATCTTATCACTTTCTAGTAACCAGTTAGTAGCTTTTTGGAACCCATCTAAAAATTTTTTAGTAACCATTCATTTAATATTTATTAACCATCTAGTAACTTTTTGTTAATTATTTAGTAACGTTATAGTTACCATCTAGTAACTTTTCGTTAGTGATTAAGTAACTATTTAGTAACTATTTAGTTACTTTTCAGTAACCATGTAGTAATTTTCTAATAACCATGTCATAACTTGCTAGTAACAATCCAGTTAGTTTTTAGTAACCGTCTTGTAACTTACTTGTAACTATCTAGTAATTTTTTGGTACCATCTAGGTACTTTCTAGTAACTTCATAGTAACTGTTTGTAACCATCTAGTACTCTACAGTAACTATCTAGTACTTTTCAGTAATTATCCAATAAATATTTGGTAACCATCTAGTAACTTTGTAGTAATTATCTAGTTACTTTAAGGTAATTATCTAGTAACTTTTGAGTTACTATATAATAATTTATCAGTACTCATTATTAACTATTTAGTAACTATCTAGTAATCTTTTGGTAATCATCTTGTTACGTTTTAGTTACTATCTAGTAATTTATCAGTACTTATTAGTAACTATATAGTAACTTTTCAGTAACTATATAGTAATTTTTTAGTAATCATCTAGTAACTTATTAGTAACAATCGAGTATTTTTTCAGTTACAATCTTGTAACTTTTTAGTAACTATTTAGTAATTATTTAGTAACCATCTAGTAACTTTATAATAACTATCCAGTAACAGCTTAGTAACCACCTAGTCATTTTTCAGTAGCTGCTTAGTAATTATTTTGTAACCATCTAGTAACTTTTTGATAACTGTCTAGTATCTTTTTAGTAACTTCGTAGTTATTCATAAGTTACTTATTAGTGACGACTTTTTTCTTGTAACTTTTTACTAATGGTCTAGTAACTTTCTAGTAACTGCCTTTTATCTTTTAAATAGTTCTTTAGTATCTCTACAGTAACTTTTGAGTAATTTTTCGGTAACTTTTTGGATCTTTCTTGTTCTTATGTATAAACTTTTTAGTTACTTTTTGAGGAATTGTAACGGTCTCCCTAGTAACACTTTAATCAGTTGTTAGTAACTTTTGAGTAACTGCCAAGTAACTCTTAAGTAACTTCCTTGTTACTCTTTCAAGATTTTCAAGGCGCTACTTGATAATTTTTTTATAACTTTTTGGATCTTTTTTAAACTGAAAGGTAACTATTGTAATTTTTTAGTTATTTAGTGAGGATTATTCTGACAATATTCAAGTAACATCATAGTAGTTTAATGTTAACGTTTCAGAAATATTTTAGTACTTATTTGTATATTGGTTGTAATCTTTTGTATCTCTGGATAAATTTTTGGTAACCTTCTAGTGACTTCAAGGTAACGATTTAGTAACCTTTTATAGTTTTATATTAACTTCTAAGTGAAATTTTGAAACTTCTAAGCAACTCTTGTGTAATTTATTAGTTACTCTGTGAGGATTATTATGGTAATTTTTAGTCATATTGTAGGGAACCTATGGTATTTATTTAGGGTTTTTTAATTAACTTTGAAGTTAATTTCTAATAATTTTATGTAATTTTTAGTAGTTATTTAGTATTATTTTAGTAACTTTTTAGTAACTAATTAGCAACTTATAGTTATTCTCTAGTAACTTTTGATGAAATATCAAGAT
This sequence comes from Chalcis sispes, assembly GCA_949987625.1. Classification (NCBI taxonomy): domain Eukaryota; kingdom Metazoa; phylum Arthropoda; class Insecta; order Hymenoptera; family Chalcididae; genus Chalcis; species Chalcis sispes. The sequence goes on along the minus strand of OX465096.1, from coordinate 58,420,543 downwards.
TTTATTTTGTTATTCTTTAGAAACTTTTTAGTATCTTATTAGGAATTGTCAAGAGACTTGTTACAACTTTTAAGTATCTTTTTAGTCATTTTTTAGTAACTTTAAGAGAACTATCAAGGCAATTTGTAGTATAAATATACTTGATTTATAGTTACATTTTACAGTTTCTTCAGTAACTTTCTAGCGGCTTTCTATTAATTTCGTGTAGCTTTGAATAACTTTGTAGTAATTTTCTAGTTATTCATTATTAACTATTGAGTAATTTATAGTAATTGTTTAGTTAACTTTATGTGACTATATAGTAATTTTAGTGGAAGTATCTAGGGCGTTTGATAAATTTTTACTAATTTTCTAGTTACTTTTTAGGAATCTTCTAGGGTCTTCTTAGTAACATTTTGATAATTTCTAGGTATTTTCCAAAACTTTTTAGTAACTTATGTGATTTTTCATTTACTTTGTGAGGTCTATCGTGGGAAGTTTCAGTAACATTTTAGAAGATTTATAGTAACTTTTTAGAGATTTTTTAGAAACTTTTCAGAGATTTTTCAGTAATTTAACGGACTTCTAAGTAATTTCTTAGTAATTTTCTAATTAAGTTTTAGTAACTTTAAAGTAAATTTTAGTAATTTTTAAATGAGTTTCAATTAAAACAGAAAACTACAAACTCCCGCGAATGCTGCTTAGTTACCACAAAATTAGACATATTTAACACAGTTGAAAACAAAATTTTATCATGAAATTCGAAGCGATATAAACTGAATATTATTGACAGATGTCTAACCTCTTTGAAACTACCGACTTTAGCTGTTATTATTAAATATTCATAATAGCCAGAGCTATCTTTTGAAAACGGACTGAACTAATTTTTACTTCCAAAAATAAAGAGTTTTTAAAACCTTAAAGTAACTTTTGCGTTATTCTTTAGTTACTTGGTAAAGTCTCATAAGGATTTTAATTTTTATTTTAGAGGATTCATGGTAAACTTATTAAGATTTTCTAGTAACTTTCTAACGAGTAACTAATAGTAATTTTTTCACTTCAAGTCAATTTTAAGTAACTTTATTCTTACTTATAAGTAACTCACTAATAACTTATAGCTGTTTTGTAGTAATTTTCTAGTGACTTTTTAGTGAATTTGGACGGAGTATCAGTGTTCTTCTTTGTAATTTGTTAACAACTTTCACGTAACTTTTAATGGATTCTCTAGGGTGATTTTAGTAAATTTCTAGAGACTTTTTATCTACTCTGAAGAGAATATTTAGGGTTTTTAGTAACTTTTAAGTAACTTCTCAGTAAAGTTTTTATGGATATTGTTGGGTATTATTGGTGACCTTTAAGTGACTTTCTAGGGTCTTTTTAGTAACCTCTTATCAACTTTCTAGAGAATTTATAAGACTTTGTAGTAATTTTTGTGTGATCTTCTAGTTATTTTTTAAGGTATTCAATGATAATTTTTAGCGACATGCTAGGAAATTTATGGTAATCATTTTGGGAATTCTTTTATAGATTTCTAATGAGTTTCTGGTTAGTTTGTGTAACTTCGAGTAATTTTTAGTTACTTTCTAGTTATTATTAGTAACTATTTAGTAACTTTTAGTCATTTTCTAATACCCTTTTAGTGTTTTTTTAGTGACTTTACAGGAATTTTTTAGGGTCATATTAGTAACTTGTTAATAACTTTCTAGTAATGTCTTAGAGAATTTCTAGAATTATGTAACTTTCTAGGGTTTTTTAATTACTTCTTCATAGCTTTTTGAAGACTTCATGAAATCTTCGAGTCACTTCTGTTTAATTTTTCAGTCACTTAGTAAGGACTATTATAGGAATTTTCACTAACATTTTACAAGATTTATAGTACCTTTTTAAGGATTCTTTGATAACTTAATAAAGACTTTCTAATAATTTTGTGTTATTTTTCAGTAACTTTCCAGTATTATTTTAGTAACTAACCAAAAACTTTTTAGTACCTATCTAGTAGCTTTTTAGTAATAAAGTAACTTTAGTAAATTCTTCGTAACTTCTTAGTAACATACTAGTAACTTCTTAGTAACATAATAGTAACATTTTAGTAATTATCTAGTGACTTTTTATTAACTATTAGGAAAATATCTACTAACTTTTCATTAACTATTTAGTCACCATTTATTAACTATTTAGTGACCTCTAAATACCTATTAAGTAAACTTTTATTAATTATCTAGTAACATTTTAGTAACAATCTAGTAACTTATCAATTAATATCGGATAACTTTGCGGTAACTATCTAGTAACTTCTTAGTAACTGTCTAGTGACTTTTTATTACTTCTTTAGTAACATTATATCAACAGACAAGTAACTGCCTAGTACCTTATAAGTAACTGTCTAGCATCTTCTTATTAACTTTCGAGTAACTTTATGATAATATTTAGGAACTATTAAGAAACTTTCTTGTAACTATTTAGAAACTTTTAAATGACTTTAAAGAGTTCCTTAGGTCTTCTTAGCAACCCTTCGTTAACTTTTTAGGAACTTTCTAGAAATTTTTATGTATTTTTCTGGTCACTTTTTAGTAAATTTTTAGTAACTAGTAACTTTATTCTAGTAACTTTGTAGTAACTGTCTGGTATCTTTTATGTAACTGTCTAGTAACTTGTCAGTAACTGTTTTGTAACTTCTATATGACTGCCTGGTATCTTCTTATTTACTGTATGGTAACTTCTTAGTAACTCTCTTGTAAGTTTTTAGTACCTGTTTCGTAACTTATTGTAACTGTCCAGTATCTTCTTAGTAACTGTCTGAAAACTACTAAGTTACTGTCTGGTAACTTTATAGTAACTGCCTAGTAGCTATCTAGTATCTTTTTAGTAATAGAGTAACTTTTTTAAAGTTTATGGTAACTTCCTCGTAACTATCTAGTAACTTTTTAACTAATGTCAAGTAACCTTTTTTAGTAACTGTCTGGAAACTCCTGAGTGACTGTCTGGTAACTAATTAGTAACTGTTTGCTAACTTCTGAGTATCTCTCTAGTAACTTTTAAGTGACTATCTGGTAACTTCTTAGTAACTGTTTATTTACTTATTAGTAACTGTCTAGTATCTTCTTAGTAACTGCCTGGTATTTTTTTAGTAACTGTCTATAACTTATTATGACAGCCTGGTATCTTTCAGCTTTCTTTTTTTTTTTCTGAAGAGGCGGAGGAATGCCTTATGCACCGTATAGAGGCTGTCGGGAATGCACTGTGTCTGGGAGTCTCCTAGTGTACCAGGAATACCAACTAAACTCCCCCTCCATCCATTCTTATGATTCTACCTACAAAATATGTGTACAGTCCCGGGACTAATTTTGCATTACGTCGGAAACGTGATTTTTTTGTTTTGCTCCACCTCTTAGCAGACTTCAATTCGACAAAATAGGGCTACTCCTTCTTCCTCTTGCGGGATTAGGAGTTTAGCTTCGTCGCTTTTCCGAGGACCTGTGCTACTTTTTCTTCTTTTTAATCAGGACCTCGAAAATGTAGGTGAAGACAGTAATCCATTTTAACCCTTTCTCCAGTATATGCTCGACGATGTTGCTTACTTGCAGTCCATCACAGAGTTGTGCTTCCGGCCGTGTCCTCTCGTCTACCCCTCGTTGGCAGCGACACATCGCGTATTCGGCATTGTCCGTTAGGCCTGGACAGTATATACAATCTGGCGTCCGCGCCCTGTGCTTTCTGTGTGAGTAGGCTCAAGCCTACCTTGAAAGAAACCATTTCCCGAGATGAACTACGTGAGATGATAGTCCACTTCTTCGTGCTTTCTGTCGATCCACGGATCAATGCGGCCAATAAACCTAATAACCCAATAACCCAATGACCCAATGACCCAATAACCCAATAACCCAATGACCCAATAACCCGATAACCCAATGACCCAATGACCCAATAACCCAATGACCCAATAACCCAATGACCCAATGACCCAATGACCCAATGACCCAATAACCCAATGACCCAATGACCCAATGACCCAATAATTCATGGTTTTCTATCTTCCTTTATCGTGTGCATCCCATCTAGACTGTCACTCCTGTAGAGTTCGTTGCCTTTCTGTTTTCCTGTTGTGTCGTATACCAAGACCCGATCACGTAGGTAGTCCCTGACTATCCGGAGGAGGTACTTGGTTACGCGGAATCTTCTTTTTAACGCGGTCATAATGTCGTTCCATCTTGTGGAATTAACGGCGTTCCGTATGTCAAGGGTGACTAGAGCGCAGAGCGGTCGATACCTGTGATCCCCCCTTTCAGTTGTCTCTAGCCACCTGGACCACTTCTTGGACAGCGTCCATTGTTGTCTGTTCGGTCGACCGAAATATTATTTTCACCGCGCGCGTATTTTTGAGACGCGAAGACGCGCTGTGTTAACGTACGCGCGTAAACTGGGGCGGGGGCCGGAAAACCTAAGCATTCTTGTTCATTCACGCTGCTACGGGTCTCGCGTGTTTACCGCGGAGAAATTCGTTGAAACAAAAACCGATCGTCGCGGGGCCAGGTGGGACGCGAGACGCAAGCGGTGGGGACAATTTTCGACTAGACGAATTCGCGCGGACTTGTCAGTCTCCTGCGTTTTCCGGTCGAAGGAACTTCTCGCAGATAAAAATGCATCTTTCGCAATACGCTACTATTCTTTGGCTACATCTACACACACACACACACACACACACACACACACACACACACACACACACACACACACACACACACCTGGAGCTCAAGTAGAATCTCAATACGTTGCGGTAAGCGTCGTTGCGGTACAACGATACCGCCACACTATAACCTGCGTTGAATTAAACGATTGATTCAACTAGATGCATCTATATTCGTTCAACTTCGTTCATACAACACACACTTACATAATACACATATACAATCAAAGGTGGTTGTAATCTTCGTCTTTGTGGGGTTTTTGTGCCTTGGTGCTTTTCCCCGAGCCAATAAAGGAACGTTTCCAATTGGCTCAAAATCATCGTATATTTTATTTAACCACGTCATCATCCTCATCCTATGAAGAGAACCTGAACCAGGTAAAAAGCGCATATAAGCACTGTTTTCTGACGCGACATTGTCCTTCCCCGTCTGAAGCCGTATTGCCTAGGGCTAAGGTCGCCCGCGGCTTTGATCGCATCACCAAGGCGTGGTTTAAGCAGCCTTTCTAGGATTTTCCCCGCCATATCAAGCATACAGAGGGGCCTGAAGTACTGATGACTATTAGCATCGCTCTTCCTTTTGCTAATCAGTACTAACCTTTGAGTTTTTCATTCATTGCAGAAAGTACCGGTCTTCAGGCATCCGGTATACATGTCCAGCAGTAACCTTGGGCATGTTTCTGCGATGACCTTAAGTACCTCCGCGGGAACAGCATTGGGGCCTGGTGCCTTCCTGTTCCGGAGGGCACACGTGGCTGCGCGCAGTTCTGCCTTGGTCAATTCCGGTATTACTTTGTTCGAGTCTTCGGCTTCGTTATGTGCATCAGGTTCTTCGTGCACCGGAAAGATTGCATTAACGACACATATGTCACTCATAGTTCTCGCATCCCGCACTGCTGACAGCGTAGCGCCAATCTTGCGTGTGACAATCTTGTAGCCTTTACCCCAGATGTCCTGGTCCACCTTGGCGCATATATCGTTCTAGGCTTTGTTTTTGCTGCTCCTGATGGTTATGCGCAGCTCCTTCCTCGCAGCCGTGTACCCCGCCCCCCGTTCTTCTGAGTCGGCTCGGTTACGGGCTCTCTGCGTGACTCTCCTGCTGTGAAGACATTTCTTCCAGAGCTCCGCGATATCGTTGTTCCACCAATATGCCGCCTTCTTGCTTACAAAAGTCTTCTTTTTCGGCATCGATATATCACACGCACCCTTTACTATTCTCATGGTGGAATCTACTAATCTCTGCGCATCTTTTCTGGTAACCACCGTCTTCGCCTCTCTCCGAAGGATAAAGTCATAGCTGGCGTCTATATGAGCCGACAACTCTTCCTCATCTAGCTTTGCGGCATTTCATCTATGTAACGTTCTTGTCTTAAATCTCGTGTCTCGTCCGTGTCCTAGTATTTGGTAGGTAATATATTGATGGTCACTACCCGAGTATCCCTCCATAACCCGCAAGTTGCGTACTCGTGGTGCAATATCCTCCGTAAGCAACGAAACATCGGGTATGGTTTCCTGATATCCCGTTCGCCGGAAAGTCATGTCATGGAACATCATGCCTATGCCCGTGTTAATAATGGCCAGGCCAAGTCTGGCAGCCGTATCCAGGATTTCCCTACCTTGTACATCGGTCCACCTTATGCCCAACTTGATTGCTTTGGCATTGAAGTTCCACGCAGTGACGATGCTCCTGCTGAGGTCTCGTGCCGTATCCTCCAGCTTTTCAAGTTTGCTCCTGAAAACGTTCATTCTATCATTCGGGGAAAGATAGACGCTCATGTAGACGAGCCCGTTAGCCCGGATCTAGACGAAACCATCGCTCCTGCCGTGCTCGTCTACTGGGGCTGTCCGAACATCGGGAACCCAGATTGCCGCAGTGCCCGTCGTATCAGATCACTAATTATGTTCATCTAAATTGTGATGTTGTTCACTGATGATGATCACTTCAGCTCTCTGCTCATGCCTGATCTGTTCGAGAAGAGTCTGAGCAGTAATACGTCTGCCCATATTTGCTTGCAGTAAGCGGTTCATCTTGAAGCTCTTATCTTCTGAAGCGCTTCACGGAAGACCCGACAGGATCCGATGCCAGTAACATGGTCGGTTGGTACGTCATCGTTCCTTTCGGCGCATAGAGGGCAGTTAGGTGTGTTAGGGCAGCCAATTGCCCTATGTCCTTCCTCTCTACACTTGTAGCACATCTTGGTTTGGTCTGTGCCTTCACGCTGAATGCTACGATGCCCATAACCCAGACACCTATAGCATCGCGTCGCGATCATCCTCCTTTTCACTCGACACAGGACAAAACCTATTTTTAATTTTCCTTTCTTGACTAGAGCTTCTGCGTTTCTTTTGTCCATCTCGACGATTGCTAGGCCCTATCCTTTCAGGACTGTTTTGGGTATACCAATACGTATGTCAGTGGTCCGATCTCCTAGCTCCTTAGCCAGAGCTGTACGAATTTTGGCCTCTTCCATGGTGCTTTCGAAGTCCCTAATTTCAATGGCGGCACGCGGTGTGAGGGTTTTGACCGTTCCCATATCGCCGACTACTTCATTCAGCGTATTGCTGAAATGTCGCTTACCCTCGGTCTCGCCAACGTCTTCCATGAGGACTTCTCCGTTTCGTATCTCTCGTATAGTTTTTATCTCTATCTCAAGATCTTCCGGTTTTACCGTGCCCTTAATTTGTTTAAGGACATCAGCATATTTTTTTTCTCTACTGGGCTGTATTATTACGGCATCTAGGCGCATGGGATTATAGAACTTCTTCTTTTCCATAACAGGTCTGGCGTCGTTCCCCGTCGGGTTCGCTGAATTCGCGGCATTTTGAGGTAACCTCGTCTTGCCCTTTTTTAGTACCTCCGTCCATTGCTCTTTGTCGCCGCCAGTCTTTATCTTCTTTAGATGCACCACTGTGCTTTCGGTGCCTTCTTCCGGGCTTAGAGTGTTTTCACGACCCCGCTTCTGTTTATCGGTTATCACAGGTGTGCTCTGCTCGTTGCGAAGCTGGCCTAGGTCCTCAAAGATCATCTAAGTTGCGTTCACTTCTGTCAGGAATTTCTCTAATTTATTCCTCGCATGCCTGCGCTTGTGTCTCTGCATATTTAATTCTTTCAAGAGCTCTTGAGCTTCTTTGACGCCTTTCTTAATGATCATATTGATGTTACGATGCTTTGTACAGCAGATGCTCATCCGCCTTCGAACTGCATGAAGGGCTCAAAAGCAGTCATTTTTCTCATCTTCCGTCGCCTCACATTCTTCCTGCAATTCGTCCTGTTACATGTCTGAGTCGCATTGCTGGTTTTCACCGCCGACAGCGGTTGTCCTCCTTGGGCAGGTTCTTCTCAGGAACGAATCCTGTATATCGGCCTGTTCGTCCGGCTGCTGAGGTTGGTTGCCGCTGTCTACGCACAGTTGGCTGCCCCCCACAATCCATGGAGCCAGCACCGACCACCGGGGCTTTAACCCGATAGGAATCGGCGGTGAGATCGTCCTCCATAGAGGAATTACTCACGTGGGGTAGTATGTTATGCTGTACGTTTTCCATATTTGGTTTTACATTTGGGGTTCCTTCCCCTAGGTTTTGTTCGTGGTTTTCCTTCTCCTAGGACGGTTACCTCATACGGCTGATGAGCCCGCTCTGCCGATCCGCAGGTCGTGAGGCTGGGCATAGCTAAGCTATCCCAGCCCCCTACTCCACTTGCTCAGGTACTCAGGTACTCCAACTGCCTAGTATCTTCTTAGTTATGACCCCTATAAAAAAAGGGGTTGGAACCCCTTGGTGTTAAAGTTATATCAGTAGAAGCGCCTACTTATAAGAAATATTTTAGCGTTGATTTTATTTTAAAATATTCATTAGATGCAGAGATATATTAAAAAAACGATTTTTTGAGGTGGTTTTCAGGGGTGGATTTCACCCTTTAAAAGTGGATGTCAGCCGATAAAAAAAAACATGTGTCGAATATATTTTTGAGTATTACAACATATCCAAAAATTATTCAAATCGGTGGGGTCGGTTTGGGGTGGTTCCCTTGTTAGTAACTTCTGTATAGTTTTCTAGGCACTTTTTGAAAGTTTTCAGTAACTTTTGTGCGGTTAACTTGGAAACTTACGAATGAAAGCTTCGCGCGCTTGGTAGAGACCCGAGAGAAAACTTACGTTGTTATATATCTATATCATATGTGTAGATACACTTATGTTGCGCGTGGTTCGTTTATTTAAGCTCAAGGTTTAGCTTTCGCAGAAAAATTTAATATTCACCGTTTTTTCTTTCGTTTTACATTCGGATGCTTTAGTAGAATTGATTTTTGGAATTTTGCGTAAAAATTTTACGGCGATGGTTTATTCATACGTGTTTGATATTATAAAGTATCGAATGAACTGAAATGTGGTATTTTTACAAAGATCGGTTACAATTTTTTAATTATAACTTGAAAAGTAAATATGAGTTATTCATGTTAGAGGCAATGAATGTTTGGATTAGTTTGTTAAAAATTGTAGATCATATCGTATGTTGATTATCGAATGCTTATAATTAAAATAAAAAAATTTTTATTTGAAAAATCTTCCTGACAAATTCTAATGATAATATAAACAATAATTACTACACATGCAAAAACTATAATAAATCTTCTTATTTTATTACCTAACTTCACGCTTTTACTGACAATATCAATTTGTGTAATTTACAAAAAGTGTAATTTACAAAAAAAAAAAAAAAAAAAAAAAAATCAATAGAAAAGAAAATAACTCAATTCCAAAACAATAACTACAACCATAAATTTTATAACAAAATGCAGACACTTTTGACTATTTTAAACCCTATAATTTATTCCATGAAATTGATTAATGAAATCAACGATATCAGTTTATTTTTTAGATCATCAATTTTAATGGAAACAAATGTGAAGCATTTTCCGACCGAATGTGCGATTACCCATAGTTATTTCGAACTTATCTCCACGTTTAAGATATACTTTTGATGAATTAAAGCAGATAAGCGACTTCCTAATTTCCTCAAAATATCAATGCTTTCTACTATTATTTTCACTACTCAATAAAGCACATTGAATAACTCAAGATTGGCAAAAAGTAAAAAATATCTCTATGGACAACGAGAATCGGAAAGAGATTACGAGAATGAGATATGCAGTATATGTGTAGGTGTTTAACATAAAGTTTTGGGCGTGTAAAGAACTCTTAATGCGATGACGGCGGTAGTCAACTATGAAAAACTAAAATTCTACAATATTATTTTTATAAAATTATAAATAATATTTTATTTAATTTGCAGTAAGTTATAAAATAAAAATTTTATGTGATTTAGTTTTAATCATAATTATATAATCTAAAAAGCAAATATTAAAATAAAAAAATTTATGCACGTGATATCAATTTTCAACCTAATAAAGTGAAACCATTAACGAGTGATAATTTTTATCTTATATCTATATACACATTCATTAAATAACCTTGTTCTTTAACGCATACGTGAAATTTATGCATTTCGCATACAAGTACGCTTAAAGTAATGAAATTTACACTTTGAAAATTTTAATCGGCCATTGTTACCATCCGTAATTACGAAAGTTTTGGATAAACTTCCGAAAACCCCCCACTCCCGATTTGGCTGAAATTTTGCACAGACCTTCTGTTTCATATTGTAAAAGAATATCCAAAAGGATTTTTGGCGACTGCTAATAGTTTGTGAGACATCGATTGTTAAAGTTGCGAAAAAAAATTATTTATTCACGAATACCTTTAAAAATACTGGTTTTTCGAAAAATTATCAAAGGAAATTTCTTATTTAAAATTACTAAAATATTCTAAATTTAAAGTAAATAATCCAATAACCCAATTACCCAAACCTACTTATGACGACAACTTATATAAATATACAATATAAATAAATATATTACACGTATTTGTGAAAAAATTTTTATTTGCCAATATTCTTACAAATATTGATTTTTCAAAAAATTATCATATGTAATTTCATATTTTAAATTAATATAAATTTTAAATTTAAACCCAATAACCCAAACCCAAACCCAAAGCTACTGAAGGCGATACAGGTTATACATGTGTCGTCACGGAGAACACTCGCTTAGGCTAGGTGGCGGGCGATTTTTCGCAATTTTGACAATCGATATCTCGAAAATTATTGGCAGTCGCCAAAAATCCTTTTACATAATCTCTTACAATATGGAAGAGAAGGTCTGTGCAAAATTTCAGCCAAATCGGGGGTGGGGGGTTTTCGGAAGTGTCAATATCTCGAAAACTATTGGCAGTCGCCAAAAATCCTTTTACATATTCTCTTAGAATATGAAAGAGAAGATCTGTGCGAAATTTCAGCTTAATCGGGGGTGGAGGTTTTTCGGAAGTACACCTAAAGTTTTAACGTAAATAAACTAAATTCAAAACCTGCCTTTTTATCCCATAAATCGATGAATTTCACTTCTGATAACGCGATTCTTACTATTACAACCGTCCAATTTACGCGTATGAAAAAATACGATGCCAGGCGATTTAGACCGATAGCGTACAAAAAGTTCCGGTAACGAGAAATTTAAGTAGCGAATTCACGAAAAAACACACACACACACGCACGCGCGCATGCACGCACATGCACAAGCAAACGCGCACACACACACACACACACACACACACACACACACACACACACACACGCGCGCGCGCGCGCGCACACACACACATATAGATACGTGAATATCAAAACTCGCCGATCTTTATCACAACGATACCAATTCGAAAATCTTTTCTCTTAGCGAGTGCAATTAATTTTTTTACGCTGTACATATATACACATGCACGCGAGAGCGATATAATTGTGTGTATACCAGGTGTACAAGTATGAAATGTGGATTTTAGACAACAGGTGGTGTACCAATGCAGTTTAAGCTGTTATGATTTGACACTGCGCCATTTTGTTGTGTCATCAACAAGTTCAGACGCGCATTAGTGATAGACCAAAAAAGTGTGTGCATCGTGTTGTATTATTGTGTTTACCATAATATGTCAAAATTCATACCGAACAAAGAGCATTCGCCGACAGCATTAATTTTTTGCTTTCATTTGAAGAAAACTGCTGCTGAATCCTTTCAGTTACTACGAGAAGCTAATGGTGAACATGCTCCATCGCAAGATACGTGTGAACGATGTTTTCAGCGTTTCAAAAATGGTGACTTCGACGTTGCAGACAAGGAACATGGAAAACCGCCAAAAAAATTCGAAGATATGGGTTTGCAAGCATTGTTGGACGAAGATGATTCGCAAACACAAAAACAACTCGCACAGCAATTAGAAGTTTTCCAACAAGCTGTTTCCAATCGCCTACGAGCGATGGGGAAAATTTAGAAGAGCGGTAGATGGGTTGAACCACATGAGTTAAATGATAGGCAACTGGAAAATCGCCAAATCACATGTGAAATTTTGCTTGCTCGGTACAAAAGGAAATCGTTTTTGCATCGAATAGTAACAGGGGATGAAAAGTGGATTTATTTTGAAAATCCCAAATGCAAGAAATCATGGGTAAACCCAGGAGCATCATCCACATCGATCGCAAGACAAAATCGTTTTGGCAGAAAGATGATGCTCTGTGTTTGGTGGGACCAGAGGGGCGTGGTCTATTATGAGCTATTGGAACCTGAGAAAACGGTTAATACTACACGTTACCAACAACAATCAACCGATTTAAACCGTTTGCTGCTTAAAAAAAGGCCAGAATACCGAAAAATGCAACACAAAGTAATTTTTTTCCATGACAATGCTTCATCACATACGGCAAAACCAATTCGCGACACATTGGAAGCACTGAACTGAGAAGTTCTGCCTCATGCGGCTTACTCACCAGATTTGCCTCCTTCTGATTACCACTTGTTTGCATCGATGGATCACGCACTTACTGAGCAGGGCTTTGATTCCTATAAAGGTGTCAAAAAATGGCTCGATAAATGGTTCGCCGCAAAAGGGAAAAATTTCTACTGGCGTGGTGTTCACAAATTGCCCAAAAAATGAAAAAAATGTATAAAGAACGATGGAGCACACTTTGAATCAAGCACTTTTTATTATTCTACCAAATTTAACGTGTTATTTTTTCTTTTAAAATCCGCATTTCATACTTGTACACCTGGTATATACTAGGTCTGGCTATTAAATAACGAGACTGGTTACGAAAAAGGGTTTTATTATAAAAATTATTCTACATTCGAATGCTCCCCTTCAATATACTCCCCTTCCCTCGCCACACACCTTTCCATACGTTTTTTCCATTGATCGAAGCAGTGCTGGAAGTCTTCTTTGGTGAGGGCGTTTAGGAGCTCTACCGTTTTTTGCTTTACCGCTTCTATCGACTTAAATCGGGTCCCTTCCAAAGCAGATTTCATCTTTGGAAACAAAAAAAAGTCGCACGGTGCCAAATCTGGCGAGTACGGCGCGTGTTCGAGCACTGAAGTACGCTTACCGGCCAAATACTGCTTCACAGATAGCGCGTTATGGGCAGGTGCGTTGTCCTGGTGCAAAATCCACGAGTTGTTCTTCCACAACTCGGGCCGTTTCTTACGAACTCGTTCTTGCAGTGTTGCCAAAACTGACAAATAGTAAGTCTGGTTGACAGTCTGACCCTCTGGAACCCATTCAGTCATCACGATACCGTTAATGTCGAAAAAACGATCAACGTTGCCTTAAATTTTGATTTGGACATCCTTGCTTTTTTGATTCTGGGCGATTCAGGCGTCTTCCAATGCATCGATTGCCGCTTTGTTTCAACATCGTATTGAAAAATCCACGTTTCGTCGCAAGTAATAATGTTTTTCATTAGTCCGGAATCTTTTTTTAACCTTTCAAGGAAATCTGAGCAGACCTGTTGACGCAAGAGCTTTTGGTCAAGAATCAGGTTTTTTAGCACCAACATCGCACAGACTTTTGTCATGTGTAATTCCTCGTGCAAAATTTGTCTAACCGTTTCTTTATCGGTGTTTACAGCCTCGGCAATCATCCGGATGCTCATTTGACGATCTGCACGCACAATTTGGTTGATTTTGGTCACTGTTTCCGGAGTTGAAACAGTGACAGGGTGACCTGGGCGTTGGTCATCTTCAGTGCTCACTCGGCCCTCACTGAAGCGTTTACACCACTCAAAAACACGCGCACGAGATAGAGAATTGTACCCATAGGCCTCTTGCAACAATTTACAGCACTTAGTCGGAGTTTTTTTCAATTTAACGAGAAATTTAAGATTGATACGTTGCTCCGGTTTTTCGTCACACATGGTTTTCGGCACGACAAAAAAACACGTTCGTTTCAAACCGCTACTGCACAAATACAATAATAGTGACGAGAACGTGTTTTGGTACGTGCATAGACAAGATATCTAGATACCCAACGCACTACTCGTTTTTTTCCCCACCCCTCTACGACGCCCTCTAGGCGCGCAGTCTCGTTATTTAATAGCCAGACCTCGTACACATACACAAGTACACGCAAGGTTTGCTTACATTTCACGCATCCGGCATAAATTTCCTTTCGAAGCGCGCGTTTTCTAGGCTGTACGCGTCCTTCGAGATTTGACAAATGCGCTGTAATGTAATTAATCGGCGCGTTAAAAAAATGCTTAATTAACGACGCGATTAGTATCCAGTGAGATTAAGTAATCGGTGTGAGGCGAATGATATATACACATGCGCACAGAAAGAAATAATTTTCCAAGGACAATTATTTCGTCTTTTTTTATTCAAGAGATCGGATTTGATAAATTTTCTATTTTACGAGGTCTGGCTATTAAATAACGAGACTGGTTACGAAAAAGGGTTTTATTATAAAAATTATTCTACATTCGAATGCTCCCCTTCAATACACTCCCCTTCCCTCGCCACACACCTTTCCATACGTTTTTTCCATAGATCAAAGCAGTGCTGGAAGGCTTCTTTGGTGAGGGCCTTTAGGAGCTTTGCCGTTTTTTGCTTTACCGCTTCCATCGACTCAAATCGGGTCCCTTTTAAAGCAGATTTTATCTTCGGAAACAAAAAAAAGTCGCACGGTGCCAAATCTGGCAAGTACGGCGCGTGTTCGAGCACTGGAGTGCGCTTACCGGCCAAATACTGCTTCACAGATAGCGCGCTATGGGCAGGTGCGTTGTTCTAGTGCAAAATCCGCGAGTTGTTCTTCCACAACTCGGGCCGTTTCTTACAAACTCGTTCTTGCAGTGTTGCCAAAACTGACAAATAGTAAGTCTGGTTGACAGTCTGACCCTCTGGAACCCATTCAGTCATCACGATACCGTTAATGTCGAAAAAAACGATCAATATTGTCTTGAATTTTGATTTAGAGATCCTTGATTTTTTGATTCTGGGCGATTCAGGCGTCTTCCAATGCATCGATTGCCGCTTTGTTGTAACATCGTATTGAAAAATCCACGTTTCGTTGCAAGTAATAATGTTTTTCATCAGTCCGGAATCTTTTTTTAACCTTTCAAGGAAATCTGAGCAGACCTGTTGACGCAAGAGCTTTTGGTCAGGAGTCAGGTTTTTTGGCACCAACATCGCACAGACTTTTGTCATGTGTAATTCCTCGTGCAAAATTTGTCTAACCGTTTCTTTATCGGTGTTTACAGCCTCGGCAATCATCCGGATGCTCATTCGACGATCTGCACGCACAATTTGGTTGATTTTGGTCACTGTTTCCGGAGTTGAAACAGTGACAGGGCGACCTGGGCGTTGGTCATCTTCAGTGCTCACTCGGCCCTCACTAAAGCGCTTACACCACTCAAAAACACGCGCACGAGATAGAGAATTGTCCCCATAGGCCTCTTGCAACAATTTACAGCACTTAGTCGGAGTTTTTTTTAATTTAACGAGAAATTTGAGATTGATACGTTGCTCTGGTTTTTCGTCACACATGGTTTTCGGCACGAGAAAAAAACACGTTCGTTTCAAACCGCTACTGCACAAATACAATAATAGTGACGAGAACGTGTTTTGGTACGTGCATAGACAAGATATCTAGATACCCAACGCACTACTCGTTTTTTTCCCCACCCCTCTACGGCGCCCTCTAGGCGCGCAGTCTCGTTATTTAATAGCCAGACCTTGTATTATACGGTGATTTATTATTCGAAACTGTGTTACTTAGAAATTGTTATAGTGGTAAATGTATTCAGAATAAGGTAACAATTTTTAAGAAATTAAAAAAATGTTATAAAAAATTTCACTATACAAAGCTACTTACGTAAACATCCAAGAATATTAATTTGGCGTTTTAGTATTGGGTGTACAACTTTGCTTCCGCCGTTTTTTTCCGAAATTCGAGGCTTTATTGTAAAAAACTGGTTATACATTTATGATTCAAAGTATTGTCCATCGCTGGCCACAACTTTCTCCAATCTTTCGGGCAGCATACGAATCCCGCGTTGAAAAAACTGGTCATCTTTTGAATCGATCCACGAATCGATCCAATTTTTTACTTCTTTATAAGACCGGAAGTGCTGGTCAGCCAGGCCGTGTGCCATTGATCGAAACAAGTGATAGTCCGAGTGAGCAACGTCTGGAGAATACGGCGGGTGGGGCAGGACTTCCCATTTCAAAGTTTCCAAGTATGTCTTGACTACTTTCGCAACATGGGGTCGAGCATTGTCATGCTGTAAAATCACTTTATCATGTCTCTCGTTGTATTGCGGCCGTTTGTCTTTTAATGCTCGGCTCAAACGCATTAATTGCGTTCGATAGCGATCGGCTGTGATTGTTTCAGTCGGTTTTAACAACGCATAATACACTACGCCGAGCTGGTCCCACCAAATACTGAGCATGACCTTGGAACCGTGAATATTCGGTTTGGCCGTCGACGTGGAAGCATGGCCGGGATATCCCCATGATTTTCTGCGCTTGGGATTATCGTAGTGAACCCATTTTTCGTCCCCAGTCACAATGCGATGCAGAAATCCCTTCCGTCTTTGCCTTGCAAGCAGCTGTTCACAAACACACAAACGCCGTTCAACATCTCTCGGCTTCAACTCGTACGGCACCCAATTTCCTTGTTTCTGAATCATTCCCATGACTCTCAGGCGTTTTGAAATGGCTTGTTGCGTCACTCCCAATGATCCTGCCAATTCTTGTTGCGTTTGACACGAGTCTTGATCAAGTAATGCCTCCAATTCTGCATCTTCGAAAACCTTCATTCTTCTACCGCCATGCTGGTCTTCGACGTTAAAATCGCCGTTCTTGAAGCGTTGAAACCACTCTCGGCACGTTCTTTCACTAACAGCGGCCTCACCATAGGTATTTGAGAGCATTCGATGAGCCTCAGTCGCAGATTTCTTCATATTAAAGCTGAAAATTAAAACCTCCCGCAAATGACGAGAATTTGGCTCGTAAGCTGACATGTTTAATCGAGAATAACTTTATGATGCAGACACAAATCGACTAATATTTCGATGGCGTTATGTTTACAAATACCTAAGCTTATTTTCTGACATCTATGATCTATTTATTTCAACTACCACTTACCGCTACAGCCATCTATTGCATAACGGCGGAAGCAAAGTTGTACACCCAATATCTTACCTGAAATGCAATAAAAATCACTTTTAAGTGTATGCATTCATGATATACTTTACAAAATAATTTAATTATCAGAAATAATTCATAAAATAATTTTGATCAAGCAAATTTACGCAATTAATTTTAAAACTTTTGCATTAATATTTAAATCATTTTAAATAAATACATGTTATAAAAAATAAAACAAAATTAATGAAATATTTTCATACAGCTCAAATACGCATGAAAAGTTGCAATACTGCATAACGTATAAATTCTGCATCTTAAAAAATTATCCATTTAAACGCCCAAAATGTGCACTAAATCAATAAAGAAGAAAGAGTAAAGAGTAAAAGGAGCTGCTAATCTCTTTGGATTTTGCACAGAACAACACGTGCTAGAAGAAGAGGATGTACTCGTATTCGGATCCGAAGCAGTCGATAAATTATTGAGTATACTTGACTCGCGCTCTTTCTCTCTCTGCCCCCTCCCTCCCTCTCCCTCTTCCTCTCCCTCTACCCCCCTCTCTCTCTCTTTCTCTCGTTTTTCTCATCTTTCTCTTTTTCTCTATTTCCTCTCTTCTCTCTCTTTGAGCGTAAAAAAGAAAATACATCATATCTTTGTCTGTAAATATATTCAAAAATACGTATTCAATTAAGAAAAGGAACATTAATAAGGGGGCCCCTACTCATATTTTTTGTCATCGTTCAAATTAAATTTTATATTTAAATCTATAAAATAAATACTAATTAAATTAATTAAGTTAAATATATTATAAAGATGTCTTCAAAACACTATAAGAAAGTAATATATCTCTGTGTCCAAAAATATAAAAAAAAATTATTTAGGAAAATAAATTTCTAGTTTAAATATTGCTTATTTATAGATAAGAATAATATAAATTCAGAAAAACATAAAGGAATTTTATAAATAATGAACAAAAAAATTAAAAAAAAAGGGACACTGTTGAAAACATGAAATATAATATAGAATATCACGTCGAAAGAAAATAAAATAAGTTATTAGAATATTTCAAAAGAGCCAAAACAAGAACTCAGCGAAATGTTGCGAGTAAGCACGTAGATTATAAGTTATGACTTATTGTGAGGTCCGTTTCTGGAATAGGTTTTCTCCACGGAACTTTTTCCCACTGGATTTTATCTGCGATTTTTTCCCTATTCCACAGGCTAAGGCCTGGGTAAATACAGGAGCGTGATCATGAAGCGTAGATTTAAACATATGTGCGTGTCTACGCACATAAATCATGTGTAGAAAGAAAGAAAAGAAAGAGCCCGTTTTAAAGCTAATGTGTTACGAGTTCGGGAATTTGTAAACAAGTGTAGAGTAATAAGTAAAGAGGTGGCGGCGGAGTTCACGTATCCGAACTCGACCTGTGCATGGGTCCGGCCATGGCCTAGAAGCCTATTGTCCCGCCGAATTTTTCCGGCCAGACTTTGTCTCAAAGTGGACGTGCTCGAAGAGGAGTGATTCCGGAGGCAAGCATGCGTGGGAGGCTATGCCTCCTATGGCCGTGAAGGCAAATATTTATTTTTTGAGCCAAGCTGCGTGAGCTCTTAAGGGTATGCAACTTAGGTATATTCCAGTCCGTCCGCCTTAGCACACACGTGTGCGTGCAACGACGACGTTTTTATTTCAACCGGCCATGAAAGTTAGCCGGACAATACAGGCTGTTTCTTTCCTACTTTCTAACCTCAGGCCGATATTTATTTTTCCGACTAAAACGTGATGAAAATGACGCAAACATATAAATACGATACTACATTCGCCTTCATTGTTTCAACGGCCCACGAAATTTTCGAAAGCACAGATGGACGAAAACACGCACGACTTATAAAGTTTTCTTTGTATCTTTGACCGACGAATTGCGTATATTGTCACCACCCACACTACCCCTTCCTTAGACAAACCGAACTGACGAGATGACCTTTGACACCTAGACAGAGCAGACTTCTCGTAGCCCTTCACCTGTACAGATCGTTTTTCGCATTCGCGCCTGAGTCTAGTTTTTGAACAGCGTTAAATTTACAAATATCGGCCGATTTTTATCACATTTAGTTTTAATTTTCTTCAATAAAATTAATAATTTATTACTTTAATTTTTTCTATTTATTTAACAAATTATGCCCTGCGCAATTAGATATGTAAACAATAGCGAAATAGTTCAACGCGCACGAGCCGCCTAATTTACAATTACAGGTGGGAAGTCCTCGCTCGGCCTATATAAGGCGCTGCCAAGCTAGAGCAGGCACTCAGTCCTTCGCCGAGGTCTCCCAAGGAGCAGGCCAGGGTGAGTCTAAAGGGGAATAGCTTTTTGTTCAATCCCGAGTTGGGTTGATCGGAGCTTGTTTCCCGCAATCTGCTTTAGTTTGCAGAGCGTGCAGCTCTTCTTCAATCTTTCTACGGGTTGATTCGAGTTGCATTCCTGTAGGCTATATCCTGGGTTGCGAATTCGGAAGACGACTCTGTCTATTTTTCAATCCCGAGTTGGGTTGATTTGAGCTGTCTTTTATAACTACTTTCTAAAAAACTTCTTGATTATCAATCCCTAGCTGGGTTGATTCGAGTCGTTTTATCCTAGGGAATTTTTTGGGAAACTCCTTTTCTTATCAATCCCTCGTTGGGTTGATTAGAGCTGTTTCCTACAGGGTAGATTAGAAGCGCGACGCGCGGGCTTTAATACTCCATCTCCAAGATAGGAGAAGTTTTTTTTTGTATCGCATCAAAGATAGATAGGTCGGCCTACCTCCGTGGATACTAGGCACACCTAATGTATGAATCTCGGTAGAACGTAGAATAGCGATTTATTGCGTATAGTTGTATATACACCGTGTTATGTATCTAGCACTAAGTAATTCATATTAAATTTTCTTTATTTATATATATATTCGACTATTTTATTTATTTCTCCTCTCCACGTCCACTTGTGTCCACACAAAGAACAAAGACAACGTCCCTCATAAAACATACGTTGCAATAGATTATCTGTGTTGTTAATCATCATTTTTATAATTGTGGTTTCCAGAATTTTAAATTTTGCTATGATACTATTAACTATTATGTTATGTTTTAGGTAGTTTTTTTATTAAAATTGCAGTTCCTCCACCATGAGATGAATTTAATCTGTCTTGTCTAATAATTTTATAATCTTTATTATAGAGTTATTATAGAGTTTACGTTAATAGATATAATTTTCAAGGATTTAACGTTAATTTTCATAGAACTTATCTGGGAGATTCTGTTTGTATTATCCATCATGTAAGTAAATTGTTGATGGTAGTAAATATCGCGTCTACACTTGCTTCGTCTGTTTTGATTGTGCTTCTCATTTCGTCTAGCTGTTTTTGTTGATTTTCAAGAGCCTATAATATAGTGGTTTTAAAATTTTCTATTATATTAATTATGTTTGAAAATGATTCAATATTTTGATTCTCTGTTTTAGATTTTGCACTGATATTTTCTTTAGGTTTTTGTATAGGGGTTGATATGTGCTTTTGGTTAAAATTACCTTTCACAATATCCGCATATTGAATTTCGGGTATATATTTTTTACTTATACGCGTGATTTTGTTTTCTTTATTTTCTTTTGATAATTTTATTTTTTCTAAAATATTTTTCTTTATGTCAAGTAGTTTAGGGCAACCTTTGTAAGATGCCAGATGACCATAGCTTTTACAGTTAACACAGTATATTTTGTTTTTTTCTACTGACACATTTTTATTTAATTTATACTCGCCTGGCTCGTGCGGGTTTTCGCATTTAACACAACGATAGTTCATATTACAATTTTGCGCTGTATGGCCGATTAGTTGGCAATTTCGGCATTGTGTAATTTCCATTTTTCTTATTTTTTCCCATTTAATAGAATAATAATTTAAATATTTGATATACGATAAATTTTTCGTATTATTATAATCGTTAATATTTCGTAAATATGCACTGTGTTTGTTATTACTTAGCCGTTTTATTTAAAAGTTTTCAATTTTTAAAATAGACATTCATAATTTTATAGTATCTTTTGGATCTTGATTAGTTATGAATATAGTATAAGGGGAGGTTTAATATTTTTTCTAGTATAATCTGAATTTGAATTTGGTGTATCCTTTTGTATTGTTGGAGCGTTAAACATTGTTGACTTTCTACCTTTGATGCTTATGTTGTTAGCTGTAGACGCCGTATGTGCTAATGTGTGTAGTGTAAGTTCTTCATTTTCTTTTGTGGCGTCGTTTACCACTCTATTTCTTGATTTATTATTTTTATTTTTTATTTCTTGCAGCAAGGTATTTAATTCAACCACTGTTTCTTTAATAAATGATTCAGTCGCTTGAAAATTTACTTTCCGATTAGTATCGTTGTCCTTATTTCCAATATTTCCGGTAGACAAGTTTTTATTTATGGGTTTGGGTAATTCAGTGTTTTTTGTTCTTGGTATTAGATTAGGCGATGGATTTAGCCTTTGTTTTTTACTATACTTTTTTGCTTTACCGACATATTTGTTGGTGATCTATTTATGTCACTATCTTCGGTTTCACTTTTTCGTTTATTCGTGTTCTTTTCTTGTGCATCGTCATTTGTATTAATATCTATGGCGGTTTTTTTGCCATTTTCACTATTTGCCGCTGACTGATTTATGTTGACATAACACTTAGTTGAAAATTAGAAAGCAAAGAAAAACTACACTTTTGCTGATTGACTTTTTTAATAAATCAAAATTTAATATTTCACACAAGTAATACTGGCTTTCAGCTGACAAGAACCAGTGCGATCAGCGTGGTATGACCGTTTACGATCATTAATTCTACTTCTTTTCATCAAAATTGTTAAAAAGAATTATATTATTATAAATATCCACTTTTAAATATTTTATTATGTATATTTAATTATTGTTAGCATTGCTTTATGTGATCGTATCATTTTTTCTCTAGTAAGCGATGTCTTTCCCAAATGTTTATTTTGGCGAGGAATCAAATATTTCTACTCTTTATCATCCATCTGCAGATGTATTTTCATTTCCTACACTTATTGCTTTAACAATGTGTACTTTAGCCGTTACCCTATTCTACATTTATTTTCTCTGATTTTTGACCCGATGTAAAATTCGACGCTAACGTAAGCCTTACAGAATATTTTCCAAAGAAGATAAAACTTCTAATAGGAATTTTGGAAAATGACTTTTAAGGGAGTTCCTAGGGTCTTTTTAGTAACTCTTCAGTAACTTTTTAGTAACTTTATAGTAACGTTCAAATAACTTTCTAAGAAATATCTAGGGTCTTTCAGTAAATTTTTAATAACCTTAGAGGGGATATCGACGGTTTTTCAGTAACTTTTTAGTAACTTTCAAGAAACTTTAGAGGCAATGTCTCGAGTTTTTTTAGTAACTTGTAACTAACTTTCTCGGGTCTTCTTAGTATCTTATTAGTTACTTTCTTAGAACTTTTTGGAACTTTTAAGTAATTTTTTTGTGATTTTTTAGTTGTTATGTAAGGACTGTTATTAGAATTTTTAGTAAAATTTTAGGAAATTAATGGTAATCTTTGAGGGATTTTCTAGAAACTGTCTAATGAGTTACTAGTAAGTTTTTTTAACTTCGAGTAAATTTTGAGAAACTTTCTTGTCACTTATAGTTAACTTTCTTGTCACTTATAGGTATAATTCTTTTTAACTATTTATTAACTTTTAACTAACTTACTAAGGTATTTTTAGTTATTTCTTTATAACTTTTTAGGGATTTTTCGAAATCTTTAAGTCACTTTATTGTGATATTTTGGTTACTTGGTAAGGACTATTGAGAATTTTCAGTAACTTTTTAGGCGATTTATGGTATCGTTTTATGCTGTTATAGTAATTTTTTAGAGACTTTCTAGTAATTTTGTGTAATTTTGAGAAATTTTTTAATAACTTTCCAGTTATTTTTAGTAACTATTTAGTAATTTAGCAATTTTTAGTAACTTTATAGTGGCTTTTGATCTACTCTAAAGGGAATGTCAAGGGGTTTTTTAGTAACATTTTAGTAACTTTTTATGGATTTTCTGGGGTTTTTTAAGTAATTTTTAACTAATCTTTTAGGGATTTTTTAGTGACTTTTTAGTAACTTTAGAGAGATTATCTAGGATCTTATTATTAACCCTTTTAGTGCCGGAGGCCGATATATCGACTCCTGCTGCACTGGCAAGAAGTGCCAGAGCCGATATATCGGCCCGCACCTTGTAGCGCCTTACTATTCGCATTGCGGGAGAACTCAATCTCAAAATAAAATAGAAAAACTAGTGTCATTGTTTTGTTCTCTATTTTGTCCTTAATACACTGCTTTTTGAATTATGTTAATATTATTTTTTGTTTGGTTTTTATGAGCCTTTTCCCAAACCCTAGTAAAAACGTGAAATTTGCCCGGTTATTCTCGCATAGGCACCTCTTTTTGCCCGGCACTGAAAGGGTTAACTTTTAACTAACTTTGTAGGGTCCTTTGAGTAACTTTTTAGTAACTTCTGTTTTTTTTTTTTTTTGTAACTTTGTAACGACTATAATGAGAATTTTTAGTAAAATTCTAGGAGATTTAAGGTTTTAAGGTTTGAAATTTAACTTTTTAGGGACTGCTTAGTAACTTTTCAGGGACTTTTCATGGTATTTTTAGTAATTCTTAACTAATATTTTAGGGATTTTTTAGTGACTTTCTAGTAACTTTAGAGAGATTAACTAGGATCTAATTATTCACTTTTACTTAACTTTCTAGGATCTTTAGAATAACTTTTTAGTAACTTTTGTGTTTTTTTATGTTACTTTGTGAGGACTAGAATGGGAATTTTTAGTAACATTTAAGGAGATTTAATTAAACTTTTTAGGGACTTATCAGTACCTTTTTATTGATTTTGTTTGAAGTTTAAGTAAATGTAAGTAACTTTTTAGCAACTTCTACGTTACTATTTAGTAATTCATAGTAATTTTTTTAGTTACTCACTATTGCTTCTATACTAACTTTCGAGGGACTCCTTTTCAGGTTTTTATTAACTTTTTATATATTTTTTAGTTTCTTTGTGAGGACTATGTAGGGAATTTTCAGTAACATTCAAGGGGATTCATGGTTATTTTTTAGGTACTTTGTAGTAACTTTTTATAAACTATCTAATAATTTTTTAGTATATTTGATGTTATTTTGAGTAACTTCTTGTATCTCTTTAATAACTTTTGATAAACCATTTAGTAACTTTTAATAATTTATTAACCTTCTGATGACTTATGTTTCTGAAAACTACTCGCCGTTTTCATTTTACTCTCTTTCTCTGTCTCTCTTATTACTTTTTCCCTTTTTTTCTCTTTTTCTAGTGGGTCGTACATATTTTGCCGCGCTTATAAGTGGTCAATGATACGCTTGTGCCACCATCTATCATTCATAACTGGTATTAAATTGTTCACGACGCCGGTAAGGTAGTTGTTTGTCTTGTGCTGCCATCTGTAAGCGACTATCAGTACTACTTTTGTGCTCCCGTCGATAAGTCAGCATTCTTCCAGTAGGCGCTGCCATAGCTTGCCTGTGGACTACACCGTTACCTCATTTATCTTTCCTAAGACAATAATTACTAGTACTACGTAACATTTCTCATCTATATTATGTATACTCTATTTTATTTTAGTGGGTTCTTTTTATACTGTACTTTTACAACACCAAGCTTCTCCAATATGTCTGGCTCTTGTTTTTTATGGACTAAAGAATTTACTGCTGCATCAAAGCCACAACAATGTATGAAATGCTGTAACATCTACCATGCCACGTTCACTAAGCTTACATGTGTAAGAAAAAATCATAAGAAGACGATAAAGATATGTGGTCCGTGCCCTGCTGAGGTAAATAAGGCCAGTGTACGCTCTCGCAACAGCTTCGTTAGCTCTTCCCGCAACATGAGTAATATGGTTAAGACACCTTTATAGTAATAGTAAACCATCAACTCCTACCATTCTTGTGGCACCATCTAATAATCAACTGCGCTGATCATAAAAATAGATAAAACTCAACGGTCACCGCTATGGGCTCACGGATGAATCCACTGGTAACTAGGTTCAACTCATTGGAAACTTAAATGCATGACTTGTCTACGAGTTTGTATCAACGTATGGATGCTGCTGAGCAACGTATTGACAAATTACAGCAAGATAATCTGCATCTTCAAGCTAAAGTCGATAGTCTAATGGCAGCAACTACCAACATCACAGCGTTATCACCGGCTTCGGATAGCTCCAAGCTACTGGATTATGCCAACCGTACGTTGTCTGCAAAAGTATCACAGCTAGCACTCCAACAAGAGCGTATGGTGCATGCGTCTAAGGATGCCCTCAGTAGCATTCTCCCACATGAATTCTGTAATTTACAGCTAGCAGTTTCAGCTATATTTCAATCAATCATGGATGCTACAATCACCGATGAAGATATACTATCAGTGCACCTTTTGCTAGGCTATTCGTTAGTACGTCGCAAAATGCACTATTTACCACTGCATCTTCTGTCGCTGAAGTTCCATCTTTGCACACAGTTCCGCTTCTTGTTACATTTAAAAGAGCCACTGCTGTTTGTGCTGCCATCACTGCAAAAATACGTAAAAGGAAGTTCCATACTTCTTAAATCAGCCCTACATGACTTAGTAAGGTTCAACGAATCCGGCAAATTACACCGTCTCTTATCAACGTCAACGAGTTTCTACCACCTGCTCTCCATCAGTTGAAGCTACGAATGCTAGAAAAATCCAGGGACAGAAAGTACAACTTTCTGACCTTTGCACGCAATGGAAATATCTACGCCAGAAGAAATAAGGACGAGTCTCCGCATTTTATCTCTATTGAAGACGACCTCAACGCTTTTTTATTCACAATCAAACCAATAAACAACACCTAGATCAACAAAAATTGAATTGTGCTAGCCAGGTATGTTCTCTCTCCCTCTCTTCCTTGTTACCGCCTTCTATTCTTACTACTTCACTCTAACCGCCTGCTACTTCTCTCTCTATTGTGAAGCCCAGTACTAGTGATGGAGGTCTTTGGGTTTTTCATTCCAATGCCAAATCTCTCCGAGTGCACATTGAGATGATAAGACTTTTCGTGGCATCTCGCTTCTACTTTCATTTAATAGCCGTGACAGAGACTAAACTTGATCCCAATATAGATGACTCTCTCGTGGCTCTTGAAGATTATACTCTTTTTCGCCGCGATCATAATACAAGAGGAGGTAGCGTTGCAGTTTGCGTACATAACTCTTCATCGTGTACCGTGCTATGCTCTTCTACACATGTCTGGAGTGGTAGACCTAGCTTACGAGAATATCTACTCTGAGAGCTTATATCTCGGATTTCTCCTCCTATCTTTGTCGGTGATGTATACAGACTACCTCATACGCCTTTCTTAGTGAACACAGACCTTATACCTACAGTCTCTACCTTTTTGCATGACTATAGTACTAAGATCTTACTCGGTGACTTTAATGCTGATACTTGACTTGACCTATGTCTGGTGGATGCAAATAAGACTATACTTGAATATTAGAAAACTGACACCCCTTTTATCGATGGATGTGACTTGATTACTTCGATTGTTAAATGCTTACTCTCACGACCGCCTCTCCATAGCTTTACTTTTCGTGATTATAGCTCCATAAACATCGCAGCTCTTTTTGATTATTTTCGCTTCTTGTATTGCTCCACATGTACGAGTGACTCTCCTCTAGATGTTCGCCTACACTGTTTATATGATCACCTAGATAATGCTATTCCTACATTTGTGCCACTTAAAGTTGTCACTCAGAGGAAAACTTATCGTCCATGGCTAACTCCTGCCCTTGTTGATTTTTACGTAAAAGAGATAGATTATACAGACGTTACAAACGTACTAGACTGCCTTCAGATCTTCGACAATATAGAATCGCCCGCGACCTTTTTCACAAACAGACTGAATCTGCTCGTTTACTCTACTTTCAGGACAGACTCACCCGACTTACTAAATCTAGTCACCTATGGAAGGAACTACGCCACCTTGGTATCTGCTCTTCCCCTACCAACTCTCACCATACCTTCTCTGCAGATGATTTAAAAAATTTCTTCGGTAGCGTGGCATTTAACCCTCTGTTGACTCCTTCCTTGACTCACTTAACGCTGACCTAAACTATAATCCCCAGTTCAATCTTTGTCCTGTTAGTATCGACAAAGTGAAAAGTGCTGTACATCCCTCTTCCTCTCAGTGGGGCCATGATGGTGTCCCACAGTCCATAATCGTGGCTGCTTTTCTAGTGTTAGGTTCGTTGCTCTGTCGTCTATTTAATGACTCGTTACAGAAGTCCCACATGCCCTCTGTCTAGAAGACAGCACTCAAAACAACAAAATTGTCTCCCCTCGAGACATGGGTGACATTCGACTAATCTCTCTTCTGTCGTACCTGTCAAAAGTCTTAGAGCGTTTGGTGCACCAACAACTCTACGATTATTTTCATACTCGTCAACTCATTGACCCATTTCAAACAGGTTTCCGATCTACAGCACTCAGACTGCTCTCATTAAACTCACGGATAACATTAGAACAGGTAAGAATAGAAGCTGAGTAACCTTACTTTTGCTATTCGATTTCAGCAAAGTATTAGACAAGGTCTGCCAAGTTACCTTATTGCAAAAAATATTAAATTATGACTTATCGCCATTAACCATTCGGTGGTTTGCCTCATACCTTACTGGTAGAAAGCAGGTAGTCTCAGGAGTCAGTGCTCGAGCCATTACTGTTTCTCATGTATATCGATGATGTATCCAGCAGTCTTTACTCCACTATTTGTCACTTAATCAACGCTTATGACTTTCAGATATACGTTGTTTCAGACAAGCTGAACTTGTCTTACAATGGGCTGATGAAAACCATCTTCATCTCAATATTAGTATGACAAAAGATATAATCTTTATCTCATATTTTTATATCAATAAGCTCACTGACATGCCTACCAAAGGAGTTTACATTAATAATACTTTTGTGCTATTTGAAAAATCAGTACGTAATCTTGGTATCTACCTCGATGCCAAGCTTAACTGGAAGGAATATGTCGCTTACATCTATCGTAAAAAAAATCTATGCTCTATAGACTAAATTTTTTCCGTCAAAAAACAAACTTTACCCTGCGTAAGCACTTAATTGAGATTCTCCTATTTCATCTTGTAGATTACTGCTGCGTCGCTTACTGTGATATTTCCAGTGAGCTTGATCTCAAATTGCATAGACTCATTAACCCCGGTGTTTATTATGTCTATGGTGTAACTAGCCGAGAGCACATTGTTCCGTATAGGATCTCTCTCGACTGGTTAACCTCTTTAGATAGGCGAAAATACTTCATTATTACAGTGCTTTACAAAATATTTAAACATCGTGCACGATTGTATCTATTTGACAATTTCTTATGGAACCAGTCAGATAGGTCCACTCGAGGTGATGTGAGGCTGTTGACTATACCGTCATCTTCTACTGAGTTTCGCGATAGATCCTTACTTGTTTCTTCGTCCCGCCTTTGGAACTGTCTACCTACTTCTTTCTATACCATAAATTCTATTTCCCGCTTTAAATCCACTATCTTCACCTTCCTTCTTTCCGTTGAGAGAGAGCATACTATATATAATGTGATATATTCTATTAAAGTCTCTTATTCAGATTTATTTATTTTATTGTTATATTGTTAATTTTTTATTTTTATTTTTTGTATGTTAATCTTAATTTACTGTTTATTACTTTATTAATTGTTATTCTTACACTTATTTATTCAGTTGTATATCATTTACTGTACTACAATAAAAATATTTTCTACCTATCTCTCTCTCTCTCTCTCTCTCTCTCTCTCTCACACTAATGATCTGATGCTACTAGACGAATTTCAAGGTATCTGAAGACACAAACGAACGATTAGAGAATACGAGACAACTTACTATTACAATAGGCTGTTCGATGCTCTTACTAACAATAATGCTTGGAGGGAGCTACGCAGCCTGGAGCTCTTACTTACGCATGGAGATGGGTTAAATGGTTTTCTTCCAAATGATCTTAATGAGCACTTTGCGGGTGTGTTAGTTTCTCCCCGGGATAATGGAGTGGAGCATCCAAAAATTATTGAAAACTTAGCAAAAACGGATTTTTTATCTAAAAATATTAACATCAATGATGTTATTCTTGCAGTTTTTCACTTCTCATCGTAGGCACTCAACGCAGGCAGTGCTGACGGCATTCCGCCAAGTGTCATCATTAATGCACTTCCGGTCATTGAATAGTAACTGATGGAGCTATTTAATCACTCTTTTTCAAGTGATGTTTTTCATAGCAAATAAAAAAGAGTGCACATTATTTCTTTGAAGAAGTACAGAGCACTCTCTTCACCGTCTGATTTTAGACCTATAGCGATGTTGTGTACGCTCTTAAAGGTACTGGAAAAGTTAATAGATGAACAATTGTAGAAGTATATGGTAGGTTCTCGCATTCTTTACTCCTTTTAAACTGGCTTTAGACCTGACCACTCCATGTAGACCGCTTTACTAAGACTAACAACAAATATTAGACGTGGTATTGATATAAAAATGGTGACGATATTACTGTTATTTGATTTTAATGAGGCTTTCAACACTACAATACCTATAAGATTACTTGAAAAATTAACGTCTATGGGATTTTCTAGGACAGCTCTTGAATGGTTTAACTCTTACCTCTCCGGTAGAGTACAGTCACTTGTTACATTATCAGCGGACAACTCTAGCTAGCTGAGCACCAATCTTAGTGAACCACATAGGTCTGCCCTTGGACCTCATTTATTGTCTGTACATAAACGATTTACGAGACGTATTTGACGCAAGAAGCATTCAGCATATTTTATACAAGATGTGGCAGAAAAGTAATGAGACTAGCAACACTGCAAGCTATCTAGCAATGCTGCGCTGTTGCCAGATTGCTTGCACGTGTATCAGTACCCTCCCATGGCTCGGTGCGAATTTCAACTCCTTCCGTTAACTACGTGATTTTTGTGACTGCTATTAGTGAAGTTGTGTTTTGGTTGTGCGTCTCGCAAAATGGAATATTGCAGACAAATGGATGCTCCGTCATGACAACGCCCCATGTCACATTGCCCTCTCCGTCACAGAACTTTTGATCTCGAAAGGCATTTCTGTGGTTCCACAGCCCCCTTATTCACCTGACCTCAGTCCCTGTAACTTTTTCCTTTTTCCTAAACTGAAAAATGTCTTCAAAGGACGTCATTTCGGGACTTTAGAAAACATCCAAAAGAGTGTAACGGACATGCTGAAGACCATACCGGTTGAAGACTTCCAGCGCTGCTACCAAAAGTGCCCAAGGGGACTACTTTGAAGGGGATAACATTAATGTTTGAAAAAAATAACTTTGGTAGATAAAAAATCAGTCTCATTACTTTTCTGCCACACCTCGTATGCTGAAGACCTCCAAATTTATACTCAGTTTGCTTTTGACTGTTCTAACGAGGAAAGAGACGTGATTCAGGGAGGGGCCAAGTCTGTATCAAACTAAGGCTATTTACTTTGGAAGTAAAATATTCGTTAACGAATTTTATAAAAAACAGGTTTTTATTGATCTGGGAGGTGGGGTTTGCATTCCTTTCTTGACAACTGTCACCAGTCTTGGAGTGGTTTTAGACTCGAAGCTAACATGGAAATCACACGTTGATAACGCCACTAAAAAAGTTAACAGAGTTTTTTATAGCCTTAGGTTCTTTTGAAAATAAACTACCCAAGAACTACGCAAGTGGCTGGCTGAATCGCTGCTCTTTCTTCACTTAGATTATTGTTCAGAGGTCTTACTGGATCCTTCTCAAGAACTTAGAAATCGACTTCAGACGTTGCGAAATTCCTTGTCAGATAAGTAAAGGTTCTCAAGAGAGATGTCTCAAGAATTGAATATAAAAATAATTAGAGAATGATAAAATAATAATAATTTTATCGTTTATACATTAATTACGTTGTATATGCATTTTTAACATTTTTTGCCATGCTAAGAAACGACATTAAACTGCACATGGATAAACTTTCAAAAAGCGCATACCTCCGATTCATTTGAAACTTCGTATGCGTATGTATTTCGACACCCTGAACACGAATATAGCGATGAAAATACCTGCAAATGTTTTTTTTTCCTTGGTATTGCCGATTATTTTGAGGCGATGTATACTTTCATATTTTTACACTTTGAGTGTAAAAACAGGACTTGATTATGAATTTAAGGCTCCAAAAATGCGCTGCAATAAAGATCTGATCACTTCTAATCTCACTCGAATATACAATATTACACAGAGCAAAACCATGTAATAAATATTTCCGACGACGATACAAAAAATCAAACCAACGAGAATGAGTCTCGATATCTGGACACTGGAGATGGCAAAAAGTTGATATCAAACAAACAATAAAAATAAAATTGACTAACAAACAAGTAATGGGGGGCTCCGCCCCCCAAACCCCCCAAAAATAACCCAACCCAATAAACCCATATATTTGAATACAAGAAAAAATTAAAAATTAAAAAAAATATATAAAAACAAAAAAATACAAAAAACAAAATATTTAAAAATTGCAAAAAAAAAAATAAATAAAAACATAAAAAAAAACCAAAAGAATATAAAAATAAATAAATTAATTGAAAAAAATGTATTTTCAAGTTCAAACTCCAACCTTCCCGCGGTAAAATGTGTAAGTAAGCTATTAAAGCTGAAACTAATGGAGTAATGGCGGTATAATGATCATGTATATGATATGTAGCCTCAAAATAATCAAAAATACGTAGGAAAAAAACATTTGCGAATATTTTCATTGCTATATTCGTGTTCCGGGTGTCGAAATACATATGTATACCAAATTCAAATGAATCAGAGATATGCGCTTTTCGGAAGTACACCCCTGCAGATTCATATTCTATGAGTATAAATACAGCTTTTCTATCTTTATTTTTTTTTTTTAAATTCGTATTTCAAAAAAACACGCTTTTTACAAAAAGACACTGTAACTTTATAAAAACTAGTCAAAAAAAAAAAAAAAATGCTGGACGCCTCATTTTAAAGGTTAAGCGATCTCTTTTTAACTCGCGTTAGTTTTTTTGGGCTACGATTATTGTATCAAATCTGCAGCAAGTTATAGAGAGATTAAATTTTGTTGTTTTTTATCTTTTTTTAACTGTTATAAAAAACATATGTTTGAATTTTTAAAAGTCAACAATGCGACTTTTTAAAGAGTTTTTGCTTCTCTCTCAAATGCCGTTAAAATTTTTGAGCTACGATGATTTTTTGCTGAATAATTAAATTTTTTTAGTTCTTCCGATTTTTGTATTGGGTGCGCCTAATCATGTTCAGGGGAGTATTATATGTATCTCTTTAAAAAAAAACATTTTCAGAAAGATAAAATATTATCATTTTATATATTTGTATACTTCTTGTATAATTGTATTATTTTATTTTATACTAATTAATTTTATATTTACAAACTTTATGTCGTAACATTTTTTTTAGAAGATTTTAAAAGATGAAAACCTTAATAATAAAGTTGTCCTTTTGACAAATGCAGTGTCACGTGTTATTCACAATTAGAAAAACTTTTATCTTTGTTCTTTAACTGTTTCTAAACCTATGGGTGTTTGGTTAAATTATTTTTAGAGTTTTATTTATTATCTAAATTAACCTACAGAAACTTGTTAAATCAATCAATAAATAATTGCCAAGTATTTCTTCTCTGAAAAAGTTTCATATTTTGTACATTAAATCGTATTATCTAATAGATAACAAATTTATCTAATTTTAATTTTATGCGACCAATAATATTTATTCGCACAATCAATTACATTTAACTTATCATTACATTGTTAGTCAAAATATTTTTTTCGTACTATCAATTACATTCAACAAACTCTTACATTCTTAATTATCTTTGTTTAACATCCTACTTTATTAAAAAATATTGATAATTTATACACAGAAAAATTAAAAATTTTATAAATTATAAATAATTTTTTAGAAATAAAATGAAACATTTTTTTTATTACGTTATAAAAAATGCAAACTTTAAAAATATTTATAAATAAAAATATTAGATTAAGACCTACTTACATAAATTTTATATTGGATGCAGTTTATATATTTAGATACACGCCAACCGTCCATCTGTTTCTCGTATTTGAATCACCAATACACTATTACTATTTAACAGCACAAAAATATTAATTTTATTATACTCAACGAAAATTCATATCTTTATTAAAGTGTTTAAGCTTCAAGCAATCACGTTATAGTAATCCGGTCACATGATAAACTTCTATACATTAAACTAGCCGGCCTATTCTCCCACCACACGATTAAATCGATTACAGCTCCAATACTGCGATACAAACACTCGAAATACTTTGTTAATACTTGTACTTAAAGATCATACTTAAAGATATAACATCTTTCAATGTCACACGCTTACGCAAAGCATATTTACTTTGTTTACATTATAATTCTGTTGACGAAAGACAGGGATGAGTTTGTTTTTGAAACCAAATCTATTCGTTTTAAAGTCAATAAATTTATAAATAAAATTTTATTAATATCTTTGCTACGTTGATAATAAAATACCGTTTGATGTATAGCATAAAATTTATTCATTAATAATACGACATTAAATAGTAGTAATTATTCGATTTTAATAAATATAATTTAAATGTAACAATGTTATTAACTAAAACTAAAATATAAGAAAATTAATTTAAAAGATAAATTAATAAACACAACTAAAAGTATGTTTTATAAAGTATATGCTATTTTATTTAATGAAATAATTCTTTCTTCTTCAGCTTTTAAAAAATTTCTTTTGAATTAAGGGGCGCACCAGCGCCCCGTGGTAAGTATTGGTACTAACTACAGTCGCCTGGCGCACCCATTTATACATTAAATTGATGCATGAAAAAATTAAAAAATTTTTTTTAATTATACATTTTAATATTTAATAAAATGTAATCTATCACCTTTGCTTTTTTTTATGTTCTTTCAAATAAAAAAAAAAGTATTAACATTCGTGCATTCGTTACGAAGATACGATATGCGCCACCAAATTTTCATCAAATCGCTCTTCAAGCATTTCGTCTAATATCTAGATTCATGTTAAGATAAGATAATCTGAACAAGATAATCTCTTGTTTTTATCTCATCATCTCTTTATATGTATATATATACTAACTATACTAAAAAAAAAAAAATATATATAGTATATTTGTAATAAATGTGTGTGTATGTATATATATATATATATATATATATATATATATATATATATATATATATATATATATGTATTATACATACATACTATATTTTAAAATAATTTTAAATGAAGCTATTTGTGTGTATATATATATATATATATATATACTATTTTAGAGGTTATTTGTGTATTGATTTGATTTATATATACCATTCTAGAGGTTATATTTTTAAAGATTTTAACGAACCCATATATATAATGTGTTGATAGTATTAAAAAAAATTAAATACGTATTGATACTATTCAAAAATTAAAAATGTTATACTTTTACTTAAAAGTGTTTATTGTTGGCATTATTTAAGTAAATAATAAATAAACATGAAATAATTGTGCTTAAAACGAAAACAATCAAAGGGTTATTAATTATGTTTACTATTTCTTCTATAGTGTAAAGTATTTTTTAAATTAAGATATAATTACAATTTAAATATATTCAAATTATGTATTTAAATATATTGAATTTTTAATTATTTCTTAATTTAAAAAAATACTTTACACTATACAAGAAATTTTAAATGTAAAATTAATACAAGTGTATATGGATTGCCATGCAACTTACGATTCAAATTTAAATCTTAGTTCTACAAGGGTTGCATAGCGTAATGGTTAGGGCGTCTGCTTTATAATGCGAAGGACCCGGGGTTCGATACCACCGTAGGTTAAACGCTCTTCTGCGTTTTTTTCCGTAAAATAATGTGTAAAATAACATGTGCGACAATGCGAATACACGATTAAATATGTATAATGCGTATGTTAAAAATATGTATAATCATAATGAAAAATAAAATTCTAAAATATATAAAATACTTAACTAAAGTTTTTATAAAGGTTTTAAAAAAGTATTTTAAAAGGTTTCATCAACTACTTACAATCATTATAATGATTAGCTTTTTGGTTTTTACACGAAAAAGAAATATGTAACCGTTCTAAAAGCTAATAATAACTATTTATATTCTAGCATTTATTGCATCTTTGTTTGTAAGGACATTTCCTAAAAATAAAAATCTAATAAAATCTTATAAACATTTATTAAATTTATAAAATGACGATAAAAACTTCAAAACATTAATATACATTATTGACTATTATTAGAGTCTAAAATCTACACATTATAAGATTTTAATATTACCTAATAAAAGCTAATAATCATTATGAAGAGTTACTTTTTGTTAATAACATTTATATACACGTGATTATTTCTGCTTGGGTTTCATGAAAGAATATTTCTTTAGAACAATCTTTAAAAATTGATCGTTCTGTTGTCAGTGCTAGAGCTGATAATATTATACTATATTTGATTGTGAAGTATTTGATTGTATTGATGGAGTTTGTACTGGACTTGGACATCCACCTACAGTTGTTGGAGAAATTGTTGCAGTAGTTAAAGCCTACACAACTCGAGTTGCTGATGGTGCTTTTCCTACTGAATTATTAGATGAAATAAGTGAAATATTACAAAAGAGAGGAGTCGAATTTGGTGTTACAACAGAGAGAAAAAGACGTCGTGGTTAACTTAATTTAGCTTTACTTAGATGTACAGCAATGGTTATCGGGTAAGTGCAATTTTTTTCAATAATGAAGATAACTATAAATTTATTTTTATTTATAATAATAAAATTTAGTTTATTAAAGTTATAAAATTCACTCATTAGTCTGCTTATTTATTGAATATTCACTTAGAAAAAAATTCAAGTAATTTTATATATTTTTCTAATTTTATTAAAAGTTTGTATCTACAATATTATTAAATTTATATCATTTTATTGTATTATTTTTATTATTTGTCTAAAAAGTTATTCAAGTAATTTTATATATTTTTCTAATTTTATTAATAGTTTGTACCTACAATATTAATAAATTTTTATTATTTTATTGTATTATTTTTATTATTCGTCTAAAAAGTTATAATAAAATTTTTTTTGCGTTTTTAATCAATAATATATTAATCACACAATCAATTGCAAGTCTTATTACATCTTACTAGGTTCCTTTGTATTTGCTTCGCAATCATTTTTTTTTTATTCTCTGCTACCTATTTTTTGCTCATGATCATACATAATAGTTTAAAGTTTCAAAATATTGTTTCATTTACTTTTGCACTGTATGATCTCTATCTATGGCATGGTATACAAACATTTATCATTGTACTTTTTTCAGCCTTTTCTGGATTGGGGAGGTGTTTCAGAATTTATCAAATACAATTAATTATTTGTTTAACAAAAATGTGATTATTTAATTAATCAAAAAGATTTAAAACTTAAAATGAGTAATTGTAAGAAAAAATTTTTCTAAAATTCAATAATTAATTTCTTTTCATTATTTATAAATATATTTTTAGAATTCACATTAGATATAGTTAAACGAACTTTTGTACTCGAAAAAAAATAAAAATAAAAAAGAAAATAGTCAGATATACAAATTAGATATTTTGATAAATTTCATGGAAAGTGAAGCATGAATTGATTTGACTCCTACAAATACAAACTTATTAATGTTATTTGAAGATTCGTTGTAATGATAAATAATTAATGTAAACAATTGGCTATAAAAATATATTTTATTAAATATTTAATCACTTGTTTCTTATTTTCCGCTAAATTTACAATTTCGTGCCTATTCATTTCCAATTCTCTATGTTCTTGCTAAAAGTAAATTAATGTTTATTTTATTAGAATATCATTATTTTATTTTTAAATGCCAGTAAATTAAAATTATTTTTAAAATTAAATTTTTATTTTTACTCAAATTTGTAAAACAATATGATCAAAACAGTTTATTTTTTTTGATTAAATAATTTATGTATTATATTAAATAATTAATTGATTTTATTATATAATACAATTTGAAAATAAATTTGTTATATAAAATATATTGCAAGTATTTGCATGTATTTAATTTATAAAAATTATATTTCTTTTATATTTATAAATTTATTATCTATTACTTTAAATTCAACTTAGGTAGCGGTCAAAAAATACATTAATAAAAAGGAAGATGATATTTAGCGATATTATTATATTTTATTGCTTTCTTTAGTCTAAAATATTTTAAAATTAAAGAAAATTTGAAAGTACGTTTATGAAAATTAATTATTAATTACATTTTTTCATATTTTTTAATAACAACGAAAACGATAATTTTTTTGTATTTAAAAGATTGTTGTATTTACATGTAGATATTCATTAGCATATTATATATAACAACATTGATGATCAGCTATCGTTAAAAAAAACGTGTTGATAAAAAAGAAAATACTTAGCAATATTATTTGATTTCACAACTTTCGAGAGTCAAAAATGCTGATTTTAAATATTCTTTTTGATAAGTTACTCACAGGTGCCATACTAATATTCGATAAATTGATAATACATGAAGAGAGCACAGAAAAATATGTTTAAACGACAACCAATACTTACCATAATTTTCTTTTTATTAAAAAGGTTGTATTTAGATATTTATATACATATTAAAAAAGCAAAAATATATAAAACAATTATCTCAATTAGAAGTTGTTTATTCAAATTACAAGTAATATTATTGAATCACTCTATCTTCATATTAAAATGCAATTTTTCTTATAAAATAGACAGTCATTGTAACGAAATTTCAATTTGGTAACGGTCGAAAATTTTGTTTGCAACGTAGGTCATTGTCTTCTTCCACGATGTATCGAATAATTACAGCGATGTTGCTGGCGGAAAATCGGATCCATTTACTGCGAGCAATTATCGGCGAAATATACATACACATACGCATGTCACACGCACACGCGTTTTAGCATGTCCTTTATCGCGTCGCGGAGGTCACGTAATTGCCCGTTACTTAAGATTCGAGAATCTTTGTTTCTATCCCTTTCCGTATTCCTCGCGTTTCTTTTTCCACTATTCCCCCTTCCCCTCCCGATCGTTAAAAACGAACGACTTAAATTTAACCGTTTTTTCCGAAGTACAAATTTGTGATTTCTTTGATTTTTCGTGCATCGTAAATATAAAAGTTATGGAGAAAAAATATTATTTTAAGTTAAGTTTGTTATATCAGAGTAGTAAAGTTTCTTGTGCTTTTTAATTTTTGTAAACTGTAAAGGTTTGATTTTATTTTAGTGAAACTTCTAGAAAATAAATTTAAATATATTTTTGATAGAAATCTAGTTCGTGGAAATCTAATGAATATCGAATCGACCATAAAAAGTTTTTTATTTTCTTTCAATATGTTACATTAGAGATAATTAAATTTTTAAAAATTATCGAAACAAATGTTTCAATCTAATTTTAAGAAATTTCAATCTAAGTTAAACAATCTTATCAAGCCAGCCATTTACAAGTAAGCCATTTTGTTTCTCATTTTTTGAAATACAATATAAATCTATTTCAATACAGTATCTCATGAATTTACTTATTAACGATAAATTTATTATATTCAATTATATCGTTAAATATTTTTATTAAATATTGAATATAATAATTTTTTAAGTTATAACGTTTTTAAAAGTATAAGATTTAAAAAAAATAATTTTATTCATTAATTCAAAATTGATTATTAACCTAATTAAAAAGCGTACAAAAACAAGACAGTAAAAACTGCATCTCCTAATTACTTTTCGATATTTCGATCACCTATTGAAACTACGTCCACGATATTTATCTCCCACAAATAAATTTACTGATTCATAATTTATTGAATAAAAAAATTTTTTCATTTAAAACTGACTGGGTGAAAGTCTTTTCTCATAATATCTATGTACTAAAATTTGAACTTTCAAAATAAATTGCATCGTACCATGATAATTATCGACTTCGGAATGGAATGCGAGTAACAAATTTAAGAATATTTTCGTAAGTTACAAATGAGGTTTATATTTTATTCATCGATGCGATAATGATTATTTTTTCAGTAAATCTTAATTAAAACGTAATATTTTAAATATAATTGTTGTGCACTATGGAAATATTATAGTTTTTAAAGTTTCACTAACTATGGATTGATTACGTATAAAAATATCAATATTAAGGTTTATGCAAAATTTTTGACTGTGTAACTATTTAGTATTTTAATTTATTCTTACGATTCTATTTTATATTCAATTCGATCTGAAGAAAAAATTTGCAAGTAACTCTTACATAAAAGGTTAAATAAAAAAATTAAACAATCCAATAGATAAGCTTGTTGATATGACGTTAGATTCGTTATCTTATTCAAATATATTTTGATCGACAAAATTTTGAATAATAAAGATTCATTGTTGTTATATATTTTTTAATTTTTATTAAATCTAGTGATTGTTTAAAAATAACCTTTTATTATAAAAATAATGTTTAAAATGTAATTTAAAATTAAAAAAAAATAGAAAGTATTATAATTAATTATTTTTAAAATTTATTTTTTATATTACAATATATTGTTGAATTTATGAATCATAATCTAACAAAATATATAGAACATCGATGCAATATTTGTGAAAAAAAGAAAAATCTCGAAATAATAAAAAAAAAAAAAAAAAATAAAATATATTTAATAAAATCAATAACTATTTTAAATTTTCTCTTTATTAATTTTATATAATTTCATAAAAATTTTTTCTTTGTACAACATAATTTTATCATAAAAAAAATATGCAATGAACAAATTGAACAAGCTTTTATCAATAAAATAAAAATATAAACATCCCGCGTCATCGAATAATAATTTTAATCGAATAATCTCCATCTTAGAACAAACTTCCTCCGTCAAAATCTTGTAGCAACATCATCGATCCTAATTAAGGTCTTCTTACACCGCCGGTTCAGCGACACCGCCGATACCCGTACAATTAGCCGCGACTGGCCAATCGCACACGTTCAATTCAACGCTGAAATGTAAATTATCCGGACAGGATAATACGTATGCTTGGCCGTTGCTGCATTGGCAAAATTTGTCGCAACGTTCGTTTGGTAAATAAACCGAGTCCCATGCGTCGATCTCGGGACATTCGCCGATACAAGTGTCCGAGTTTTCCCACTCGGGTGTCGTCGCGGATGGCTCGGTTGACGTGCTTTCCAACGATTCTTCCGGAATATCCGAACTCTCGGATGATTCCTCGATTTCGTTAGATGACGAGGTTTCGTTGGACGTCGTGGATTGACACACGACGAGCGTTACGCTCAAAAAGAGGACGAGAAGGCAGATTAGTTCTGTAAGGTAGGATGAAAT
This sequence comes from Chalcis sispes, assembly GCA_949987625.1. Lineage (NCBI taxonomy): Eukaryota > Metazoa > Arthropoda > Insecta > Hymenoptera > Chalcididae > Chalcis > Chalcis sispes. The sequence continues at coordinate 58,379,827 of OX465096.1, read as the reverse complement.
AGTAAATTCAGTTTGTTTGTTATTATTTTTTTTTTTTTTCTCATGCAGTGAGGTTAGTTTTGAGAAAATTATTATAACTTTACAAATCGACGATTTTTTTAACATTTTAATGTTTTGAGCTTTGACAAAGGGTTTGAATGTTCTGTACTAAAGTAAAAAATTGATTATATAAATAAGTAATAGCTTATTTATATAATAGTTGAAATAATCAAATTAAAAAATTTTGAATAACGTCACCTCCCTTAATAAATTTTTAACACAGTGATTGTTAATTCTTCTGCGATACTATTTTAAGTTGAATTTATAATCAATTTTTTAAGAAGATGAATGAGTAATATTTATAAAATATTGCATAATAATTAAATTTGGACTACATTTTTTAAATTCTATCACTTGGGTTTCGGATTAATTTTTAAATAAAAAAAAAAAAAAAAAATTATTAAAATATAATATAATAAACTTTATAAAACGAGTTTCATAAAATTTGTTAAAATTTTGCTGCACAAATAATAAAAAATTATATTATTTTTAAAATTTACATTTAAATCTATTTTCAAAGAAAAAGATGAAAAAATAATTAATAAAATATTAAAAATGAAGCAGCTAAAGTACTATATAAATAAAAATTCAAAAAAAAAAATAAAATAAAATAAAATAAAATAAAATAAATAAATAAAAACTTACTGTTCATATTGAATCCTATTGTCGATCAATTAATTCGCAATCCTGAATAACTAGCAAACTGATCTATCGTGTCGCAAATAAACTCTTTTTATATAATGTTCCTCCTTATCGCAAAGTCAACGGGAATTACAAAAGTCGCATATGTCTCAACGGGAGATTTATTTATATGGTATTTACAACGTGGATTATTTGCTTAACATTGAAACACCGCGAGGCATAAAAGGACCGTCAGTTTTATCGTTGATTCTTTATTAACAATAGTTCCCACAAAATGTATCAGTCGATTTAAAACTGTTACGTTATATTTACATGTAAATAATAATTGTAAATTAATTAATTTAATGGATTTATTAAAATCCTCTACTTTGGCGTTAGCCGGTGTCAAGTGCGCGAGGTTCGATAAAAGCAATTAAAGTATTACCCTTATTGCGAACGGATTAAAAAAGTTTATTCGCTTGATTCTTTAATTTGTTGATATATTAGCGTTTATCTTTTGCAATATGTTGCGTGAATAATGATAAAATTTTTTATCGCAGGTTATTTTCATTGTAATTCCAATTCTGCAATCGCAACAATTTGTAACGATTAATTTTACGTTACTTGCAATTTTTTATTTCGTCAATTAATATACTCTTCTGCTCCAGTTATTAGGAAAATAATTTAAAATATTAAAATTTTTTGAAGGATTTATGTTCTAAAGAGCTTTGGTTGAGCAAATAAAATAAGATATACCGAAAGACTGATGATTTCATTAAATCCAACGTTCGTGGCATTTGTGAAAATTAACGATGCATTCTTTTTATCACTTAAAAATTTGAAAAAAAAAAAAAATAATAAAAATAATTGAAATGAAATAAGTAAAAATTTTAAATTATTATATTAATTTAAATTATTACACTACAATGTAAGTTATATTTTCAAAAATGTTTGCGCTAGTTTACGGAAATTTTTTCACGAATAAAATACAAGATTAACTTTTATAAAAGGTGTACAATAAAACTATTTTTTTTTTTTTTTTTTTTTTTTTTTTTTTTTTTTTTTTTTTAACAATAACTGCAACGTCAAAGCCGTAAAATTTTACAATATTTTCGTATACTTCGAATAAACAAGTATACATATACGTAAATGATTCTTCTTATCATGAATCATAGAGTTTCTAGTAGTTTCTCTACTCGTTCGAATTAAAAATATGTTCATGTGCATAATCTACGTCAAGCGAGCAAATAATTTTAATAATTGAATAATATTCACGTGAAAAACACGTGCATATAGTGTCATTCGAAAATTTCGTAACAATAGCGGCCAAATTTCTAGATCAATCGCAATCTCATTTCTCGTTAAAAAGTAAAAAAACTTCTCATTTAGCAATAAATTTTCGACAATAAGCAGTAAATAAATTGATGCAATACTTTACTCTCTCTCTCTCTCTCTCTCTCTCTCTCTCTCTCTCTCTCTCGCTATCGTTTTATCTTTCGCGAAAAGGTAAGCCAAACGTCACAGGCCGTGCGACGATACGTGACAGGCAGAAAACTTGTCGTCGCTCTTATTTGTTTGCCGACATTTTATTGTTTATCTTTTTTTTATTTTTTTTTTTTTTTCCCCATTATTCGATCGCTTACTTTTCGCCAGCGCGGGCAAACGGCGCAAACATCGTAAAATGCGTTTAATGTAAATGTATGCGATTTAACGCTGAAAAATCATCGTTCGAAGGGAAAACGTTAAATTTCAGATCTTCCGCTGGATATATACATGTACATCGTTATATAACGGAAGTTTCTTTTAAGGCGAAGAACGAGCTAGGAGTTAGTTAACGCTTTATATATAAGTCGTCGTTCTTGCGAACTTTTCAAAAACAAAATTTACGTCGCAGCGTTGTGTTATATGCGCGTTCGAGCCTTGTTTTACTCTTACGGAGTTTCTTGCAATGTTCTTCGTCAACGTTGTAACTTTTATCGTTTCAATTCCCGTTAATTCTCCTTTTTCTTTTCTTTTACTCTTTTTGAAACATGGAAAACTTTTACGGGTTAAGTATGTATCGTATATTTTTCTCTATATTTTATTTTTGAGTTAATTGCTTGAAAATATTTTTCGATTTTTAATTTGTCCGTTAATTTTTTTCTTTTCAATTTTTAACTTATTTAAAATATTACATATAAATAATTTATTTTTCACATTATCGATTGGTAATAAAAATGAAAATGTTACAATTACGTAAATTTGAAAACAAAAAAATGGAATGCAATAGAAAACGCAGCATAATTGAAATTTCAAGAATAGCAGTTATTTAACTTGCGCTTAATGTATCAACGATATCTCTGTAACACATGCGGCTTAAAAAAAAAAAAAAAAAAAAAAAAAAAAAAATACGGTCACTCCTATTTTAAAACTAATGTTAAATTTTTGCTTTTATTTATGTACCCTAATGTACATAAGTATTCGGTAACGATGTTTGTAACACATTTGTTGATTTATAATCTTTTATAGTCTTTTATCGTAGAGTCTCGATTTCATTTATTAAAAGATACAGATGAAATTATCCATAATTAGCAATAAAATTAAAATTATTCATTTCATAATCAATTTGCGTTTTATTTAACGCCATTTTTTTCGTATCAAATTTCAATATCTTTATACAATAACAAAAATAGATCATATACAGTATAATAGATGACGATTGATATATAAGTCTATTTAACGCACTCACTCATAATTCAATCGACGACATTTTTTACCCTATTTATAAAGATAATGAGCGACAAAGTTCAATACGTAAATGTTATAAAAGTAGGTTCACCTTTCGTTATCGTTCGTTTCGTTAATTTCATGAAAAAAATTAATTAGACAAGTTATAATTAAGAATAACAATCATATTAGCAGAAAATAATAAGCGAATTAAATAACTTTAATAAGAAATAAGATAATCGTATTCACGACCACTGTCTTGAAAATTAATGAATGATTTATAAAAGTTTAATTACCACTAAATCGTGAAAAAACAAACTTTCATGTCCTCATTTTTTTAAAAGTATTTTTTTGTGTAATTTTACGAATGAAATATAACCATACAATTAAGAATGGAAGGACCAATAAATTTTAATTAACGCGAAATATGATAAACCTATTGATACGATCTAAAATTATCAAATCTTAAATTCGAAAATTGTAAGCAAGCACAATAAAAAAAAACTCGCTATACCTGAAAACGAAAAATTCGAAAACGCGGCGAAATTCCGGGTCGACAATTCGAATGGATAAAATCGCTCGGCGCATTTTCCACACAATCAACACCTCGAATCCACAAATTTCCATAAGTATGTTTCGTATACATGTTAGTAGCTACTTTGCAATCTTCATGAAAACTGTATTTGCGCTAGAAATTTTTCCGAGCTCTTCTGTCACGGGACTATTGTATACACGTTGAGAAAATGTAGAAGATAAAAAAAAAAGACGATTTTCAGGAGAAAATGTTTTTTATTTTAATATCAGACGCATATTTTCTTCTTCATTTTCACTCTTTCTTTATTTTCTCAACCACTTGTGAATATTTGCATATATATATGTGTATACTTACATTCGCAATGTAAAATAAGCTTAAGCAACGACGATATGAAACACAATTGTCCCAAATAGTCCAATCGGATTGGACTAAAAAAGTACTGCTCAAAAAAAAAAAAAAAAAAATTTTAAGAGGGTATTTTATTATAAAAAGTTCTTTGGGAAGGGTGTCAGGATATTAGGAAAAGTGTTTGCGGCCACAGTTTTTTTTTTCGAATTTTGTCTCGACAATGAAAGAATATATGAAAAACCGGTTGTTGCTATTGAAAAAATGTAAAATATTTAATTGTAAGTATTAAAATGATCTATAAAATAAGTGAATTCGAGTTAAAATTCGTTTATTTGTTTTCTTGAAAAACTCAAAATACAAAGAGTTGCTTTCTTCAACCTTTTGATTCGAAAAATAAATAAAGGAAAGCTGTTATACTGCGCGGTTTTTTAAATTCTTTCACTGTGTGTGGATTTCTAAATGATTTTAAAATATAACATAAATTTTGAATCAGTCGATTATATTTTTACATATAAATTAAAAAACTGTTATCGCGATATTATTTTCAATAAATTTAGCTTAATTAAAGCAATATTTCGCCGATTATTACAATTACTCTCAACGATCCTCGAATCGATTGAAAATAACAAACGAAAACTATTTCATTTACGATAAAATCCGCGTCTTATTTCACGCAAACTCGCCAATTTAACCATAATTATAATTATCGGCAGACATATCAGCAAGCACGAGAATAGATTACAATGACAGGCGCACGGTTACGTATAAGAGATTAGCTTTGATGTTTCCGTGCGCTGCGGTGATTAGATTTTAATTTCAAAGCTTTAGCTCGGCGATTTGTCATTAACTGCGTTAAACGCTGAATTTTCTGAGTAAATTTGTACGTTCGATACGAATTAGGAGTTGATACGGAACGATGAAGCGTTGAAATTATTACCGGATGATTAGGTTCTCTAATTATTCGTCATACGAGATGTTTACATTCGCGTTTTTCCAATACTTTGTAAAGCGAGCCGTCGTTAATTTATTATATTTTACCAAGAAAATATTATATCATAATTAATTCGAATTCGAATCGTTAAAATTGCTCCTCATTTAAATTCATATTATAATCTCAAGCGTTAAGGTATTATTTTAACAATTGGAATATTATACAGCGTTAACTTGCGATTTATACTCGATTTAATTATTTAAATAATTTTGTATCGTTAAACTGTATTTTAATGCAAATTTAATAATATCCTATAAAATAGAATATCGTTGTTATACATGAAATTTAAGACTTTCTTTTTGAATTAAATATATTTTTTGTAGCAAGAAAAAATAAAATTTTCAATATTTTATACAATATTGTACCTAAAAATTAAATATTTCTTTTTTATAATTGTAAAATTTTTTTAGAATTGTAAGAAATTTCGGTAAACAATTGAAAGAAACGACATGAAATTATTATTATAACGAACATTATTTATTTGATGTTGAAATAATGTTTACGTTTACATTTAAAAGAAAATTTTCAATAATTAACTTTATGGATTTTCACAATTAAAAAATGTATATAATGACAAATTTTATAAACGACAATAATTCATTTTAACGATAAAACAATTTTAAAATAGATTTCAATGTTTTAAGCATTAAAAAGAAAAACAATATATTCGAAATGATAATACAGAAACAAATGCCAAAAGTCGTCAATTTTTTCGTCCGCTCATTCCGAAATCACCCATGTATCCTTGTCTCATAAATTTTTAATAGGAAACCATACCCCCAAACCATCCTTTCTCTCTCTCTCTCTCTTTCTCTCTTTCTCTTGGAAAGAAAAAAAAGCTCGTTTTCTGGACCACAAGCTTGTTATCGAGAGAGAGAGAGAGAGAGAGAGAGAGAGAGAGAAAAGCAAAAGAGGAAAAGAGAGCATTAGCTGCGTCACAGTATCCACTCGTATGCGAAAAGGAGAGAAAGAGAGGCAAAATTTCGATCGCACTCGAGCCATAAATAAAGTCAAAATGAAATTGAATCTCTAGTACAGCGTTCTATCCATATACAACTGCATACCCGACGCACACAATATTGGCAAAAGCTCCGTCTGTACAGTTATGCACATATGCAACGCCTCTTCATTGTGGTGAAGCCGAAAGCTTTTACATGCACACGCCCCTACGCACGTTCGTATAAATATGTATATACAAATACATCTGTATGTGTACGCGCATCCAAAGCAGTAGCTGCACTAGCATCGAAGCAAATCCAATCTATTTGCCGATCCGATCCAGAATTTCTAGCTTCGGCGGTATACGCACACGCGTATGTGTGTGTGTATATGTATGCAAAAGTGAGATAGAGAGAGAGAGAGAGAGAGAAAAAGCAAGAGAGATAGATAGATAGAGCGAGAGAGGTTAGTTCATATTCCACAGAACCGCGCGCTCACAATAGCAGACTCGCCCTCATTATTCTCTGATCAGAGCGAGAGAGAGAGAGAGAGAGCGCCATGTAAGTTCCATCTCGGCGACGATTGTCCATTGTGCATAAGTTAACGCACATGGGTACCATATCTCCTAAACGTTGCCTTGAATTCTCATATTAGTATATATATATATATATATACTCAGTGAACTGACCATGACATCTTTGATAGTACACGGATGTTAATACAGTTATTCCTTTCATTTAGAAGATTATCTTTTTCTATTGTTGAAAAGTGCCATGTGCACGAGTTGATAAAAATGTTCGAGTGGCGAATGTATGTGGAAACATTGAGCTGCATAGATGTCGAATGTTTTATCGAACATCGATATCGAAAGGTCTTTCTATATCAACTTTATTAATGAAAGAAAGTATAGAAATAAATAATACTTTACACAGCGAGAAAAAATTTAATGAAATGATAATGTGTACGATAATATGTATATCAAATGCGAAGCAGGAAAATTATTTAAATATTGAAAAACTAGATAAAACATTTTCAAAATATATTTATTCATATTTACTGTATTAATAATTACGAACGTGGGATGATAATTTTTGTATAAATAAATAAAGTAAACTAAATATAAAAATAAATAAAATAAAAATAAATTTGCCGTTCAAATAAATAAATTTTTTGCACATTGACGTACGTCTTCAATTTTGGTAAGTTTTTACAATAACGTAAATTTTTATTATTTTATTAAAATGAAGCCATGGTAAATATAAAAAAATACATTTATTTCAATTATTAAAATTTCCTACTGATGGTTGTAAATTTTTATTCTACAATTACATTTTATTAAAAAGTACACAATGTAGGGGCTTAAATTACATTAATTCAAAACCTAGCATTTTTGTTTTTTTTTTTCTAGTTTCATAATAATCAAAACAGAAAAAAACAATATTGTGTAAATATATGAATTGAGAAGATCTCGCTTTTCTCTCTTTTTTTTTTTTATTGCATGAATAAAAATAAATTTAATCGATCAGTGTTATTAATTTGTAAGTATCTAACAATATAATTAACAGAAAGATTTAGATCAAACGGTTTCATCGATAAATAAATAGTCGTATCTTGAGCAAAGTTTCGTGTCCTCATTTTCTTTAAAGTTCTTGAAAATCTAATTTTAAAATGTTTTGTACACTCAAAGTGCAATTATACGAATATACTGGAATTACTTCGTATTTTATTATCCGTTATCGCAAATACTTCATAAATTGTATCGTAATTATTAAAATGCAATAAAAATTTCTTGCAATTACAATGATACAATCGCATTCGCTAAAAAAAAAAAAAAAAAAAAAACAAAAGTATCGTAGTCGTATCAAAGTCGAAATTATTTTTTGCATTGTATCGAAGTTGATTGATCGTCATCCGAAGAAGGAATAATTTGATCAAATAATATTTTAAATGCGAAAACTGTAAGCAAACACAATAAAAAGCTGGCTATACCTGAAAACGAAAATTACGAAGACGCGGCGATATTTCGGGTCGACAATTCGAATCCACAAATTTCCATAAGTATGTTTCGTATAGATGTTAGTAGCTACTTTGCAATCGTCATGAAAACCTGCTCTTTGTATTTGCGCTAGAAAATTTTCCGTGCTCTTTCGTCATGCGATTGTTATACACGCATCGAGAAAACGTAAAAGATAGGAAAAAGGAATTTAAAGACGAAATGTTTTTTATTTTAATATCTCGTGCGCATTTTCTTCTTCATTTCTACTCTTACGTTATTTTCTCAACTACTTGTACATTTAAATATACGTATATATTTACATAAGCTTAAGCAACGATGATGCGAAATGCAATATCTCGAGGGTTTTATCAATAAAACGCGTTGACTTTGACTTAATTAAAAACTTTGAAGGAAAAATAAAGAATAAAGCATCCTTTTTTATAACGAATCTTATCTAGTTTTTGTCGATTTTATTTCTTTTTTCTTTTTTTTTTTCTTTTATTATTTTTTTTTTATTTTATTCTTTTTTTTTTTATTTTTAGTTGCACACATATACATTAATAAAAGCTTTCTCTCAACAGCGACTAAGAGAAAATGAAGATAAACAAGAAAAGTTCGACAAGAGCTGTCGATTTCTCCTTATCCTCACTATTTGATGTCTTGGTAGATGCAAGGCGTGAAAACTGCTCGGATTAAGCATCAACGCGATTATCGGAAAAACGATAGTCTGCCTATCCTCTTTCTTTCCTATATTTTTTATACGATTGATGCTTAATGGCTTTAGGATTTCGATGTGAAGGAGAGATCGACCGACTTACTGCATATATATATATTTATTTTTTCTAACTATTAACGATTACGCGTATAAAACCTTGAGAATACTTCAGTTGCGAGAGACGTTATACTTTTTCGGCTGTATGAAATTCGCTTGTTTTTTTTTTTTTTTTTCTTTTTCTATTCAAGAACAAATCGATATGAATTCATTGAAGCATAAACTAAAAGGAAAAAAAAAAATAAATAAAAACGTAGTTATACTTAAGCCAGAAATCACGTGCTGAATAAGGACGACGTAATTTTTCAACGTCGCATAATAAAGTAATAAGAGTGCGTGGATTTATGCTACGGCGAAAGATTTATTTTTATGCGTTCAAGAGGATGATTTGATTTTTAAAAAAAAAGTATAAAAAGTTTGCGATTTAAATAATAAGAGATCGTTGAAGCAATTTTTTAATTTATTTTTTATATTTGATAATTTAAATACGATAAGCATCAAACGTTCTTTACGAGTGTATATAAAATATACAATAATGGCCAATGGAATATTACGAAAATAAAATAATATACCGAGAAAATTGTTAAAAACTCATTTTCACAAATTTGTCGCAAAATTACAAGTCACATCGTAAAGTATCCTTTTTAAATACAAATCCGCTTTCGAGACATAAGAGCTTATGTATATAGAAAAGATGTGAACAGATATAGGGAAAAAAGAAAAAGCGAGTATTTCCTATAGGAAGGAAAGTTCGATTATGGTTAAGTCTTGCTTTTACAGCGGTGTAATAAAAATTGAAATTCCAATTTCAATTTCATTGACTAGTCTTAGAATGTATATACATATACATCTATAGTATATACATACGAGATAAAAACCAATTTCGCGTAAATTCTGAATTTACTCCTTCCCTATTTCTCTCTCGCTAATCCCTCAACCCCTCAAGGTTTTAAACTCATTGACTTTGCAAGACTCTTTTTGGACATTATTATTATTATTATTATTATTATTATTATTTTAATCATAACCTAACATAGCTGTTTACTACTTTTTCGTTATATTAGAGAAAAGAACCTTTAAAAATATAATAATCTTCATAATTTCTGATATTTAACAATAATTATTGTTTGCTTTTTCTTTAAACGTAGTAATACCTATTTAAAATGTTACAAGAACTTTTAATCCTCATTATTATCATCGAATTACAAAAGAAAATAAAAACGAATGCAGAATTCGCTAAGAAAACTGAAGGAATTTTTCCCGAGAGATAGATGGAATTTACTTAACGGGTAAGAAATATTTTATAAGTATGAAAAATATGACAACAACATAAAGTGAGTGTACCGATAGAGGTAAATAAGATATTGTTACATTGTATACATAATATACCGAAAACTTAATCAAAATCGAATGGGAATTTTGAACAAATAAGAATGTCATATTATAATTTAAAAGTTACATTCACAATGGTATCTGCAAAAATGTCATCTTATTTAAGTTTGATATTCGAGTTAACGGATCTTTTTGTTAAATTTATACATATACGTATATATGCATACATATATAATATGAGGTGTATAATCGTTACTTTTTAATCATTAACTCTTTACAATTACAAATTTTTTAATTCTCGTGTATTTCTTACGCACATATTAATCTAAAAAGCAAACGCGTTATATACATAATTCGAGACGAAAACTCATAAAAAATTCAACGCGTTTAGTCCAACAAAAGAACGAATCAAATTTCATTCGTCGATTTCAACGTTCATCAACACATTACACACATACATTTACGTATAGATAACGAGACAACAAGTCGACTTTATACGAAATGTATTAATCGATACGCGCGTTCGTTTCGCGGCTCGCCGAGGCAGACAGAGAGACGTACGTATAGTATACACAAGTCGGCATCGAATATGGGTTGACTTTGGTTGAACCCATTGCCCGAAATAATAATTCATCGGTGCTCTCTCGTTTTGCCTCGTTAAACATCGTCGCGATTATCGCGCGAGGAAAAGTCGAACTGCGAGCGAGTGAATAGTTCAACGTACGCGTAAATAAATAATTATCCTTACCGTAAGTTTGCGTAATAACCATTTCCTCCGCGAGATACGCGCAATGTGTACGTGCTTGTGTGAGTGGAATATCCGTGCGCGTATGCATACACGTGAATTAATTTGTGAACAACTAAACGAAGAGAATTAACGAACGAACGAGGCGCTTAAACGTACCGTATTAATAATTTTTCTTATTCACTCGAGATGTGCGTTGCTATTGGAATATTTGTTCGTTCGGTTCGTTTATGTTTACGAGAGTTGTTAGACTTGAGAATAACGCTAGAAATAGAGAGCGACAAATGGAAAATAATTAACGCTCGGGTGTGCGAGGTATTTAATAACGATGATCGATGCGACGTGGCATTTTAATTATAAAATTTTTCTTCGTTTTATTCAAATAAATTACAAACGTTAATGATTCGTCTTAACGATTGCCTCTCCTATGAGCATATCCAAGATTTAAATATATAAACTAACGAGCTCTTCGACGTTGCAATAAACTCTAATTGTGTACGTTCAATAATGTACACATTTCACCGCAACGTTTCTACTAAGTTTTCACGTATTGGATAAATTGCGAAAATTCGATTTGAACCGAACGTTGTATTTAATCGAGGTCATGTATTAATTAGTACTTAATGTCCAACTTTTAAAAAATACATTCAGCCACGAAAAGAAAACTAATCGGAAATTATCTTTTTTTAAAATTTAACTGTCGTTAATTGACTGTCTCACTTTATAATAAATTAATTTAATTACATTAACGCAACGAGTATTTTCTAACTTTGTCATATCGCTTCATCGCGTTTAACTGATTTTTCAAATTAAAAGGGTTATTATCGAATGAATTTTAGCGCGATGACGATGTCATCTTTCAGCCTTTCCTTGTATCTCCGCGAATTAATAAATGTTTTGTTTTCGCCATGTAAAATTATTATTACTCTTAGTTTTAAAAATTTTATTTTAATTAAACGAGACATGACCTGACGATGTTGATTTTAAATTTGTTAAAATTTAAAATTTAACATATAAAATTTAGTAAACAATAAATAAGACAAAATTAAATTCGATCCATTTAAAAGTGTACATTCAAGCACACCGAACGAAATTACAAAAGAAAGAAGAAAAAGCTATAAACAATTTTCAAAACTTAAAAGTCAACGTAAACCAATGATTCGCGAAAAAAAAAAATAATAAATAAAAAAAGAAAACAGAAATTCCACACCTTTCTGAACGCATTCGTCATCTCCTCGTAATCGCATTATCCATCATAACTTTCGAGGCTCGTATACACGTATATATATATATATATATATATCGCGGCAAGTCATACAGGCTCGAGTATACGAACTATATTTGCATTTGTCGAGAGCGCGACACAATCCGACGAGTTTTGCGAGCCGTTAAATTGATGCGCGCGTGTGCACATTTCATGTATGCAGTAAGTATACCGGATCGCCTTGCGAGAAATACGTTATACACATGTTGCAATCAGTAAATTGAGTTACCGATGTACTCATATAGACACCCCCCCCCCACACACACACACACTTACACATACACGTATATATATATATAGACACGTATAGAATCACAATTAAATCCTATCGGATATGTAAATTAGACTTGGTTGCAAACGCTACCGACTTGTGAAGAGAAATCGTGGCGAGGGATTTTGAACGTTTGACTTTTCGGCGTTCGTAAGAGCCCGCAGATGTTACGATTTATATATACAATATATATATATATGCGTGTATCGCGTGGCTCTCTCCTCCAGTTTAATAAACAATCGTGGATGCGTATACTCCTTTTTGTCTCGATTTCGAAAATTAATTTACTTATTTGTATTTAAGATACCTCGACACATTAAATGGGACTTTCAATTTTTTCTTTTCAACAAAAATCATTAAATCAGCCGAAAATTATCATAAGAAATATGTTCAAAAACTTTGCCGCATGTGTTTCAAACTCAAATCATCAACGAAGGCTGTAGCGACTCTTGCATTACTCTCGGCTCTCTACGTCCGTTTCTCTGTTCGTTCGCAATAACGTTGGCGAGAAAAGAAATATCGTCCAGGTGTTGTCCAGCGCTATTCGGAAAGTATAACGAGAGACGATTTTCTCACCACCTTTCTTCGCGTTAAACGAGCGAACAGCAAGTTGTAAAGATTAGTTATCTTTTACGGTAACGGTTATACGTACGCTTTGTGTATAACGAAGGTGTTTTCACGAACGTATGTATACTTGTGAACTCTTTGTCTCCATGAGTATATATGACGGTTTTTACGATCATAATGGGCGTAACTGCGAGAGAAATTTAGTTGCGTTATGTTATTTTGCGTATAACGTAGATGATACGGGATCGAGACAGTGGGGTTCAATCGGATGTTCCGTAAATAAATTTGTCCGTCTGCCGTATGTTGAAATTTTTAATGGCGCTATTAACTAATTTAATTTGGTGTTCTTTCGTATTGCTAAAAATTTTAAAATATTAAATAATAAATAAAATTGAAAATCGTTTGATTAATTAATCTTAAGAAATATTATTTTGATAACATTATCTCTTTTAAGTCATATTTACTTGAATAGAATCACGTATAAAACATATTTCTATGATTATAACCCAATTTTAATTAAATTATGATATTGAATCCTTACTAGGCACAAGAGACAGAATATAAACTTCGGTAGATTTTTATTTTATCTTACATTTCGATTTTTCTCATTATTTCTATATTTTTCTAACAGCTAATGGTTATTTTGCAAAGTATAATAAATTTTCTCAAAAAAAAAATATTTCTACATATAACGAAACGAAAATTGCTTGGATGAATTTTATTCCCATATGCAGATCGAAAATAGAGTCGCAAAGTGTTAAATTTATTCACGTAATTAGGAATGCTGAATTTTATATGTACGTGAAAGCGCTAATACAGGATAGAATTATGGAGGAGGCAAAATTAATATCGCGAAAAATTTGATGATAAAATACAAACGATTTTTTACAATTTTATCATCGATTTTAAATTCTATTTTATTTTCGATGGATAAATTTTAAATGTCTAAGCTCGCGACTTTGTTTATGTTTCGTGCGGTCTTCAAAGACTTATATTGTTTACATTTTCTTGACCACATTCTTTCGTCATTACAATTCTTTCTTAGAATGTTGGCCTTTTAAATAACGAATCGACGGACTTTTAAATCAATTTAAATTTCATCGATAATATATCAAATAAATATTACTAAAATTCGGAAAGCGCAACATTGCATAAAAATTTATTATACATTATGACGAAATTCATTTTGATTTTTATTATTCATTTAATGTTATGAATTATTCAATAGAAATATTATTAACACAATTATGTATAAATTTCAATTTTTCCATTTATGATAAAACGCATATAATAATTGTTGATTTTGAAACGTTTCGTAATAAAATTTTATACACATTCAGAATAAACCAATTAAGCATAATTTAAACGTTGCGCAGATAATTTTAAAATTATTAAAATCAAATATTTTGTAAATTCATGCCGCATGAATCTAAATGTTTGATCGGGTATTAAATAGTCACATTAAAATGCTCGAAAAATTATTTTATTCAATCACCGCATTTACACCCGTACGGCAATTTGAAAAATCTTAATTTTAAATCGTCGGATTGAAATGTTTGCTTCCCATGTGGCAATGACAGAAATTGATGAAGTTTGTAATCTTGCCGACAGGATCCTTTTTCACACGATTGATCTGATCTGCATAAGCGATTTAAATAATATTAATAAACTTTTTGACAATGGCAATAAAATTATTTTTAAATCGATGCTCGATTGTTAAAATGATTTTTATGCATTTATATAAAATTATACAAAACTTGAAACGATGCAAAATTTTATTAACTCTATGCGTAATTGATAATTTTATTGACATTTCGATTTTATTTATCTTATAATTAATAAATAATCGAATAAAAAATTCCCGACGAACTTTCAAACGACGAGTTGAATAATATTCAACCTCTTAATTTATTGGCAATAAATTCAATAATAATTTCATGAATAACTTATTAAAATTTAAATAAGAATTTGAAAAATTTAATATTTAATATATTTAATTATTCATGTATTCGTTTTGAAATTTAATCGATTTTAATAAATTTATGACAATAAAAGTGAAATATTTAACGACGTTTCAATATACCATTATGATGTAATATTTTCATTGATTGCATAATTAAATAAAAAAAAAAAACAAAAAAATTACTTACAAGCATTCGATAATCTTAGCTTTTTGTACGAATCCTGGAATATTTATAATAATGTATCGTTGATTGTCATCGGCAATTTCGTTCGTAAACTCGATCGTTTTTATCTAAATCAAAGTAATACATTAATAAATTATACTAATTTATCCTTTCTAGCAAATACTAAGATTTGATACTAACATTTTATTATAATATTTTATTTGTGGATAACAATACATTTAATAAAATTTATCGTTGAAATATTATATGTATATATATAACAATGTAAAACAAATATGACTTTTTTACTCGCTTTTTTAGTATCCGTAAAATTTCCATTGCAAACTTACCTCTGTTTTACATTCAGATGCAAGAGTTAAACTTATTTCCTGCAATAAGAAATCGATTTATTTACAATGTTTTTCATTTATAAATAGTTTAAATTATTACATAGGTTTTAAAACGAACGATACAATATAAATTATTGATGGTACTTATGTAATCTTATGACTATAAATCTTTTTAATATGATACTGAAATAAAATAAACAAGCGATTAATTATAAAATTTAAAGTACAATTGATTGCATAAATAATAATGACATTTTTATCTTTCAATCGAATAATTTTTTGTTAAATTTTCAACCGTAAATTTGTATAAATAGCAAACAAACAATAATTAATATATTATAAAATTAACGCATATTTTGATATTAATTTACAACAAATAATAATAATAATAATTTTACTTACAAAGAAAACGAGCACAAATACGAAAAATAAAACTTTTCTCGAAATCATGTTAGATAAAAAAAATAAAAAAAATAAAAAAAAAAGAAAAGATGTTTACTTTGTTAAAATAATCGACGCTTACAACTGCAAAGTCTCTCATTGACTGTAACAGCTTTTGAATCAAGCCTTGTTTTTATGTAAAAAGTTATCGCATTCATCATTAGATGTCACTCTTTCACTATACTCGATTCTTTCTTACTTAGTAATTAATGCGTGCATAAATTACATACACACATGCGTTGTATGTTATGAATTACAACGGTTACATAATTAATGCATAAATAATTTATTCTTAGTATCAGATGATCTTTATTTGATTCTTTATTTGTATTTACTTTCAATTTTTAACTTTATAAATAATAATAATAATAATAATAATAATAATAATAATAATAATAATAATAATGTTTTTTTACTTTAATAATCATTTTGAATTTTTAAATAAACATTGATTTTTCTACCAAGTCTTATCGTAAATCAATTCAATTAACGTTTGGAATTGATTATTTTTGACTAGAATACAATTATAAATGTGCATAATTATGCCGCGTGAAAAAAAACTAGACAGTTCGAAGGTCTACTATTCTTTATTTAATATTCCTCTTTCTCTTTCTTTTTTTTTTCTCTTTTTTGTTTTTTACAATATTTATTGTCAAGCATAACATTCCGCTCGATTAAAATTTACTATTCGAATAAGTTATTCGGAACTTTAAATGTTTTATTCGGTAGATTTTTGTTTAGTTCAATATACAAAATCAAATAATATAGTAAATGAATAAAAATTTTTCTCATAGCTTGGATTAAAATTTTTAAAATTAATCCAATCCATTATTTTATTCGGTTACTTTTTTTAAACAAGAAAAGGTAAATTCTCTTATTGAATTATCGGAAAGTAATATATTGTTAAAAAATTTATTAATAATGTTCCGATGTCTTTTTCAATTTATTTTATTTATAATCTTTTATACGTTGTTTAATTATAAATCTTACTTTGCAGAAAATTGCAATGAAGCATAATATTGTCAAAGAGAAGCACTTATCAATTTTTTATTCCTAAGTAATATTTTATTAGTTTATGATGTATTTCGTATTAATGTTTTACATGGAAATGAGAAAAATCGTACTTTAAGAATAAAGTTTTCATTTGAAAATCTATTATCGTATAGATTTATACTAAAGTTAAAATAGCATGAATAATTTATTTCAACGTCATTAACGTAAAGTGTTATAAGAAACGCATAAATAAAAGAAGAGATGGAGAGAGAAAGAGAGAGGGAGAGAGAAAAGAAGAGCATTTAGAAACTTTATGCGATAAAAAAAGAAAGTTTCGGCAAAGCCCTAATTACAAATTTATACTTGTTAAATGCACATGATCTGTAAATCAAGTTTTTTTTTTCCATTCACGAGACTATTTAGTTTAAAGTTTCACGCGGGTGTTTGATCTCTCGTCTGTGACAATGAGTTTTCTAACGATAAAAAAAAAAAAGTGAGTTTTTATACATGGTAGTTGTGTATTCGTTAAAGCTCTTAATTGTTGCTTATCGCAATACCAATAAATACAGTGAATAAACATTCCAATTCAAGTCACCCCAATAACTTTTCACTCGGATCGATTTTCATTTATTTACATCTCAACGTATACGCTTATATATGCATGTATATGTATATATAAATATAAACGTTTGTACTGTATTTTCTATGGAATTCATGATCAAAGCGCTATATGTATACAAACAGTACTATAAAACGTACTATATGTATATATGTATACAAACAGTGCGCGCTGTAAGGTTAGTAGATATACACCGTAAGCTATCGACCGTTTATCTTACGAGCTTTGTAATGGACGTATACTATGCTCGTTATCTCTTAAGGTGCAACGTAATGATTATAGCGACTGGATTCGAATATATACATGTCGAATATGACGTTAAGTGGTTCGATTAAAATTAAAATGCTGCATCCTCCTTGTGACTGTATGTGTAATCGACGCGAATATGCGTTCGAATTAAATTTCTTATCGTTTCTATAACATAAGATACCAGACAATAACATATACCTTTATTCGTTTAAAGTTACAAAATTGAAAAAAAAAAAAAAAAAAACACCTCTCCAAGAACATCCAAACTATTCGAGCAGTCAGAGTCAAACTCGCGCGGAGAATTTGGGTAAAGAATCGTTGTGAGTATATGCACGCTTGATATATATATATATACGTGTGTACATATATGTAGATAATACACGAAACGAGACCGAGATTCGATCTCGATGGCTGGATAAGGTAATACTTTTTCCGAGCCAATTTTCTCCGCGGATCCAGAAGCGAGATAAACGCTATATAGCGACACCGTGGTGTTGTAATGTGGAACGTTGAGAAAGAGAGAAAAAGAAAGTGAGAAAGAGAGAGAGGGAGAGAGTCGTTTATTCACGAAGAGAAACGCAAGAATAAAGAAAAAGTCGCTAATGCTTCTATTCTATTTCTTATTTCGATTGTTTTTTTTTTTTTTTTTTTTTTTTTTTTTTTGGGTAATTTGTAGGAGCTTGACCTATCGTTTGTTCTTGTTGCTTTTACGCGTTGCGAATAAAATCTGCTCATTGTTTCGCGCGACTCGGTCTTGAATGTGCACCAACTTTTTATCATTAAAATTGAAAAAATATATTTTTATCCGTCCCCGACTTGCCGTTTTTATTTTTGAATTTTTGCGATTTTATTATTTAATAAAATCAATTTGTTTAACACTCTTGTTTATTTATACATTATAAAATATCTCGAATTTTGATCAAAAAAAAAAAAAAAAAAAAAAAAAAGAAAAAGAAAAGAATACGGTAAAACGTTTAATTTGAAATCAATCCATAGACGCATTAGTCGCAAATAAAACACTTCACCGTACTGATTGCAATTAAACTTATGGTACTATCTAGAGTCACGCACACGCGGACATTTTTAAAGAGTTAACCTTTGATTCATAACCGAACAAGCGGGCCTTTGAATCGTCGAGTTTTTTGAAAAATTCTAACTGGGGAAAAGAAAATAAACGACGTATGAAAGAATCGATGGTCAATCGAAATTCTAGGTGCTCGCTGAATTCGAGAGAAAGAGAGCGCGAGAGAGGACTTTCTCGGTACGTACGATCGCGCGTGTAGGTTAAAGTTCGATTGAGTGTCGAATGAAGCGAAAACTCAGCCGAGTATGTACTTGGAAGCTATCGGGTGGTATATCTACTATCTACTCGACTTCGTTTCTCCGTTCGTTTCTCTTTGAACTTCGACACTTCGCACGTAATCGAATGCGACGCGATTAATTCGCTTTTTCATTATTCTCGCGCTCTTTTTCGAAATGCCTTTTCGTTTTTATTTTAGGTTCATAAATTTTATCCGCTTCATTTTTTCATATATTTATATGAAAAAATCGCTCGTTTAATCTAACGATTGTTATTGTTTCTCATAAGGTATTGACAAATAAGTCGATATTTATTTATTTATATAACACCATTTAAATACCATACAAGCATTTTAAAATACAGATAAATCTAATAGAGGTAAACACCTTTACCGATCTGTATATTAATATAAATTGAAATAAAAACTTATAAATTAAAAACGAATAACATTATATAAAATATAATAATTCAAAAGTCAACTTCAAATTCTAGTAAATTATTAAAACATTTTTAATTTATCAAAATACTTTAATATATTCTTTATAAAATCTCTTATTTTTCTTTTTAATGACTGTCCATTAGAATTGTGATACTTTTTTTTAATTCATTTCGCTATTAATTAAATAAATGTATCGCCTCAATCTGTAACTATTTTCCATATACTAATAGTTTTTTTACCCTATAGGAGCTAACAATTTTTCATCCCTTCTTAGTGTACCGGCAATTCAAATTTTTTTTTAGCGTTTGATAACGACAAGTCAGAAATTGTAACAGTCAAAGGTGTTACATGATCGTTTTATACGAATCATTCCGCGCTATTATACCGAAATCAATTACACTTGGAAAGAAGACGGTATATTTTCTTTGGTATTGAAGTTTACATAATTGTTTTTTATTTTTCAGATATATTAGATAAATATTAAATATTTTGATTTTTTTATTATGTAATTTATATGCTTATCAAATTTCATATTATAATTAAAAATGAAACCAAAGTATTTACAATTATCAACTCTTAATCTCTTGGTAAATTATATCAATATTTAGTCTGTCCAAAATAATATCGCAATAACTTCCAAAATTCATATACATATATATTCAGTTTTGTTTGTATTTAGAGGTAGTTTATTTGTTGCTAACAAATTTGCAACTCTAAGTGTATACATATACGAATTCTATCTCCTGTTTCGGTCCACCTATTATCGCTGGAAACGATGACAGTGACGTCAGTGCGATAGAGTATCGTATTTGTAAGTATAAATTAAAATAATAATTAAAAATAAAGTATATATATATATTACTAAATTTTAAAATTTTACATTTTAAAGTTATTTCTTAAATGAAGTAATTTTATGATCATCCTTTAAATACGCTACATCGTAAATTCATGTTTTATCTGTATATCTTTCAAACAAATGCATTTAACCCTTTTACGCATGTGGGACACATTTGTCCCCGTAGATTTCATTTTACATAAAATTCTGTCTAAAAGCACCTTTTAAAAAATTATATTATAGTACTACTTAAGTACTACATACATTTTAAGCTCTGCGCAATAGCAACATCAAAGAATGATGGTCCGAAATTTCCTAATACACTTTTGTAAGTTTTCGTAAAGACATTTATTAAATCTTCAAAATATTATTTTTTTTTTCATTTGAAGCCTTAAATTCGATTTTTTGGTAATTATTTTTTTCAAAATAATTTACTATATTACTTTATTTTACATAAAAATTGTATTTTTGACATTTTTTAATGCACACTAAGACACACAGAATACACAGAAAATAAACAATTTAAGTGCTTTTTTATATTTGTTTTATTCGACTTATCATTGTGTGCCTGTAAGGGTTAATAAATTCCCGATTATTTAAATATTATTCGATCATTTTTATTCGGATTGATAAAATAAAAGCTGCTGATTTTTACGTAATTTGAAAATTCATTTATATTTTATATTCATTTCATTTTATCAACTTTATTTGGGAATAAAGCTTATGACGGATTACAATTAAAAGTTAATAAAATATTTACGAAACATAACATAACGATGCATTCTTATTACAAAAAAAAATCGAATCAAACTTTTATAATTTTCACAACAAATAATATATTTAATAAACGCTATATATAATAATATTTTTAATAAACACTATCTTTGCAAATACTCAAAATAAAAAAAAAAAATATTCAAACAAACAAACATTAAAATAACGCGTAAAAAACAATATTTTTAATTACGTAAATAAATTTTCAAAATAACAAAAGTGACGGAAAATTAAAATTCGAATATCTCATAAAATTTGTTAGCGAATAAAAACCTCCGACATCAAAACCAGAAAATTAATTAAATTATGCGAACTCGAAAAAAAGAACTCGTTGCGTTTATCGTTTTACGCCAGGGTGTCGCGAGTCTAACGGATTCTCCAATTTTCCAAAAGCATTTCAGTTTCTCCGTTATAATAGAAATCGTCCAGACGCGCAAATTGATATACGGATCTATTATATATACATATACATCCTTGACGGCATACAGAAAGCCCAAGAGTGATATTTGAGTAAAGAATAGAATAAAGCGCGATTCAAATGGAACTATACGTATAATTTTTAGAAAGACTTTTCGCCCAACGAGGATTTAAAATTAACGAAGTATGCATTAATTTTTAAACGTTTAAAGTAATGAAAATAATTTCGTTGCATTTTGCGACAAAAATATATAAATAAGACTTTCTTATTGTACCTGTCGAATGAAAATTTCTTTTATATACGAGTAGTTATATACCTCGTCGTCACAAGATTAACATACACGCGATCGCAAAAATAAACGAAGCCCCGCGCACACATGCGCGAAACTTTAGATCTTCGAGTACTTTATATTCCCTTTTCTTTCCCCCCCCCCCCACCCTCTTCAAGTCCTCCCTACCTCTCCAGCAAGTTTCAAACCTCGCCGAAATCCGTCGGCTTACTACTCCACGCGGCGTTCGGTTTATCGTTGGAAGCGCGCGAACTCTACGTACACATACTATATATGCATATTATATCCTATATATTTATACACACAATATAACCCCACACATAGACATATATATATTTTCAGCCTACTAACCCGTACGGCGACTCTTACCTACGGAGCATCGTCAGCGTGTAAATGGTTTCCATACGCGCAAGCGCCTTCTCGATCGTATTAACATTTTTCTATACGTCCTCCTAGGCTGTATGTCATTCTATACGTCCTTCTAGGCTGTATACGTCCCAGGAGAAAAAAAAGTTAACAGCGCCACTGCTATGTATTTGTCGCTTCATATAGCCTAGCATGTGAGTCTTCATCGAAACTTATATTTTTGAAACGCGTAATAAGACTTATGTATGTTGAGCGAAGGAGAGAGAACGAGATAGCGATAAGAGCGCGCGCACCATTGCTCCCACGTGACCACCCTATCTCTGTCTCGCTCTCTCCTTCGCTCAGTATGTACATTCAAGCGACCACGGGGCTCTGCTTTTCTTTTGTTTTCTTTCAGTATAGTGTATCGTTGGTCGGTAATATTCGTTCTTAATACGTGAGAAGAAGAATAAAAATGGACAATTTATTAAATAATGAAAATAAGACGAGTGATAGTGACAGTGATGAAGAATGCAAACGTGAATTAAATAAACTAATAGAAAAAGCAAAATCTAATATAATCCCGCAAAATTAAAAAATTTAATAATAAGTGATTTTAAAGTGATAATTTTTTAGTTTATAATTTTGTTTGTGATTTAGATAAATGATTTAAAAGTTTTTTGTGTGAAGAAATTAAATTTAAAATATTTAAAAAAGTTACTGTTTTTTCATGTTAAATAAGAGACTAAAATTCATTGATTATACAAAAAATGTGTTAAACAAATATAGTATTGTTATGATAAAAATAACATAAGAAAGTATTTATATTAATTATAATAGTATTAATATTATTAATAAGCCTTCAAATCTTATAAAAAAAACTTTTGTTAAAAATATTATTCTGTATAAATATTTAATAAATATACTCAAGAAATTTATATTTTTTAATAAATAATAATTGTTCAAGAATTAATTTTATTTTTAAATATTAATCCATTTACTATTTTTTTTAATTTCATAATTTATATTTATATTTACATTATGTTGTCTGTCACTTTTTGACACACATGTACATGTACGCGTGTGTGTACAAAATGCGCATGCGTTAGCAGACGATATCTGTAGTTTACGAACTGTCAGTACGGGTTCGAAATTGCATTTAATTGATATGCAACAAAATAAAATTAATTATTCTGTTAACTAAGTAAGAGTCTTCGTACGGGTTACAAGGCTGAAAAATTTTTTAAGCACCATGAGTGAACCTCGCGTCATTAAAGCTTTCGGCTCATATTTTGTGGATGGATAGAGGCGCCTTAGTCGCTCGCTGCGCTCGCGACTGCGGCCCTACTATCCATCCACAACATATTTTGCCTCAAGCTGTAATGACGCGAGGCTCGCACAAGGTACATAAATAACTAATATATATATATACGCGTGCAAGCACAGGTAGAGAGGGAGCACGGTAGCAGCTGCCCATCGATTATTAATTATCGAAGTAATAGCTCGGTAATTGGAAGGCTGCCGGGTGCTGGTGCGTTACGCCGCGACCGACTGCCGTACCTACCCACGCTTGCAGTTCCAAGTGTGTATACGTATACATATGCGCGTACATTTAACCTCTTGCTCTTATCCTCTTGAATGTGTGTTGT
Source organism: Chalcis sispes (assembly GCA_949987625.1). Taxonomy (NCBI): domain Eukaryota; kingdom Metazoa; phylum Arthropoda; class Insecta; order Hymenoptera; family Chalcididae; genus Chalcis; species Chalcis sispes. The sequence goes on along the minus strand of OX465096.1, from coordinate 58,355,874 downwards.
GTGTATATATGCGTGCGAAATAGATGAGTATAGGGAGATTTCCGTATCGTATTATATTTTGAAAATTGTACATGTGTATGATCGAGTGGAATTTTAAGCCTTTTTTTTTTTTATTTATTGTATCATATTATTAATTTGCTTAGAATAAAAGATATTTATATGGTCAATATATGGAACAATTATTGTTCTATAAATATTTGCAATGCCTAATAAATTATTCTTGGAGTCGGTGCCGGCTAAAGCAATTAGACAAAAAAAGAATCGACTCCAAAAATAATTTATTAGCTAATATAAATTCTTAAAATAACGAAAATTGTTTAAAATCAGTTATTATTATTATTATTTTTTTTTTTTTTTTTTTTTTTTTTTCAAGTTTATTTTACTTTTTAATTTTTAGCGGTACATGTTATAATTTATATACTTAAATACGAGTTTTGGCCTTCTAAAATCGTTCTTCGAAAATTGTCATTTCCTATTTTACCATCCTTAAGGATTATATTTTTTCTTCAAATTTAAATGGGATAATCCACGAGATAAACTCTTGATAAACTTTGATCTAAAAAAAAGAATCATCAAAATCGGTCAACAAATAACTGTCTTCTGATGTTACAAATGTACAAAAAGAATGTGGACGAATAAACTACTTCCTTCTTTTTTTAACTCAATTAATAATTGGAGTATACTTTTAAAAAAATTTTTGCTTTTCGATAAATTTGATTAAAAAAAATTGATTCTTCTTAATTAAATTTTATATTGGGAAAATTCTTCGTAAAAATTTAATCCTATTGTCCAGAATTTTATATTTAAACACTTTTATATTGTAACTAATCGTAACGGCAATAAATAGGAATTGGTATAAATGTCCAATGCCATATCAGTCTCTTCTTCGATTTATTAAATTATTTATTACTACCCTCGATAATAAAATTATCACTTAATTTATTAAATAATTTGCCACTGTTCATTCAATTAATTAAATAAAATATATTCTTTTTTCTAAAAAAACAAAAAAAAAAAATCCCAATTCAAATATCTCAAAATTCGCACTACATTCTCTCGGTATACGAACGATACGCAATCCGTTAAACGTGGAATCCTCCGTGCTTGCATAATACATACAAGCACACAGATACAAACTTACACAAGGATATCTCGCTAATGCTCGCTCATTTTGCGGAAGCGAAAGCAGCGCGTTGAAAAGCTCACCGAGATTTTGCCGCGTTTAAAACTCGATGCGACCAAAGCTCTTTTCCCGCCTACCCCGTCGTTTACAACGCCTACTTATTAGTTATACGCGCCGCTAATTCCTCGTCGATATATAGGCCTTTGGCTAATGTGATTTTATACTTTAGCTATTGTGTAATATACACGCGCGGTAATGTGTGTATGTGTGCGCGTATATACGAGTATATATATATATATATATATATATATATGTACGTGTGCGAAATTCCATTACGCGCTTATGACTGATTTTCTCGGCGTATATCGGAAAAAATTAAACTTTAGCGGTTGACCGTCGTTATCATTGAAAGTATACGTATATATGAAAATTTTTGTTAAAATTTAAAAAATGATCATCGTTGATTTTAAATAAAATAACGATTTTAAAAATTTCAAAGCTCCCTCGTAATAATCGAAAAAAAATAAAAGTAATAAAAATTGGCCTCTCGGTCGTGAGCGTTAAAAATTTATAACAATAAAGAGATACGGTAATAATAATAATTATAACAATAACTATTACCACAGACATAGCACTACAAAAGCCGTTATAAATTTCGTAATTTTGATAGCACGGATTTGAAATCAATATCTCGGCTCGGCTTTAACAATCGAGCCACTTATTATTAATAATATTATTTGATATTTCGTTTTAATGAAATCTATAATAATAGACTTTGAAATTACATTTTAGAATACGACAATGGCAGATTTGAGTATTATCTTTTCGGCATGACTTGTATAGAAACTGAATTCGAATAATCGTTATCTATATTTAATTATTAATAAGTTAACTTTTTGATGAATGGTTTAACGACTGGAACTTCAATTTATGTATATATATGTTAATGTTATAATAATTTATTTATATAAAACGATGTAATAAAGCATTTTGTTAAATTGAAATTACGCGAAAGTCGATTAATTTGCGGCGACAATAATTCGGTAACGTAAAACACTATGCGTAAATACGCAAAAACATAAAGGTACTTACGCGATACCTAAACATTCGCAAGTAAACTCTCGATTTTTTTTCCAATAACCGACCGATTCAACATTAACGCGAAGCCGGATTTCCGATACTGTACTCGGATCTGATCGAAAGGAATGCAAAGCTTACGATTGCATCCAACGAGGGATAGTTCTTTGGTCAGCCGCAAAATTTAGTCGATACTCGTCGGGTCCTCGATGCTACGTTGATGTTTCACCTTAACCGAGAACAACTTTTCTCAAGGAATTTAATTTGAAATGTTTTTAAATAAAGTTGTCGCTATGTTACTTTGACTCGATAAATAATTATTCAAAATTAAATATTTACATTTCACAATTTAATACTCATAATTCAAGAAAATTACGTTAATACATATTGACGACGTACAAATGTTAAACATTCGCGCATTGATGAAACGAGCCACGAAAAATCTCGCGCTGGAATATTTGATTTCAGCGGAAGTAATAACAATCGAGTGCCGATTTCGACCGGAAGGCATCGAGTTCGATCGAAAATAGGAAACCACCGATAATAGCCGAGCTCGAGTATCGCCGATTGGAAAGGTCAAAGCGACAATTTACGCGATCATTCGCACATACAGTATTGTGTGTTTTATTTTTCGTAAAACATAATTTGATTAGCCGATGAATCGGTAAAAATTTTAAATTTCGGTTTTATTGTAATCTTTAATGGAAAATGTACGGATGATTTATTTCGTTTAAGGATAATAGAATAAACGACTGATTCGATTATATGAATGGCTTTCTGATAATCGGCGTTAACAGTTGCGTCAAGTTTTAATAATCAACGTATTAAACATTCATACGTGTCGATTGCTTGAAATAAAAGAGAATATTCATTTTAAAATCTTTGTTGGCAAATTTTTTAATGCAAAATAAGATAACAGATAATCTTTGGAAAAGTCTTTTTTTTTTTTTAATGAGAGAGATTTAACGGTTTAATGTAATACGATAAATTTATGTACAAATATAATATTATCAAATAAACTACTACAATTTTAATTAATATATTCATGAAATTTCTTATTTTTTCTCACCAATTAGTGGTGTGTTTGCATATATCTATATGTATATATGTTGTATATACATATGTTGTAAAATTTAACTTTAGATATCATTAAGACCAAAGATTATCTCTCTACTGCTTGATAATTTATAGCGGCGTTATTTCTGCATTAGGAAAGGTTAAAATTGTTAAAATTGAAATACAATTACTTCATCAATCCTTCGTAGAATATTTTTTTATTTATACTATAATTTTTTTACCATAACAGCTCACTCGTTTAATTCAATTAAATATTTAACTTTTAATCACAATTAAGGAAAATTTCGGACCAATTTTTTTTTTCCTTCTTTTTTTAATGAAAAGTATGCAACATTCATTATAATATTTCATTAACTGTTACAATATCATTATAATATCATGTAAATTAAATTCTAATACAAAACTATTTTTATTTATATTTATGTTAAGTATGATGAATCGCGTCATAGTCATTATGAAATGTTTTCAATTGAATTCCGTAGTCAAAAGTAATATAATTTCAATAAATATTTTCACATTAAAATTATATTGTACAAGAATTTATATTGAAAGTGTGATTTTGCGCGTAGATTATTTGTTAAAATTTTTGAATTTTAACGAAAAAAAGCTTTAATTATATACAATAATAAGAAGAAAAAATAAGTAAGTCATTAATATATCTTCGTTCGAAAGAATTTCTTATTTTTTAGAAACACCTTTTTTTCACCCGACAAAAACCTTATCGAATAATATGCATCCTAAAATTTGCCTATTTATCCGTACATTTCCCAACCACGCATCGTATCGCATAAACGCTAAAAATTTTTATTCATAACTCGTTTAAAATGGACATAATAGAATTAAAACATTGCGATACATAAAAATCGTCCCTCTTATCAAAATCTTTATCCATACCGATGATTTACCACCGATGATTAACATATCGAAAAATCCGAATGTTCCATGTAGAAAATATAACACTATAGGTTTTCGCAATTCTCTCGGATATTCGTAATTACCTAGAATTCGATGAATGCGTGATTGATAATAGTCATCGTTTGTTATATTCCTCGGCTGGGTAACCGTAATCTTTCATCATCTTAGTCTGCTCTAATTTAATATACTAATTTTATTCACTTGAATGTTTAGTTGAAACTTATACGACTATTCTTATATATAAATAATCAAATTATAGGACGTTGATCGGCTGACAAAATAATTCAATTGACAAAATTAGGTAAAGAAAAAGGTTGTTAAATTTTAAGCATTTTCACTATTTTTTTAATATTCTTTTTAAAAGCCAAATATCGAGTATTCTTGGAATTTTCTCAAAATACATGCAAAAGACTAATACCAAGATTATTAATTTTATATATTTAACACTCTGCGTCTCTGTAAATATTCAATATTAAACTGTAATTAAAAAAACTACGAAAATACTCGTTTTAATTTATTCATCCCATTCCAAATGTAAAACGATTACCTGTAAAATTTATATTGAATACATAAAAATGCTCCATAATAAACTTGCTAAAAAATAAATTTAATGCAAAAGATAATATTTGTTTAAAACAACAATGTATGTAAAATTTATGTGAAATGAACCTTTTGAAATAAAAAATTTATATTTTGCGTAAATCGGTTAAATTTTTATCATCATAACGGATGAAATTTCATTATATTTCGTATTATTCTTTGAAAGATATAATACTCCCTAATGTAACAGTTGTTAAAAGATATACGTTAAATTAAATATCATAATATAAATTTATATTTTACAGTAGCATTAATGTTTAAATCTTATTGAATAATTGTAGAATTTCACATTGACATTTCACATTGTTTTTCTTCATTAATTATTTGCATTTAATGATAAATTTAAAAATTTTAATTTTTAGTTAAACGAAGACTATAAGAAATTTAAATATAGCTATTGTCGATTTTATGTTTTGCAATTATATATTTTGGATTTAAATAATTTTCAAAAAGTCAAAGGTTTTCTGTATCTGACAGAAACACGACGAGAACTTTTTGGTCAATACAAGTTGGAATTGAGTTTCCTTTTTAACAAAATAAAATCTTTTATGCATAATGTAACTTTGAATAGTTAATTTAAACATTTATTTACAGTATTTTTTACAATTTATCGTTAATTTTTAATATTAATTTAACTTCGGTAAGAAATTTTATTAATTTTAAAATAATGTAGGTAACAATGGTTTATAAACACGAAAAAGAAAGCTTTCGTATAAATTGAATAAAATTGTTAAAATTGAAGTGTTCATTTTTTTAAATTAAAAATTATGATCTTCGATTACAAATAATACATTACCAATTTTCATTTTAAAATTTTTTCAAATTATATAATGTCTGTTAGTTATAAGAATGATTTTAATGAATTCAATGTTGATAGAGTTTTTGTTTACGATGCAAAAGATAATATTTTTTTAAAACAACAATGTGGGTAAAATCGACATATTGAAATAAAAAATGTATATTTTTTGTAAATCAATTAAATTGTTATTAATACTTTTTTATATTTGAAAATGTAATTTTTTTTCTTTCTACATTTCTCATATAATTAAATTTTGTTTAAAAATGAATTATACGTATTCTCTGTTTTAATAGGTTACTTTTTTAAAATTATAAACCCTTTTTACACATCAACGGTTGTATGTCAACAATGTGAAAGTTATTATTTAAAATTATCTTTGTTAATTATAAATGAAATAAAAGTAGCGCAATAAATATGGCTGAGTAATTGAAAAAATATCTATCAAAAAATTTTCGTCAAAAGTCTATGAAATAAAAAAAGAAGATGAATTATTGTTTACCGACCCAAAAAATCGCCTCTTCGAATTCAATTAAATAACTTCATCAAGATCGACTAAAAAAAAAGAATGGAAAAAATATTTTGTTTAAAATGTCCGCTTAAAGAACACACATATGCAGAGAGATCGGTAAAAAGTGAAGTTGACTAACCGATAAAAATATCTTGTCTCGATTTCTTTCTCACTCGGACACGCCCACAGAGGGAAAAAAAAAAGAATACATTCGGTACAGGATATTTGCAGGTACGCGCGTGTAAGTGTAAAATTTTTCGAAAACCCCGCAGACTTTTACGCAAAAACTCAATTCACGTCGAATGGCTTCGTGAGCAAGTATAGAATAAAGCGAAGACGAGACAACTTGACCCGAATACACACGTGTGGCAAAATGAGCATTGCTGTATACCGACGATTCCGTTTCCTTCCTTTCTTACGTGCACACATATACATATTTGTATGTATACGTATATGTACACATTTTTTGTGCGTTTGTCGCGGACTCGCGCGACTTTGAGAACCTTTCGCATTTTCACGTACGTATGTAGTATGTGCGTATATGTATGAACGTGTAACACGGCGAAAACTTTTTCTTCGCGGTTGTATATATGTATGAAAAGTGTAGAAAGTGGAAAAGAGAAAGAATTCGGTGGAAAAAGTTATATAAGCTTGCAGTGGACAGGAAATAAAGAAGCACGAAAGTAACGCGAATACGGTAACGCGAACGGTCGATATATATATATATATACTAAACGGAATATGCTTTGCGAGTTGGGAGGCTAAGTCTCGGAGGTATTTCGCTTATATGTATGTGTGTGTATACGTGTAGGTTGAGTTTAAGGAAAAGACGACCGTGTAATCGTTTATTGGTGTTTGTCATGCGATAGAGCGAAACTAATACAATAAAAATATTTTTGTTTTTATTTTTATTTTGCGCATATTTTGTGCGTTTGTAAAAAACAAATTGTGTTGGCTGATTGTTTTATCATTGAGATAACCGTTACAAAAAGAAATATTTTGTCAAGTTTTTATTGATTATTTAATCAAGAATTTAAATAAATACTAAATGTAATAAAAATAAAAATTCTTTCGACTATCGTCGTATAAGATACTAAATTGGGTTATATTTTTAAATTTAAACATTTCTTTTTTTGTTTATTTTTATTCAGAGTAAATATTTATCCATTTATGTATTCTCTTAAAATGCTATACTCTACAAAGAACATAGCGGTTATAACATTATTAGATTATTTAAACCTTAAAATTTCAAATTATTTAAAAGGTTACTTGATTTAAATGAAATCGTATTATTTTCTTCATAAATATCGTCAATTTATTAAAAAAAAATTTACAAAAATAGCACCCCAAAAAGTCGTCAAAAAAAAAAAAAAAAAAAAAAAAAAAAAACAAAAAGAATTCAGCCGACAAAATAAAAAAAATCAATCAATTATCGATAAAAAAAAAAAAAAAAAAAAAAAAAAAAATATCGTTCTTCCGCGCTTTCGTCCGACGTATACGCAAGCACAAGCGCGTCGTATATCAGAAGAGCGCATTTAGAAACAGGGAGGTATTAACACGTTCCCTGCCGCGTGCAGGGCGCATACGCCCCGCGCTAAACTTTCCGTTCAAGCCATTTGGTATTATTATTGTAAAATGAAGAATTTTTTTAAAATTCATTATGCGGTCAATTATGGGCATCTCGATATTATAACAAATTTTTAAAAAATTCTTCATTTTACAATGAAGAATAATACCAAATAGCTTGAACGGAAAGTTCAGCGTGGGGGCGCATACGCCCTGCACGCGGCGGGGAACGTGTTAAACGCGGCCTGCGCTTCCACTACGATTATCTCGGCGTGTATCGGGCGGTAGGCGCGCGCGCGCGCACGCACCACAGTAGAGATCACAGCTCGCCGAGTTGTAACTACATATATACATATCCTCTATACTTCTGACTCGTGTTCTACCCTCTCTCTCTCTCTCTCTCTCTCCGTCTATGTACACTTTATTGCGTTCCGATGCGGAACGTTTATATTCTCTCTGTCTCTCTCTCTCTCTTTCTCTCAAAGCATAGCGTATCAACGACTATACGTAAATCCGTTAGGATCCTGTTCGGCAGCAATCAGAGATTTCGGATAAACAGTATCCAGTTCGTTGGGCTTTGCATCCTACCGTCGCTCTTGAAATTAGTATACCATAGTGGCACACGCGCTACTTCTTGATGGATTTATTGGTAATAGAGGAATCTCACGCAGAGTGTATGTGTGTTCAAATATATGCTCGGCGTTGATTATGATTTCGCGCAGTGATCGTTAATGATTTCATCCTTTCGATCGCATGCTGTTAACAACAAATGAAAATAATTAAAGTAAACGAAATAAATATGGGTTTTGTGAAACAGTTTTGTGTTACGTAAAAATGAATTGATTGAAATTAATGATTTTAAATTGTATAAATTTTATTTAAATGTGGAAATATTGCTTTGGCTTCTCAAGATAAACAATTATTTTGTAGATATCGAGAATATTAAAATAATTACAAACAATAAACGATAAATTATTATTATATTATTTTGAAATATTTTATTTATCAATTTATTAATCACATGCGACAAAAAATTAATCAATTTATTTTATTTTGCATTATCATTTAATTTAAATTTTTTAAATTAAATTCGATGAAAGATCAATGAAAAAACGAAACAAAAAAAAAAAAAAAAAAAAATTGAAAATAATCAAATTAAAAATTTAATTTACCCGCGAATTGAAAATTCTTGGAACTTGTATTTATCGCGAAACCTTTAACCTTAAAATTCGAGGAAGCACACTTTTGATTCAATTCCGATCATTTCTGTTGAGTTGATTGTAATCGGTTAATTAAGTAATACCGGCGTTTGAAGTCGTAAAAGCGAAATTAAATTGCTCGATATATAAAATGAAAATTAAAATGTCGATCTGTGCAGTGTATCAAAGAAAATATCAGAGGACGTCAAATTTTTAAACGTTTTAAACAATTTCCCTCTCTTAATCTTAATTTTCATCGAGAATATATATTATTTTTAACAATGACGACGACGACGACGACGACGATGCATCGGCCGACTCCACCGTTAACAAAAACGAACGTAAAAAGACCGAGCTCGATAGTCGTGACGACGCCATTGACAAGCGATGCGTGTAACAGGATTCACAACATCACGAGGATAAAGAACAATACGAAATACGAAACTCTACGATCGGCCAGTCCAATATTTCTAAGCCATCGAAGAGCTTCGAATACCTGCGACAGGAATTTATTCAATAACGTAAGTCAAGCATCGGTAAACAAAGTACGCGACTATCACCTATGGATTAAAATGATCTGCATCGTATTTATCTTCGCCTGCTTTACCAGCTTATTAGTTTAGTGTTGAGAAATATTTCTTTTTTTTTTTTTTTTTTCTCGTCATTTGTACTTGTAAAAGAAGGCGTGGATTGCCTTTTTTTGTTTTCAAAAAATTGACGATGTATGTATTAAGACGACGTAGATTCTGTAACGATTAATGAATACGTACGTCACAATATTCCCGAAAACGTTGAGTTGCTTCGTATATGTAATAAATACGAATGTTTATTGTATATTGTAAATGTCGAAACTATCAATGAAACTATTAATTTTTCAATTTTAAAAATTTTTGAAAATATTATTTGTGTTTGAACCTTAAATTAATGTGAAAAAAATTATAATTCATTGAAAAATTAAAAAAAAAAAAAAAAAAAAAATTGTCAATTTTTTTTCATATTTTTTATTATTTGTTAATTTATAATTTCTTAAGATGATTTCACTGTAATATTTGTCAATATTTAAAAATAACACGTTCTAAATATTACAAAATAATTCAATGCAATTATTATATATGTTTAAGCGATCAATAGAATGTGTAACTTAAGTCGATTTTTTTCTTAATAAAAAAGTTAACATGGCGTATCGTTAAAAAACGCATTTCTTTTTTTTTCCACGATTCCATCCTCCAGTCTAATTTTACAGGCGATACCTACTTAATCATCCATCAAACCATCATCTCCCAAATCCATAAAAGAAAGGGGAAAAAAGGGAATCAGGCCACCAATCGTTCAAAACAGAAAAAAAAAACACGAAGGCAAGCAAACCTCTTGCGCACATCGAGTAAAAGAAAGGAAGTGAGAAAAAAAAAGCAGAAACTGGGCCTCGAAGCACAGAATATCTCGAGGGAGAAAGACCACGAGGCTTTTTCCGTCAGTCACTCTCGGGGATGGTTACCTCCCGGGATATTCGGCCTCGTCGCTTTCACTCGCTGTATCCATATGTATGTCTTTGTACGCTGGCCGCGGGCCAGAAAAGATATACGAAAGGACAAAAGAAAAAAAAAAAAAAAAAAAAGGGAAAGAAGGAAAAAAATAGGAACAAATGGAAGACTAGAGTCGGGAAGTGGTGGTGAGTTTTAACACTCGGAAGAAGAGAATGAGTGACGACGTTTGGTGATTTTCGGACTCGATAGGTTTGACGTGCAAGAGGTGTTCTGGTTTCGTTCTCTTTTTTTCTTCTTACATCGCGCGGAGAATGATTTTTTTTCCGTTATTGAATTTTATTGAAATGATTGAAAAATGAAGGGGAAGACTTGTCGTTTTATCGAATAATAAAATGCATAATTTTTTTTAACAGATCACATAATATTATTCAATTAAAAGCTGGTATTGATTTTCATTATAAAAATATTTATCAATGTCAAAGTGTGTGCTCAGTAATTTTTGGTTAAACAAATCAATGCACATATTTGTTTCGTAATCGTTCTTATCTGCTTATCAAACGTGAAACTTTGAATTTGGAAAGTTCCAATCATATTTTGCAGGCAATCTACATGTCTACAATCTTTAAAACGATGAAGCATAATTTTTTTTATTTTATATTATAGAGAAATATATTTTTTTACATTAAAAAACGATACGTTATGAAAAATTAGAATAAAAGATAATAGAAAACTTAAAAATCAAAAGTAAAAATTTAAAGCTTTAATTTTTTTTTACCGAAAAACAAAAATTAATAAATAAATAAAGAAAAATTTAAAAAAGAAGAAAAAAAAGCATGAACACATTTGAAACCGTCACAAACAAGACAACCATCAACCAAACACGCAAAATCCTCTTCATATATAAAATCCTTTCATTTTTTCTCCAAGACTCAAACACTTATACGGATACGAGAGAAGTCAAAGCAAATACAGCATTCATTCCAAACGATTGCTAATTCAAGCGTCTCATTCGCGACGAGTTTCCGCAGCCGCTCGCGCGATAAGATCACTCGGTGAAAGGACGTTTTGATATATGTACATGTGTACATACCCATATATGTGTATGTAGATATACCTCACGGAAGATTTGTTCTTTTGTCATTCTCCTCCTGTGCAATTTGAAAGGTCGCTTATGAGGAAATCTTCGAGTTTATGTATAATGGTTGTAGTAGCGTTTTGCAAAGCTATGCAAAATATCTTTGCTATTGCATTTCACGATTTTCATTTTTTATACAAGCGTGATTTTTGCCTATGCAGAACTTGCGATATTTTTTAAGAAATATTAATTATTTTATTTTAATTAAAATTTTAATTGACAAATAAATAAACAGTCCTTTTAAAAAAAGCGATAAAATGAGATTCTATAAGAACAAAGCATGAAGTTTACCTTGAGAAACACAATCGTCTTTTGTCTAATTATTCTAAAGAAATAAACGAGCGAGCAAATTGTTCAATGCGACAAATAAATAAACTTAATGTATAAAATGAATAAAGATAAAATTAAACTTCAAAATAATCTAAACTAAAATTACAAAAAAAAAAAAAAAAAAATAAAACATAATTTCTTTTAGTACACAAACCTTTAAACGTTCCTCGATCCTCTCACTTTAAGTGCTTTTTAATTATTTAAGATCTGAATATTACATAAAGAATTTCTTAAGACGTTTACTAGGCGAATGGCACTTAAATCCCTAGAAAGTTTTATTATCTACGGAAGTTCAGTTTGAATTGTTAAATTTTACTTCTGATATCAAACGCTTTGATTTGATTTCGTTTGAACGACCTAAAAATAATCCTGCTTTTCAACCAACCAACGAAACGAAAAATTTAAGTGAATTTGCTCGTTTAATTAAATTAGTTTAAATCTTCTATTACGTTCGTATTTAATCTATAAATTTAACCTTATTTATAATTATATTACGTTGTTATTAATTACACTTTTCTCATGGATTGACTATTTACCCACGAATCGTAAAAGAATCACATTTTATATATACACATGTGTATTTCTTAAACTATTCCGTGTTTTATTTTCTATCGTACGCAAAATAACAATTTTAATATCCACAAACGCTAAAAGCTTCGTCAAAATTTGTTACACTTCAATTACCACTCGTTGTACACACGTACAAAAACATGCGAGCAAGTGATTCTCATTTCACGCTTGCCTTAATTTATTCGCGGCGCTAAAAATATCCTATTTTCCTGGCGCTAACGTCTTTTTCTTCCATCGTCATGGCAAAAAAAAAAGAAAAAAGAAAAAAGAAAAAAGAAAAAAAAAGAAAATAAAAAAGGATGAAAGTATACAACTCTTTCCGCGTAGCACGGCAACAATAGGAAGACGCGGGTTTTGTGTGCGTTAGCGAATCCCTTTGTGACTCGTTCGTTATAAACGAAAGCGAGCGATTCGGCTCTTTCTGTCTCCGGAGATCATCTTTCGTCCGTTAATAAAGGTGGACTCTCAGAGAGAAAGAGGAAATTCCTTCGTATCTTTGACGTTTTGTACTCCTGGATAAAAGCGCGAGAGAGAGAGAGAGAGAGAGAGAGAGATAATCGCGAGCAGTTGTTAATCTTCGCGTAAAGAAATAGAACAAGTACGTATATAATACGTACGGATGGATTCGCTTCTTCTTTTTTGCCTTTGCTCACTTTCTATTCCATGAATAAGTGACCGTAGAAAAAGAAGCGAAAAGAATGTAATGGAAGGTCGGATGATCCGATACGATTATCAGTTTTTCTTATGTAGGGAAGGTTTGGTAAAAGGTTTCACTATTGATTTATAATCTTTTATTTTCAACAGATACACGTTTTAGCCATACATTATTGGATTAATTCACAGCGTGTAATTATATTCACGATAATTAACATTCAACGAATGCATTTTTTAACGATATGGGTTAGTTCATTAAATGTGATTTCGATCGATGTGATTATTTTATAGTTTGATAAATAATGTAGACGCATATATCGTATTTCGTAACAATAATAAACGGTAAAAATTAATTAAAAGTATACGTTTGTTATGAATACGAAAAAATTTATAATTAAAATATATGTAGGCAGTTTTCCATTACCGACTGATACTTTGAAAATTGCGGAAAATTGATTTTACCATTAATTCAATATACGAAAGTAAATCAATAATTTTTAATTGATTTTTTTATGTATAAAAATGTTTGTTATATTAAAATGAATCATTTTTATTCTTATAAGTATTTAAAAAAAGGTATTACATCAATTTGAAACGAAACAAATACAACAATTATTTCATTTGTTATTATAATATTTTTAATGTACATATATAAACTTCAATTTTATTATATTCATAATATACTGTATGAATGAAACCACAAATAATAACAAATATATCATAATAAACATGTTTTTTCAATACTTTTATATTTTACGTAAAATATTTTAGTAAATAATTTTTTTTTTTTTTTTCGCTTAAAAGTAATTTTCTAAAAGCATCTACAGCTTTCATTTTCGTTTTATTTATTTATTATTTTTGTTTTTTCATCCATTATTCAAACCATTATGCGTATATGCATAGTTCCACTCAAAAGCCACTTTACCGCAACAACAAAATATCAGCTAAAACGAATACGTCAATTACGATATACGGTAACTCGCTCCATATACGTTAAATTACATAAGACACGAAAAAAAAAAAAAAAAAAAAAGTAGCAGGGTAAAAGAAGTATCGAAAATTTAATCATTAAATAAACGTTGTCGTGAACAGCAAGAAAAAGCTTTTCGTAAATTTTTCATTCGATCTCATACTCTCTCGGGTGTTTACGTAAATCATCGATGCTCATCTTACGCGAAATATCGTATTTAAAATAAATAAAAGAAAAAGACAGTAAAAGATTTCGTACACGCCGAGAAAATGCTTTTTTTTTTTTTTTATATATGCACGCTTTTCATTGCACTCAAAAATAGAAATTTTAAGAGAAAAATCTATGCGGTAAATTGAATTGTCAATGATTGATATTTTGCAATACTGCTACTGAATCAGATACAATAGTTGCAGTGAAACGCAAAATTTTGATAACAAACACATAGTTGCCAACTGTCTTAACTTATTGTAAGGCTTTTGTTTTCCTCTTTGCTTCTTATCTTGCTAAGCTATACTTTTCCTTATTTAATTTGATGTTTTAACATGTGTTATCATCATACCATATAAATATAGTATAATATTCATACATTTAAATTAAACCTTTGAAAAACAAAAAAAAAAAAAAAAAAAAATGGAAAGGAAAATAATAAATTAGCGTGAATAATTTTTTGGATTTGTTTTTTAACGTTGAAATACTTGTTTTCGACGCCAGTATTTTTTTTTTTTTTTTTTATTTCATATAATTAAATTCTTATAATTTTAAAATTTAACCACACGCAGTTATAGATCGATGGGTAATGCTCTATTTCTAACTATATTTCTATACCAATGTGCAGAATCTTTTAAAATCCTGGTACGATTAGGACTATTATAATCAACATACGCTAGACCAAAGTGTGCACTGCAAGTAAAGATAGAAATTTAATTAATTAAAAAGTTTGCTCAAATTTACAAGAAAATTTTTTCTCCAATACTTACTCGTAACCATCAAAAAATTCAAAACCATCGATTAAGCTCCAATAGGTGTACGCTTTAACGTTACACTCGTCGTATTTAACGGCGAGTAATATCTCCTTTAAAAACGAATGGATAAACTTTATCCTGCCATTGTCGTTTATATAGCCAATGTCGGCGTAACCGTTTTCGGTAATAAAAACACTTGGATTGTTATACTCTCTCTTAATTTTTCGCAAGACCCTTCTAATATCGCGCGGCACCACCTGACACACATACGTTAAATCGCAGTTATTGTAAAAATCGTGCTCTAAAATTCTATGAGCTAAACAAACGTAGAAGTTTATTTAAGTGAACTTTAAAATTGTCCGTTATTATAAATAACGTGGAGTATAAATATAAAGAATTTAGAATTATCTTATTCTTTTAAAGTATTGCAAAAGTTTGTTTTCAATTTTATTTTTTCGATTGATGTGTAGTAATGGGTGAAGTAACTTTAATTATTTGAATAGAAAAATTGTCAATAAAACAAATTTTATGATTTTGTTATGAAATAAATATTTATGTATTTTAAATTAAAGTAATCTACCGAAAATCCATTCGAAGCTTGCTCCCAGCTTGAATTATAAGAAACAAGTACATGGCTGTCACTTCTAACCGATGATGAAAATTCCGTCAAAAACGATACGTAATAATTCAACCCAAAGAAGTCTGACGAGCCCCTTAAAACAACGTTAAATTTTAAATGTTGTTATTTTATAGTTATGTAGATCGAACTACGAAATTACAATGTAAACACATAATATTTAACTTTTGACAAACCTAATATAATCAATCCATTGCTTAGAAAACACTGGCAATCTCGAACTATTTCGTCCTTCCGATAAACTATTATTTAGTATAATGCGTTTCATAATCTCCGGATAATCACCCTTTCTCGTAAATATCGGATGCGCAAACCAGCCGCACGTAAATTGAAAAATCACCTCGGCTGAGAGCGAGTCGTTTGCGTACTTGGGCTGATAATGTTGACACTGCAGGTTTATTCCAATAATGCCATTTAATTTAGGTCGGAATTCCTTGTCGTAAATGTGGTATGTAGTTGCATGAGCCTTCAAAATATTGTGAGCGCACCTGTATTTTCTTATCCAATCGTTAGGAGCTGAAGTTTTTAGAACATTTTTTAATTTCTATATTTTGGCATAGTCTTGGCTTAATATGTCAAATATATAAAGATACAATTGAAAAATAATATTAAGCATCAATTGAAAATTATTTAAAAATTCATCAGATCTCTGATTATTATAAATTACTCTTATTATCTCAATTTATTCTTACTGTCCATAAACATTCGCCCGAGTAATAAATTATCACACATAGAGCTTGGTTCGTTAATGGTGAGGAAGATTTTCACGCGATGACCAAATTCTTCAAAGACAAATCTCGCGTATTGGGCAAAAGCGTCTATCATCAGTTCGTTGTGCCAGCCGTCAAATTTTTTTTCAAGTAATTGTGGATGATCAAAATGATGCAAGGTGACTATTGGTTTTATCCCATTTTTCTCTAATTCGTCCAATACCGAATGGTAATATCTAACTCCATCTATATTTACCTTGTCGGGATACCCGTTTGGAAGGAGACGTGACCAACTCATGGAAAAACTGTAATAATCCATCTGAAATATAGCGTTTAAAATATTTAAAATATTAAAATTGCATATAAAATATTAACCAGTGAGTAGCTATTTTTCGCTGGTTATTTTTTTCGTAACGAACGGAAAACTGTATAATGAAACGCAAAAAATATTTTAGCGACGACAAAATATGTACAATTATAACTTACTCCGATATACTTTAATATTTTGACATCCTGTTTATATTTATGGTAAGAGTCACTACTGATGTCATTAACAACGGGATACAATTTCGGATGTTCACGTATTAGCCAATCCAACGAGCTTACACTTTTACCTATTTTGACAAATATTTCCGTTAACAAAAAGTACTATTTCGTACTCGTATTAAAATATTTATCTAAAATAATGATTTCTCATGTGACTCTAAAGGACATTTATTTTACCACTTTTATTCCATTCCCCTTCGATTTGACCCGCTGAGGTACCTGCGCCTAATAAAAATTCCTTTGGTATAACCATAAAATCTTTGTCATAAGTTGCTTGAATGAGACTAAGTAAAAAAAAATGTGATGTTTTGCTTCTTACAGTGACTTAACAAATTATTTTTTATTTAACGTATAGAATTTACTTACGTTGTATCCAAACTAAAAATTATAGTACACGCAAACACAAAATAATATTGACGCCACATTTTTATAACAGTCCGATTAACTAATCAAGTTCGAAATTTTTGTAATAGAAGATACAAATTTATAAAATTATACTATATACTTTACTTCATTAATTTAGAATAAAAATACCTTCCATTTAAATTTTAATTTCAAATATTTTATAAACTATTATTTATCGCACTTTAAGATAATTTACACCTTTAAAGAAAGAAGATTGATAACATATTATTGGCAGGAAAAATTTAACGTTGATTATCTATAAAAAATAGCTAATCTTAATTAAATAAAACGTCATGTGATGACTCTTTAAATGAACTTATTTTAAATGAATAAACTTCACAAGAGTTGGCGAAAAGAATTAAACTTGATAATGTAATTTTATTATCTTTGAATAAATTGCACCTGAAATACTCATAAATTATTTATTTAATGACTGACTTTTAATTATTAGTTTTAAACAATGGCCTATGATATTAAATAAAATAATTTTGCTTTAAATATTTTTGTTTGATTTCAAAAAATTCCATAGTTTTAATGTTAAGAATAAATAAAAATTATAAAACATAGTTTTTTTTTTTGTATAAATATTAAATATTCACATAAATGGTTATAAAAGTTAACTTTTTTTAATAAAATACTAGCTTTAATAAATAAATACAATTTTAGGATTTTTCATTATATGTATAAATGATGTTCATTTGAATAATTAAATTACTAGATAAACAATATAATTAAACTATTGAATTCAACTAGTAAAAAACAAGATTCATTAAATTTTTTCTCATGAAAACTAACTTTTCAAAGACTATTAAAAAAAAGAGTTAACTTAATAGTCAACAGATTAATAATATCGGTTTTACCTGTTGATATCCATACTATCGATCTACGTGAGTAGCTCGGCAATAAAAAAAAGAATAGAAATCATTCCATATAAATAGAGATGCATATTTTTTAACCTCTTTTCCGTATGATTGTTCACTCGTGCTGAACATATATCTTTCTCTTCATCCTTTTCATTCCAGTACACCGTTATTCCTTTCTCCTCTAACATATCATCCTGCGATAATGGAAGGCGAATAGTTCCTGCTCGTATTTTCTCTTCTCCGTTGTTCGAGTTTACTTTCAAATGCAATGTCTTGGTATATATACAGGAAAAAATGTGCGAAATAAGAGTAAAAACAAAGCGGAAAAGTTTTTTTTTTCATCGGTTTCTTTTTATTTTTATAGCGAGAATAAAAGAGTTGATTCGCGAATGACGGAAACAATCGATCGGTTAGCTCTTCACGTGCGAGCGAATTTCGCTCGATTTTCTTTCCTTTCCACTTTCTCTCAGGAAGAGAAAAGTGGCTTTTCAAGGATATAAAGCTATCCCAAGTGAGAACTGAGCAAAGGAACGGTAATACGTTGATTCAGCGCGGCAAAAGTTTGGGGAAGTTATTTGAGAACGAAGATGGTTTGTGAGAAAAAGATAAACTGATCTGGAATTTCTGTTGATAAATTGGCAAAAAGGATCGTTCTTAAATATTTATTTTATGATTTTTGACTCCTTGAATTTTTTTAATCTTGAAGATTAAAATTTTAAACATTTTATTAAATCATTTTATATAAAATTGTCTTTACAATGTTTAATCGATCTAAAATAATAGATGCACCCGATATCGATATATATTGATTTGACAGACGTTTTAAAAATTTAAATTTTTAAATTGTCTATCAAACTCATTAAAGTAAGCGTCACTTCATTTACTTAGAAGCACAATTTTATCTTATCATTTATTATTTTATCGAGTATTATTATTATATATGATAAAAAGTTAAACCGAAAACATAAACTAAAATCTATCAAGAATAAACATATAATTAAAATTTGTTAATAAACATAATCAAATGTTATCTGAAGTTGAATCGATCAAAGAGTTACTTAAAATAATAAGAGGTAATGATAAATAAAAACTAGAACAGATTCGGTTTGGAAAAATAAGTTCTTAATTAAAAGCAAATGTTTTTGTAAATAAAATATATTTAATTATAAAATAAATATTTGTTTCATTCTAAGGCAAATGAATATCGTACGTCTAAACTGTTACTATTTCATAAACATGTGTGTGTATATATATATAACAATAATTTTTTATATTTTAACGGCCACTTTAGGCTACCTCTTAATTTGACAATTGGGACGGAGCCTTGCAGATAACAATAAATAATTAAAATATAATCCGATTCCAAAATTAATTTATGTAATGTTTCGCCATTTCTTTCAATTCTTTTAAGTTCTTTTTTCCTGTTGTAGTAATTGGTATGTTATCAACAAAAATTACTCCACCAATAAGTTCAAAATATTTGTTGTATTTAACAGGAAAAGTTCTAAGCTCATCCGCTGTTACCTGCACAATAAATATTCATACGTAAACATATATTTTGATGTAAAGTATTGTCTGTGATTACATGTCCATGTTTAAAAGCTTATAATAGTACTTTTTTAAATTAGCTTATTATAAAAATTTAAACAACTTCTCAATAATAATATTAATATTAGATTAATTCAACATTTTTGTAATCAATTATTATTACATTAAATTTATTGAGGTCTAGTTAATATTTCTACCATAAAAAGAAACCACTCATTTTTATTACCATAAAAACTCATCAAGTTCCGATTTTAGTTAAATCGTACACTCGCTACTAATTCTAGTAATTATTCTATTAATTACCTTAGCATTAGGCCGAAGTTTTACAAAGGCAATAGGTAGCTCGATGTCAATCTCATGTGGTACACACGTAACTGCTGCTTCCAAAACGTCCGGATGCTGCGTCAGTATTCCTTCGATTTCGGTCGGGGAAACTTGATACTTATTTTTCACGTGTATAACCTCTTTCTTTTTCGCTACGAAGATTATCTCACCGTCATTGGTGTAATAACCGAGATCACCAGTGTGCAGCCAACCTTTTTTAATATTATATTATCATATTTGATAAATACCCAACATAGTTTTTTTTAATTAAATCTGACATCCTAATCATTTTTACTTTGATATAGTTAACGTACCTTCGGAATCGAACATTTTTTCGGTTTCTTGCGGATTTTTATAATAGCCGATCATGTAATATTTCAGTTTGAAACAAAGCTCGCCTTCTTGATTCGGTCCCAGTATTCGACCTGTATTGGTGTCAATAACTTTCATTTGGACAATATCGGTAATGTAACCTATCGAATCGATTATCTTTCGATTCTTTGTTTGAAACGCCACCCAACTGCCCAATTCCGTCATTCCTAAATATTATGAATATTTTATTTATAAAAATTACAAGTATAGCAATAAATTATTTATTTGACAAAAACAAAAATAATATTATTGATAATCGTATGTTTTGTTCTTCAATGTTTCACTTTGGCAAATTTGCATACCGTAAGAATTACAAATAAAAATGTGGGGTAAAGCTTTTCCAATATCTTCTATTATTTTAATATTTGGCCTTGTGCCGGTAAGTGCTATGGTTTCCAGTGAGAGTAAACTGTATCGTTCAAAAACTTTGGCTTTCCACAATAGATTTAACATATTCGGTGATAACAGCAACCATTGAATCTGTTTAGCAAATCGCTCGTTTTAAATCTTTAATAAATTTTTACATTTTTTGGATTTTAAAGTCTATGATTAATCGTTTATATGGTACTGGAAATTTCAACCGAGTAAAGAATCATCGAAAAAAAAATCTGTTTGTAATAAACATTGTTAAGTATATAATACAAAAATTTTTATAATTACCTTATATTTCTCGAGAGCTTTGAAAGTATCCTTGATATCAAAATCGTGAATGAATCTTGTGGACCGACACCTAATAGCCATCGTTAAAAGATACGACCCAGTGATCCACGATAAAGTGGAGTACCACATAAGGTTAGCACCACTCGGTATCAAGAGATTCACTCGATTGTTGACAATCGCATCGTAGGACAAAGTCGTACCTTTTTGAATTCCGGTAGAACCCGACGAAAAAAGAATTGCCGCGATTCTTGTTTTAGGATCGTTTACCTCTTCGTGGCAAAAGTTAGCGACTTCTTTGTTAGTTTGCTGATTGAGAATGTCTTCGAGAGATTGGAAATCTGGATGATTTCCGAAGACAATGAATTTGCTCTCAATGTTTAAGGATTTCGCAACTTTCGCAAGGGACTCGATCGACTGTTCGTCAACAAATACTATTTTTGGTTGGATCAGCTTGAAAAGGTATTCCCTGAAAACTGATAATACCGGCATTCATTTTTTTAATCTAGTTTGGAACATGTTTTGAGAGATTTTCGTAACAATTTTGTTCTATTTGAATAAGAATATCTTACTTGTGGTTACATCATAATACCATGGAGAATAAATAGCGCCCAAGTAAAGGGTGGCCAAATAAGGTACATAATCATCGATTTGATTTGGTGTTGAAATGCTTACGATATCGTTTTTACCGATACCTTGTTTACGCAGCCATAAAGCACACCGGATGCTGCGATCTTTCATTTCGGCGAAAGTTATTTCTTTACCGCTGCGTACGTCATACTAGTCGATTGGATTGAGTTAAAATTGTCGGTGAAGATTAAATTATTGGAAAATGTAATTTTTAATGCAAAGATATAATGTTTTAGAACACAAAAAGCCATGTGGTAAAATAAGAAATTATAATCAAAATTTAGAAGAAATATAATAAAATTTGTTAATTGCATAAGATTTTGAAAATTCATTTTGTAATTTTTATATTTTGAAATCATTGTAATGTAAATGAAGCTACTTATATATATTAAAATCTTACCTGACCAACGAAATTTGGTGAATCATTTAAGGCCTCCAAAATAAGTTTACTTATGCTGGTGCATTCTCCAGAACTTGAATAATTTTTACCAACGATAATGTCGTCTTTTATTATAAAGTTTTGATTTTCCTTTAAATAAAATATAATTATTATAAATAGATTAATAAATTTAATTATTTTTTAAAGATAAGTAAAAGATTGTAGATTATTATTTGATTTATAAGAATAGTATTTTGTTTAAAATAATGGATAATAATTTAACCTCTGAGTTCATTTTTTTTTTCTTTCTTTCTTTTTGTTTTTAATTGTACTTTAAACAGACAGAGCGAAACAGAACTGAAGACCAGCTGTTAATACAAAAAATATAAAATATCTTATCTTGACAGGTGGCTTATCGAGATTAGGCCACCTGCCATGCAGTGCGAGGTAGAGTTCGCGGCGCGACGCTGGAAAAGGCGTGAGAATCCGCGGCGTACCGAAACGCGGTACTATCGATCAAGAATCGATAGCGCTACGCGGGAAAACTGATAGGTGAGAGGGGAAGGAGGAGCCCTCCCCTTGATCCTTCTTCTCGTCCGAGCCATTTAGCGAGCCGCACGCGATTTTTTCTCCACTAGTATTTTCAGCACGTGATTTTTTGCCGTAGCGTTTTCCGCCGTGTTTCCACTGCAGTCTTCGAGAGGACGAATTTGCCGAATTTTAGATAAAGTAAGTGGCCACTTGATAGTAATTAGTTTGCGATTTAGAACATTTTTATTTTTCCTGACGCGTGTGCGATCGCGTCAGGCATATAAATATATACACTATGTCGGAAAAGTTTCCGAACTTTTGAAATAAAAAATCGAAAATTACATCTAAAGAAATTTATTCCAGTTAACTTTCAACATAGTCCCCTTCCCTAGATATACACTCATTTGAGCGCTCCATAAGTGATTCGAAGGCTCTCTGGTACTCCTCTGAAGTTATCGCTGTGAGACGCTCGGTGCAAGCCGCTTGAATGCTCGGTACATCTTCAAAAAATCGTCCTTTCAAGGCCATTTTTAGCTTGGGAAATAGGGAAAAGTCGGCTGGAGCCAGATCTGGCGAGTATGGGGCGTGATTGATGCGTGGAATCTGATTTTCGGCGAGATAACGCTTCACAATGTTCGAAGAATGAGCAGGCGCATTGTCATCCAGCAAACTCCACGATCCCGGTTCCTTGTACTCGGGCCTGATGCGATTAATCCGGCGCTTCAGACATTTCAACACCTATACGTAATACGCAGCATTCACGGTGGTGTTTGGGGGCATAAATTCTTTGTGTATCGGCCTCGTTTTCGTCGGTAACAGCTGTTGACGGCCGGCCGCTTCTCTCGTCATCTTCTAACGACTCTCTACCCTTCTTGAACCGACTGAACCACGTGTAAACAGTTGTACGCGACACTACACCTTCACCGTAAGCCGAATCGATCATTTTTTTCGTTTCCGTGAAAGTTTTTTTAAGTTTATAGCAGAATTTAATTGCGCCACGATGTTCAAATTTCTCATCCATCGTAGAGCTTGCACAGGGGTACTAAATACACGTTCACTCAAGCACGTCTATCTCGGCAACTAATGAACGGATACTGGTGAAAAAATTCTCAGACACTCCAGAGGGATGTAGCAACATAGTACTGGTGTCGTCCAAGAGGTGGCGCCACTCGTACAAGCGCTACAAAATAAGTTCGGGAACTTTTTCGACATACTGTGTACGAGGGCGGTTCAATAAGTACCCGTGTTTGACGACACTGGGCGTTCCTGAGGGAAGTTGGTATTATCATCGAGTGCTGCCATCTATCAAACGACGGTATAACAAATTTCAGACTGATTGATAGGTTAGTTTGGATTTGGCAGCCATTCGAGTAAGACGTGTTTCGTGATTTTCGCTAAGATGGAAAAAGAGCAGTATCGTTCGGTAATTCGCTTTTTGAGGAGGAGATAAAAGCAAAGTTAGATGCTGTTTATGGGGACACTTCGCCATCTATGACCACAGTTAGATATTAGTATAACGAATTTAAACGTGGGCGAATCCGTTTTTGATGAGGAGCGACCAGGACGCCCGGCAGACGTGGTTACCGAGGAAATTATTCAAAATGTCTACGACATGATTCTCGCTGGTCGACGAACGAAAGTGCGCGAAGTAGCAGAGGCTGTAGGTGTGTCGACCGGAACGGCAATTAATATTTTACATGATTAGTTGGCGATAAAAAAATTGTCGGCCCGATGGGTGCTGCGATTGCTCACGGTGGACAACAAGCAGATGCGGCTTTTAACTTCGAAGCAGTGTTTGGAGCAATTTAAGCGAGATCCGAAGGAGTTTTTGCGTCGAGTTGTCACCGTTGATGAAACCTGGATTCATCATTACACACCAGAAACTAAGCAGCAATCAAAACAATGGATTTCTCCCGGTGAATCTGCTCCAAAGAAGACGAAGACGGTCCCATCGGCCGGAAAGGTCATGGCGACGATTTTTTGGGATGCGAACGGCGTCATCCTCGTGGATTTTTTAGAAAAAGGAAGATCGATCACTGGACAATACTACAGTGAGCTATTGGACCGCTTCGACAAAAAATTGAAGGAGACACGGCCGCATTTGCGAAAAAGAAGGTGCTGTTTCACCATGATAACGCGCCAGCACATTCATCCGGAGTTGTCGCCGCCAAACTGCATGAATTGTGTTATGAATTGCTGCCGCACCCCCGTATTCACTCGATCTGGCTTCCTGCGACTTTTTCTTGTTCCCTAACATGAACAAATGGCTCGCGGGAAAAAAATTTAGCTCAAACGAGGAAGTCATCGCCGAGACAGAGGCGTATTTTGGAGAGTTCGACAAATCCTATTTTTTGGAGGGGTTACAAAAATGGCAGGAACGTTGGGAGAAGTTTATCTTTCTAAAAGGGGGCTATGTTAAATAATAAAAATTTTTTTGAAAAAATGGTGTCTTCATTTCGAACACGGGTACTTATTGAACCGCCCTCGTAGACAAACGTACGCGCGAGACCGCGTAAGGTCTAATTCGTATAGGCCGTGCGAGTGCGAGTGAGAGGACCGATCTCTCTCTCGCTCGACCATAGAGTAGTTGTACGAGTGAGAGAAATCCACTATCGTTCGTACAAGCATTAAGCACGTAGTTGAGCGAGAGGACCGGTGGTTGGCACACAAACTAAGCAGCCGAGCCCGGTGGGAGCAGCACCGGCAGCGGGGCCTTAGGCAAGGCCCCTCACATGTAAGATAAAGCAGGATCTGAGGAAGATCCTGCGTTGCTAACGGGTCGGCATTGCACGCGGGTGTCATAGCACCGGCAGCTAACGTCCGCTGACACCCGCAGCCGCATCGGTGGATCCAGCGGCCGGCCAGGCCCAATCCGGGGTCTGACGACAGTGCGTATGTGCGAGGGAGAATCTCGCACGGGACTTAGCCAATTACACCCGTTACAATCTATATTGTATGTTTTTTCAGACTAGGATAAAATATAATTTTATCTTAAATCTTATTGATTAAAGAATTATTTATTACTTCTTCCTCAAATATTATGTTTTATTTAAAAATGAAGAATGAATAAAACAATTTTTTCTCTTAAAAAATGAGGAAAACTATTTGATTACTATTTTGACAGATTTCGTTAAAAAAGTTTCAAATTTAATTATAATATTGACTTTTATTATTCAAATTATAAATTATTTTTGAAATTGTATTACATGCAGCTTATGCACATTTTTTAAAATTTTAAATTAAATTGTTATAAATTAAAATACGAATGAAGATAAATAAAAATACTTGAATTATTTTACGAAATATATAATCAGTCAATTAAGAATATTAATCAAATAATAAGAAGCTTATCAAAATGTTGTAAATTAGAAATTATCTTTACGCTTGGACATGTCATTACTTTGTACAAAAGTTTGAAAGTAATTTAAATGTGCAACATATTCTTAGTTTAATATTGTCTAATAATTATTCTTAATTAAATTTAATAAATATACCTTTTTATTTACCTTCAAATCAGTAATTCAAAGCTCAAGTTTTTAAAATCGATATTCGATCGATCACTATTTAAAATCGATATCATTTGAGCAAAACAAGAAAATTCAATTTCCAAAAAAAAAAGGGAAAAAAAATATCTCCGTTAATTACAAAACGTAATTTTCGAAACACACCAACACATACGTACCATCAGCACCGATTAGATACCTTGCGGCTTGCAGTCCATTTGGTGTCACGGGGCAGGTGCATCGGATATCAACCAAGAGTGCGGCGATTCAAAAGGGTACGAAACGGGAGGAGGAGAGGGAGGAAAGAGGGAGAGGGCAAGCGATTCGATTAGGCGAATCGAGGATGGAGGAAAGCAACATTTGCGCGTATACGCACTGAATCTCGTCTATGTTACGAGCACTTCGGTTAATGGCCGTTCTGTAATAGTGAGTAGGGGGAGAGAAAGAGACGAACAACGCGTGGTGGGAAAACAATGCATCGATATCGATACGTGAGCGTAGCTATTTGTGTATATAGATATCAGATGGTATTTAACGATGTAGATGGCTTGGTTTTTAGTAAAATTGGTCGTGCGAATGTATAAGTGGCTTTGGATTTTTTGTATCGTTATACGAGGATTAACAATAACGGAAAACGGAATTTATTTATCGAGTCGTACGAAAGTTTGCGGTAATAATTTATAAACTATTTCGTTAAAAAAATTATTTTTCTATTTTTAAATAAAATTAGAAGAATTTTTAAATAAATAAGGGCAAAAATAATAAATATTTTAAACATCACATTATAAAGCCAAATCAAAATTTATTGCCGAATCATTTATATCGTGGTTTTGATCTATCAGCGGCAAACTCGGAATATAACACGCAGAACAAATCCGGTAGTTTCCTTCGGTACATTGTTACAGAATTTACTGAACCTTGATTTTCTGATCGTCATCCAACGAACGGCACGAAAAGCAGCTTCATCCACTCGCGCATATATCCTATATACATAGGAGAACGAGATAAAGCGAATGAGAGAAAGAGAAAGAGAAAGAGAAACAAGCGACTAATTGGCATTCGGCGTGAGACGTTTCTGCATTGCGGCGCGACGTCGTCAGCCGGTACACCGGTAGCAATTCCAGAGCACGATTTTACGTAAGCATACACACATGTACACACACACACATATACACGCGTGTATATACCTCGAAGGGTTCCAGGAAAGTTATGAGGTCAGAGAGTACAGGAGAGAGAGAGAATTCGAATTCACTTGGGCGAGCGCGTTACAAACTTACTTACCAAGTAGATCGGTGCATAATTTGAAAGCGCGCGCAGCCTCCTGTTTATTGGATATGTATATATATATATGTGTGTGTGTGTATATATAAAGAGAGGATGAGAGATAGAGGAAGAAAGTAAGGGAAAAGCCACACGGCAACCGTTTCGAATCTCCCGCGCTCGAGAGTCCAGTCATCTGGAAGCTTATGTTACATGAAACAATCCGTGTTCTTACTCGCGAGATTATTATATCTCAGCGCGGTTTTATATTGCGTTTATGGTGTCACGGCAGTTTATCGAAACTATACTCTATGAGATTATATGATTTGTTGGTGAGATTTGTAAGTTGAATGTGATGCAGATCGTTAAAGAATATGTACAATTAGTTGGAACATTAGAAGGAAAGGAAGAAAAAAGAAATGATATTTTCGATTGAACGACTTGGTCATAAATGAGAGGATAACTTACAAACTCCGAACCGTGCACGAACCTTTCAATCGTTAGAGTCACGGTAGCGATTTAAACGGAACTTGAAATATCCATTTTAAGGATTAGGAAATTCCCACGCTGTCCTCGACGAGGCGTTAAAAGCCGAGAGCAACGTATATATATATACTAATGAAATAACGTTCAGGAAGTTTTGGTGAACAAGGTGCATTCGATGTGTTTCTTCGGCCGTGTCAGATAGTTTTGAACGTCGTAAGGATCGTTGATTCAAGATAAAGATAATCGAGCGAAGTTTCGGCGAAGGTGATGTTACGAACGGGTGGATTATTTTGAACGGTAGAGCGATGATAATCTTTGATAATAAATCAATTTCGTTCATTTTGAACCCATTCGTTATATTTTTCATTTCTTCATTATTCTACATTATACCAATATTCAAATTTGGTAGTCATCGTTAAATTGTAAAATTTAAGAAAGAAATTAAAAATATCCATTAAAACTCAAAGTTTTAACATCAATTTTTTTCTTTTTATCATGTCGTTGTCAAAATTTAACTATTCTTTACTTTGCAATTCGATCGCCGCTCGAGTTTTTGAAAACTACCATTCAAACAAAGTTGCGACTTTAAAACCTAGAATCAATTCAAAACATATAAAAGCTATTCAAACGGCAACACATCGTTATAAAAACACTTATACACACCGCTCGATTCTGAAGCCAGACCAATTAAACCTGAATCCCCCTATCTTTCTCTATCCCCCACTAATTCAGTAACAAAAGACACGTATCAAAAGTTTCAAATCTTCGAAATAACAGTTATTAGACACGCGACTCGCCCGCGAGCATCGAGTTGAATAAATTTACCAAAAGGGCCGAGCTTACTGCATTAATCGGTTCGCGATCTCCTCCCCTCTCCTCCTCTACCCTTTCGTATATGAACCAGCATGCATTCATCGTAAGTCGCGCGCGTCTATTTATGCATACCGATAAGCTATCTATACTCTCTCCGTCTCTCTCTTTCTCTCTTTCTCTCTCTCTCTCTCTCTCTCTCTCTCTCTCTCTCTTCGACTACGTTTACGTGTGTATACACGCAAGAGGATTCGAGAGCGGTCCCGATTAATACGCCTCTTCGCTCGCTCCTCTTCGAGTTCATTGTTCAGAGAGTGCTCGAGTCGTTAGTTTACGGGTTATACCTATAGGTGTGTATTTGTATATACGTATATACATGTAAGCCATCGGTATGGTTTACGCGAAAGGGGTAATGGATTATCGGCCCGCGAAATTAGTAAGTGGCTTTGGCGTAATTGCACCGCCGATCTCCTTCGTACGCGTGTGTGCGTGTGTCTGGCTTTATTTGTATGCGCGTCTATAGGCATATATAGTACATAAGGTATATACCCTTCTTCTTCGACGCCTGTCGTGGTAAGGCGATTCGCATAAAGGTTTTCGTATAGTGTGCGTGGCTGTAAGTGTACGCGCACAACGAGATAAGTCAGAAAACGATGGTTGAATTATAGGCGTTGGTAAGAATTATATAAATCGTATTTTTTTTCTTTCTTATGATCATACAAGCGTTATTAAGCTTACATTGTCTGGCAAAGAATTTATTTGAGAGCGTTTACAGCGCGATGTACGAAATGTTTCCAAATGATTCCGATGAATCATAATGGCGATGCATGGCATTAAAAATCAAAAACCTAAATTTATTTAAGTTAGCAAAATAGGGCTTGTCTAGTTACAAAGTTGATACATTTTTCATTGTTTTTAATAATAAAGAAGCATTTTTACTAACTTTTGATGGTTATTTTTTTTTTTTTTTTTTTTTTTTTACTTGCCTATAATATTTTTTTTCTATTATCTTTTTACAAAAAGGAGGCGATATTTAACGACTTTACCTTACACGCAAAAAACACAATATCCTTTAATCATGATTTAAAATTATGCTGATATTTATTTACGAATAGTTTAATTAAAAATATATTAAATGTGAAGTATAATTAAGGATAAATACTGAATGCAAAAACAAATGCGAAAGAGTAAATATTTATAAAATCGATTGTAAAACCGTTTCTTGTTCGTCGGCTTTATTCAATTTAATTAATTTTAAAAAAGAACAATCATAAAAGGGGCAGCTTGTTGTAAAGAATTAAATAAATAAATAATGTAAAAAATATCAATAATATTACAATATTGTTTACAATCTAAGTTCGTTTAACCGTTTTCCTGTCACAAATAGACGTTTCAATAAATGAAATAACGTTTAATTTTAAAATATAATAGCCAATGAATTCCAATTAACAAACTGTCAATAATATATGTTATCTCGTCAAAATTACCAAGGATTATAATAAAACGATATTGCATAATTTTTTTTGCAATCCATTAGTTTAAAATTAAAGAAAATATAATACAATCTTAATTATATGCATATACAACAATCATCTATTAAAATGATAAATCACGATTGGAGTTGTTCGATTTACAACGATCAACATTTTAAATTGCTGTAATCCAAACACAAAGTCAAGCCGATAGAACCCAATGATTTACAACGCATAAATTCGCCACAGGAAGCGAAAAAAGATCGAAAGTTCCCTCGACGAGCGTCGAGAGAAAACGGATCATTCTCTCTCTCTCTCTCTCTCTCTCTCTTTCTCTCTCTCTCTCTCTCTCTCTCTCTCTCTCTTTCCAACCCAGACACACGAGTATGGAGTAACGATTTTCCGCGACTTCTCGAACAAGTGCTCGTCATTTTTCAAAGGAAACCCGCGCAATATTCTCGCAGCTGTGATGCCGCGAAGACACACAGAGAGCGTTGAAAAGTATCGGCGCGTACACTCCGCGAATCTCGATGGAAAAAGGGTGTCGAGGTAAGTTCGAATGAGCCGGAAGACAGAATGATGAATCGAATGGTTTTTCTTACTCGATCTGCCTGTATATATACTTACATACAGATAAGATCGCTTTACGGGTATATATATATACACACACACATATATACATAGATATATGTATATTGAGCGTCAATCTTTTATCCCGTGAACTTTGAGCTTTGGTTTCAATACTTAATGCGAAACGATTCGTTGGTTTGTGCCCCGTGGCTTCGTTATTTTTCTTCTTTCGTATATATATATATATATATATATATATATATATATATATATATATATGTATATGGAATCAAACGTTTATGAGAAAAGGATAGAGTTATGTGGTTACTGTCATTTGTTAAATTATAACAACCGAAAATTTATGATTTATCTTATCATTCCTTTTTAACGAATGATTTTTATCAATTTATTAAACGTCAATAAAATAGCTAATAAAAATCTATATTTTGATCCTCACTAATATTATACATGGGAAATTGTATTTGCCTCTTTATTTGCTTGATTATCCTTCTTTGACGCCACAACAAAGGAACGGATTGATCTGAATCTATGCGCAGAGTTGGTAAGGAAGACTAAGATGCTATTTATTACGGAAAAAAATAATTTCCCTCAAAAGAAAACTACATCATAAATATATAGTGCCCCAGTGAGTACCGTTGTCCTTTTTTCTTCATCACAACGGAACAAAGACACTACATATTTAATATACGCAAATAAAACCACGGGTGTATATAGAAACATTACTTGCAAATATTCGATAGAATTCGTAAAAATTTAATTTATAAATTTAAGAATTTATAAATTTTACGATGTGCATTAATAATGTACTTACATTTAAATTATTAATTAAACGATGATTTATAAGCATGATGACGCGTTTAAATTTAAAATCTGAATAACAAATTAATTAATAGTTAAATTGAAATTAAATTAATAATGACAATCAAGATGGATTAAGAAAATAGGTAATACCTGTAAATTTCCATCGAGTATTCAAAAATAATATTTCAAAACTTTAAACAAAAAAAAAAAAAAAAGTACAAATATTATTAATAGATTTTTACAATAATATTAAAAAATGTAGAATAAATCTTAAATTAGCTATAGGATTATGTATACCTTACCATTTTTTAAAGTTATTTTGTTTATTTATGTTGTTTTTATTTTATAAATTATGAGAAATAATGTCACTTGTACTTAAAACAAGATTAAACGCAAACAAAATGCCTCTCAAAACAACCACATACCACGCAATAATTTGACTGACATAATAACGATACATACACGAGTGTCAACGAGAATAAGAAAAGAAAAAAAGCAGCCGCAATCGACATCCGGCATAGCGAGGACGACTCGCGCATTCGATTTCCCGTCACCGGAATCGCAACGAGGAATTGCTTCGGGCAACATCTCTTCTCTCTCTCTTTCTCTTTCTCTCTCGCTCGCTCGTTCGCTCACTCACTCATTTCGCGTGTGCGCGTATAGGCCCGAGGCGATGCAAAATTCTCTCTTACTCCCTCTGAGAATTCTCGAAGCGCTGATGATGAGTTTCTCGCATCGGCAATGAGGAAATTTGCTTCTTATAAAGCTACAAGAAATTTGGACGACGAAGACTTTGCTTTTATTTTTGTGCTCGCTTAACCGTGCCTTTAACGAAAAGGGGGAAGAATCAATTTCAATTTTAAATCTCTAAGATGGGATTTTAATGATTGATAACGATGTGATTTCGTTATATGAATTTGTTTGGATGATGGTGAATAATATTTTGTCAACGTATATTTAAAAGTAATTAGAAGACTTTTAGGGCTAAATGGAATACGTATTTCTCGAAAATAAAAAAATATTATCGGTCTCGTAATTTTTCATTAACAGTACATATTTATGTATAAATCAATCAACAAAAATCCCGCAAAAAAAATGAAAAAGAAAACAAACGTTTTAATCAACCTCGAAAAAAAAAAAGATTCCGGCGTAAAATACCGGTCCATATAATACACTCTAAACTCGGGCGCGCAAAACCCAGCCCAGAGCATCCGATTTCTCGGTCGGTACAACGAACTCGTAGCTCTTCCTTTAAAAAGGGTGTGAAAACCGCGTCGCGTTTCTTCCTTCCCTTAAAACTCGACTAGACGCGGGCGCGCGCGAGAGAAAGATAGAAAAGTCTGGTAACATTCGCAGCGGCGGTAGCAGCGGCGGCGATTCAGCATTACCGGAAATCTCCTTTTCCAAAGCTTCGTTCGCTTACTTGCCGTTGTTTCTCCTTTTATTCCACCTCGAATCTTCTCTCCCCTTTTCGCTTTCGCGATATTCTCTCGCGCCCAGAGAGAAAAACCGTGCGCCGCGGCACCTTCCGGCGTTAACGATATCGCGCTCTCTCTCTTTCTATCTCTCTCGCGCGCGCAACGGAGGAAATGAAATCGTTCCCTCAAATGCTTGATTCGACCGAGAGAAGGTAAACGGTATGGGGGATGAGTATAACGCGAGAGAGAACGTTTGCTTCTCTTTCCTTTTTTCTTAATATTTTTTTTTTGTGTATATATATATATATATATAGTACAGGTATATACTCCATGGGTTAACTTGATGGAGAACCAAGAGAGAAAAGGGGGATTGTTTTTGCCCCTCTTCCGTAAATGTGCAATGTGACTCGTGGAGTATCTTTTTCTTATTTTTTTTTTTTTTTTTTTTTTTTATATTTCTCGTTTTTTCGTTCGTTTATCTCGACTTTTTTTTTCATCTACAACGTTTTCGCCGAATGGAAATCTCGAATGGGTGCAATAGAATTTAAATATTTTGCGATGAAGGTTTAAGCATTTATTTTACGTCTACGTTTATTATGCGACAAAATATATTTTAAATTGAAACCTTTGATCAAATACTTGGAAGAAAATGAATTCTTCTTACTCGAAAAGTTTCTTGTATAAAAGGTAAACATTAAATTTTAATCGATAATTTGTCATCGCGATAATTTATCTAGAATCGGCAAAATAAAGCGAACGATCGTAAAAAGTGACATCGCGCAAGATTACGATATCGACGAATCGATTTAATCAATGAGCGCGCGTAGCGTTGCAGCCGCACACCCACGCAGACACACACAAACACAGCACGCGTATTTCGTATGAATATCATTGATAACGATGTTCGTTCTAATTCGATTGTTTACCAGAGAGTGCACATGTAATGAAGGACTCTGTAATGTAGAGCTAAGATCAAAGGGTCAAGATACATTAGCCTAATGAAGCTACGTGCACACAATCCTAATTTTAATCTAATTATAGACACAATTCAGTCAGAGATATATACCTGCATTAACTCAAAGAAATTACATCGATCGCCATAGGTTTAGATATGAATTTAATTTGCGCCCACGATTTACGTGGGATTAAAACTTTAAATTTATAAGAAGAAATTTTAATGCATTATTTTCAATGCCATGATTAGTTTTTTAGGTTAATTAAAGCGTTTTCTTTTCTTTTTTTTTTTTTTTTTCAAATTTCATAAAAATAATAAATATTTGAAGTCGAAGAAAACAACATAATTGTTTATGTATGTCTTACCTCGCATACAGTCGTGAGCACGTAATTACTTAGAATGAAAGGAACAATGTTGCGAGGTGCAAATAAATAATAAAATCGATGATTTATTAATGTAAAACGATAAAGTTATATTTAATTCAAACCAAAGGCGTAAAAGACCTCTACTCGGTGAGTGGAGAAAAAAGCCGTAAACTAATTACAGAGATATAACTTATTCAACAATTACTTAAACGCAACGCTTAAACAAGTCTAATGTTCAAATAACGGTTCTGTTTTAAGTTTTTGGCTAATGCACTAAACAAGAAAAGTGAAGCGCGCGCTTTCAAATCTAATAGCGTAATGCCCTCTGTCGCACTAACCTTCCCTCTCTCCTCGCTCTAGGGCCTCCGCTTTTCGCGCGAGGCACCCAGACTACGTGAACAAACAGGCGAGGGGTTTTATTGCGGCAAACGTCGAACAATAATCTAATGTCATGAAGCATTATGTAAATTAATTACAAGCATAAATTATTATTAAACGATTATATTTATAATATTTTTTAAATATTTTTCATAAATAAGTTGCAGTAATGTATCTAAATTATCGAAAAATTAATTAATCATTATGTATTATAAAAATAAATCAAAATTTTGTTTTCAAAATATTTCAACGTAAATATGATAATTTGATAACGTTTCCTCAGTTATTTACACAATTTTCAGTTTCAGGTGAGTTTATAAGACGATTGGCAGAACTTTCATCTAACCGAGCTCCCTAAGTCTTTTGTTTTCAACTCCTGACTTACGCAAGGATCAAAGTTTATAGTACCATAATATACAATAGGTAAGAGTTCACGTTGTATAATCTCCATTGTTTAACAAATGAAGTTGAATGCTGGAGATTAAAATGGTCCTTGATTTTTTAATTTTACTGAATACTTGACTTAAAATTTACAATTTTTTAAAATTATACAATATCGTTTAATTTTCGTTGTAATGAATTTTTATTCAATTTTTTATTCAATGTTTACTGAAATTAAATAATAACACTATATAAATTATCATGAAAATATCGAGAATTATTTAAATTGTCGGGCATGGGATACTCTACCTCATTTACATCGGATTAATAAAACGAATAAGTATTGTTGCATTATTTGAAATTATTAATAACTGATAAATATGATACTTTATACAAATTTCTAAATTCTTTTTAAATTTCAAACTTAAAAAATTTGTTAACTTCTTTAAAAAATTTAGAGTATTAAATAAAGTATCAAAATTCATTAAAATCGTAATAAAGCGATCGTGCTATTTGAAATATTTTTTTAAAGCAAATCGAAATAGACAATAATGTTACGAATTACACAAATTCCCGAAAGCCATGAAGATTAAATTAAATCCTATAATAGAGCCTGCGTGGAATTTTCTTTTTTTCATTAAATATATATATATATATATATATATATATATATATATATATATATATATATATATATATATATAAACAATAATATATACTAAATAAAAAGCCTTTTTTAAAAAGTAAAATGTTGGCAAGTAAAAGTTTTTTCATATCTCATTTCATATTTGCATACTTTTTGCATATTTGTATTATTTCATTTTATATTAATTAATTGTATATTTACAAACTTTATCTCGTAACATTGTTTTTAATAGGTTCAATTATTAAATCCTTCATAATAAAGTTGTTGTGCTTTTGACAAATGCAGTGTCACGGGTTATTCGCATTTAGAAAAACTCATATCTTATTTTTTTCCTTAATTGTTGTTAAAGCTATAGCTATTTAGTTACATTATTTTCAGAGCTTTATGTATTATCTAAATAAACCTACAGAAACTTGTAAAATCAAAAAAAATTGTCAAGTATTGGTTTTCTTAATGAGCTTCACATTTTGAACATTGTATCATATTACGTAACTTCATTTAAATGATCTAATTTCCGAATTTTGATTATAATTAATAAAATTATCTATTTACTATTTATTTGCAATAATTTCTAATGCAAGTGAATCAAAATAATGAAATTTTTTCATTACCAAAAATCAAATTTCAGCTAAAGAAGTTTGTAAAATCTGTAAAAATATTGTCAAGTATTTTGATTTGATTTTACTGCAGATAGAAAAATTAACGCATGTGATGAATTTACTAAATAAGCTATTTTGCATTTACTAAAAACATATTTAGATAAAAAGTCTATGCAACTTATCAATAATTATATAATTAACTGATAAATAAATAATAGATACATGTAAATGTTGTATTTTAAAGATGTAAAGTATATTAAAGATGTAGGGTAACATATCACGAATAAAGTTTCAAATGCCTGTCACTCAGAATACGAGGTCTGGCTATTAAATAACGTGACTCCGCGCCTAGAGGACGCCGTAGAGGGGTGGGGAAAAAAACGAGTAGTGCGTTGGGTATCTAGATATCTTGTCTATGCACGTACCAAAACACGTTCTCGTCACTATTATTGTATTTGTGCAGTAGCGGTTTGAAACGAACGTGTTTTTTTCTCGTGCCGAAAACCATGTGTGACGAAAAACAGGAGCAACGTATCAATCTCAAATTTCTCGTTAAATTGAAAAAAACTCCGACTGAGTGCTGTAAATTGTTGCAAGAGGCCTATGGGGACAATTCTCTATCTCGTGCGCGTGTTTTTGAGTGGTGTAAGCGCCTCAGTGAGGGCCGAGTGAGCACTGAAGATGACCAACGCCCAGGTCGCCCTGTCACTGTTTCAACTCCGGAAACAGTGACCAAAATCAACCAAATTGTGCGTGCAGATCGTCGAATGAGCATCCGGACGATTTCCGAGGCTGTAAACGCCGATAAAGAAACGGTTAGACAAATTTTACACGAGGAATTACACATGACAAAAGTCTGTGCGAAGCTGGTGCCAAAAAACCTGACTCCTGACCAAAAGCTCTTGCGTCAACAGGTCTGCTCAGATTTTCTTGAAAGGTTAAAAAAAGATTCCGGACTGATGAAAAATATTATTACTTGCGACGAAACGTGGATTTTTCAATACGATGTTGAAACAAAGCGGCAATCGATGCATTGGAAGACGCCTGGAATCGCCCAGAATAAAAAAAGCAAGGATGTCCAAATCAAAATTCAAGGCAATGTTGATCGTTTTTACGACATTAACGGTATCGTGATGACTGAATGGGTTCCAGAGGGTCAGACTGTCAACCAGACTTACTATTTGTCAGTTTTGGCAACACTGCGAGAACGAGTTCGTAAGAAACGGCCCGAGTTGTGGAAGAACAACTCGTGGATTTTGCACCTGCCCATAACGCGCTATCTGTGAAGCAGTATTTGGCCGGTAAGCGCACTCCAGTGCTCGAACACGCGCCGTACTCGCCAGATTTGGCACCGTGCGACTTTTTTTTGTTTCCGAAGATAAAATCTGCTTTGAAAGGGGCCCGATTTGAGTCGATGGAAGCGGTAAAGCAAAAAATGGCAGAGCTCCTAAAGGCCCTCACCAAAGAAGACTTCCAGCACTGCTTCGATCAATGGAAAAAACGTATAAAAAGGTGTGTGGCGAGGGAAGGGGAGTATATTGAAGGGGAGCATTCGAATGTAGAATAATTTTTATAATAAAACCCTTTTTCGTAACCAGTCTCGTTATTTAATAGCCAGACCTCGTATAAACTAGGACAAGATGTCAAGACTAAAATTACAAATATCGGACATATTGTAGGTGAAATTATGAAGCATACAATTTGAAATGCCGGGCACTCAGAATATGAATTATATAATAAATTTCATAAATAAAAGGAAAATGTTAAAGAAGAAATCGTGGGTATTGATGATGTGTTGTTTAATAGAAAAACATCGGCTTCGAGCAACGCAGGTGGTAGCTATAATCGTCGTAAAGGATCTTATCAATCTGAAGCATAGAATCGTTTACACGTAGGATCATCTGGACATGCGAAACGAAAAGCGTTAGTTATGCATTATATGATGATAACAATTACAATAATGAACACAAACTTTCTACAAATTCTGAAAGCGGAAAACTTTTTGATGTCAATCTTGGAATCAATCATTTGTTTACTGGTGGAAATCATGGTTCTGGATAATACAATCATTAAAAAGCTTCATCGTATGAAAGTCAGAACGGTGGTAGTTTAAATTTAGGTTTGTCTCTAGGAATGGTTGATGATCTAATAGGATAGAAATTTAGATGAAGATCTATAATATCAGTAAAAATTCATTTATTGTTACTATGAAATTATTTCAACGTTTATTTTACAATTACATTCAGAAAAATTATCCAGGTTACAATAATAATCTGAACTTTTTAAAGTTTTTTAATAATATGTAATCTTCCTAATTAAAGTATGTAAACAGTAATAATATCTTATAAATTTTATGTAAGAAAAAATAAAATAAAGTATGCATCATTTTTCGATTTTATATTTTATGTTTAAGTGTCTTTTAGATGTACATTTGATTTATATTACGAGATTAGTTTAAATATATTAGTTACTGTATAAGAAATATAAATTTACATTGAGTAAAACATTCATAAAAATGTATCCACGATTTTGGTATAAATTTATTTATATATATATATATATATACACTCTGACAAAAAAGTATCCGGAAATTCTCATTTAAATTGCCCGCGTTGAGTATTTTTAAGTATTTGAAGTTTCTGTATGTTGGTAGGACTGTCCGTAATTACTATGCCAAACATGAGTGCGGTCTGTCAACTAGTTTGTTTACGACAGCTGTTGAAACCAGTCGACCTCAGTGGTAGTCTGCGAATGTTACAATGGAAAAAAATATTGAACAAAGAGTTTGTCTCAAATTTTGTGTTTTAAACGAAATTTCGTGTGCTGACTCGTTGCGAATGCTGGAAAAGGCTTATGGAGACTCTGTTTTATCGAAAACCAAAGTGTACGAATGGTACGAAGCTTTTAAAAACGGTCGGGAGATCGTCGAAGATTTGCCTGGTCCAGGACGACCGTCGACCTCTTCAACCAACGATAACGTCGAAAAAAATCAAGGAAATTGTGCTCGAAAATCGTCATGCCAGTGTTTACGAGAGATAGCTCGTGATCTCAACATCTCTCGTGAAACCACTTGTTTGATTTTGGTGAACCAATTGGGCATGCAGCGCGTCGCCGCTCGGCTCGTTCCGTTAGAGCTGAATTTTCTTGAAAAACAGTACCGGATGCAGGTAGCTGCAGACATGCTGGATCGTGCGAACTCTGATCCCACGTTCATGGGATGGATCATAACTAGTGACGAGACATGGGTCTATGAATACGACACACAAACGAGCCAACAATCATCGGAATGGGTGGGAAAAAATGAGCCGAAACCGAAAAAACCTCGCAAAAGTCGTTCGAAAATCAAGACGATGGTTATTGTTTTCTTCGATATTCGTGGTGTGGTTCATCATAAATTCGTTCCGCAAGGTCAAACGGTCAATAAGGACTTCTATTTAACTGTTTTGAGGCGTTTGCGTGAAAATATTCGCCGTAAACGGCCGGATTTGTGGCAAAACAATTCGTGGATTTTGCATGACGATAACGCACCGTCTCATCGAGCCACGATTATTAACGATTTTAAGACCAAACACTCGATAAATACCATCGACCAGCCACCTTATTCGCCTGATCTAGCTCCGTGTGACTTTTTTCTTTTCTCCAGACTGAAATTACCGCTCCGGGGAACCAGATTTGACTCCATAGACGCCATAAAAGAAAATTCGCAGAAGGAGCTGAAGGCCATCCCTGAAAGCGCCTATAAAAAATGTTTCCATGATTGAAAAAAACATTGGCACATGTGTATCGCTTCAAATGGAGTATATTTTGAAGGAGATTCAATAAATATTGAAGAAGTTTAATATTTTTGCGTTTTATTTCAAATTTCCGGATACTTTTTTGTCAGAGTGTATATATATATATATATATATATATATATACACACATATACATATAAATACGCTTCAAGTTATATTCTTATTCGCAGTGGACAAAGTCGGTGAGGAGAAGAGAAGGAAAGACTCGCGGTTGTTGGCGCTGACATTCAATTTGCCGAAGAGCACGGAAGGACCCGTGAACAAAAAGAAGAGACATGACAGAAAGAAAAAAAGAGATGGAGACATTGTACTGTACCGGGGAAAATCCAACTATCCACAGAAAGTACTTCCGGTGGAGTGAAGGGCTCGAGTGAACGAATAAGAGAGAAAAAGATGAAATAATAAAAGAAAGTCTTTCTTCGACTCCTCTTTCTCTCTCTCTCTCTCTCTCTTTCTCTCTCATTCTCTCTCTCTATCTCTCTCTCTCTCTCTTCATCCCTCCCTTCTTCTTTCGGCCATTGTCATTTCTCTTAGCGAATCGAGAAAATCTTATAAAAGCTTTATTGTTTCGAGCACCCGATGCGATTCCTTCAAAAATCAAAGCCCGCCACGTTCTTGGCTTACGCGCCCGCGTTTTCTGCTCGCGACTTTTTCACGAGATTGAAAGAAGCTCGGTTTAATTTTATAACAATGGGAATCACTTTGATGAAATTATACGATAAAATTGTTTTTTTCTTTCCCCTTTTTTGTCATTTTTTTTTTTTACTTTCGCAAATTATTTTTATAAAAATTAATAGAACCAATAATGCATAAAATTTAATATTCAGTTCGTACCTTATAAAGATGTTTCATTTTTTAATGTTATAATTTTTAGCTTATATTATATATTTTTATGAAACGTTAATGCGTCGAACTGATGAGATTATCAATGATTATTTTAAATATTACTTTAAATTTTATATTTTATTTTTACAAATAGTGAACCAATATTTAAATTTTATAAAATAATAAAAGGTTACTGATGTTATAGTAAGTTGTTTTATCCAACCTTGATAACAATATTATTGCATAATCTCGCATTTACATAACACGTGCCATTATTTATTTTTTTTAAGTCGTTCGCGTTTTATTTTAATTTTATACTTATTATTTTAAAAATTTATACCAAAATCTTGGGTACATTTTAATGAATGTTTTACTCAATGTACATTTGTATTTTTTATACAGTAACTAACATATTAAAACTAATTTCGTAATATATATCAAATGTACGTCTAAAAGACACTTAAACATAAAATATACAGTGTGTCCCATGGAAAACGGAACTTTTTCAAAATAAAGACAAAAACTCAATATTCCGGCAAATCTCATTTATTTTATTCAAAATAGTCTCCTTCCGCATCAATACAACGTTTTGCACGATCAATTAACATATCGAATGAGTTTTTGAGATCATTTTTATCCATCGACTTTAGTATGTCGGTCGTCGCTCTTTGGATGGCCTCTACGTCGGCATAACGTTTTCCTTTCATAGGCAAGTGCAATTTGGAGAACAAGTAGAAGTCGCACGGAGCCAAATCCGGCGAGTACGGTGAATGGTTGATGGTTAAAATGGAATTTTTGATCAAAAAATCCGTGATCAAGTTCGATCGATGAGACGGGGCATTATCATGCAACAAACGCCAGCTCCCTTTTTCACGGTATTGTGGCCGCCGCACACGACGAATACGACTGAGCAAACGCTTCATAACACCAAGATAAAACACAGCAGTAATCGTTTGACCAGGTGGAACGAATTCACGATGAATAATACCCTCCGTCTGAATCGTAGAAACAAATCAACATTCTCTTCACTTTTGACTTTTCAAGACGACTTTTTTTCGGATTGGGCTCGGTTAGGTGCCCATTCCATTCAGCACTTTGACGCTTGGTTTCGGGATCATATTGAAAACACCATGTCTCGTCACCAGTCACAATTGAATATTTCAAGTTTGGGTCCTTTTTTGACTCTTTAATCAAATCCTTACAATGTTGAATTCGGAGCAATTTTTCGTAGTCGGTCAATTTGTGTGGAACAAAGCGTGCACACACCTTCCGTAGATTCAAATGATCGGTCAAAATGCGATGAATTGAATTTTTGGACATATTCAATTCCATTTCCATGTATCGCAATGAAGATTTTGGCTCATTTTTTATAAATTCACGGACTTTTTCAATTGCTAACATCCACCAATAGGTGGCGCCAATATAAATCGATGTTTTGAAAAAGTTCCGTTTTCCATGGGACACACTGTGTATAATCGAAAAATGATGCATACTTTATTATTTTTTTATTTTATTTTTTTTACATAAAATTTATAAGATATTACCATATTATTGTTTACATACTATATTTAGGAAGATTACATATTATTAAAAGACTTAAAAAAATTCAGATTATTATTGTAACATGGATAATTTTTCTGCGTTAAATTCCTACATCAATCTCGCTTTGGCGACTTTCACTATGTAGTACATTTCCAGAGATGTCCCGGAGTGAGTTTTATGATGTACATCAGAATCATAACTATACGAATGATCTTGCACAATACTTTAGTTAAGCGAATACCTTTTTCTACTACACGAGAGTTGAATGCTACTCCATGTATTAAATCATCGTTAACGCGAACATTTTCGTTACTTCCAGTAACTACAAGGTTTTTGAAATGATAATGAGCATGATAATGGAATGGTCCAAGATTAGAATTATGCTCTTGCTGCAAGTGTCCAGAAATTTCTGAATTTATTTTGTTTTTATGGTAATATCCGGTGTGTAAGAAATTTTTTTTACATTCGTTATTATAATTTCTACCGCTGACGCTACTTGAAGATTTCTTATAATTATTTTGACTGCCATTACTCGTATATTCATTTACTGCACAAGATTGACTCGCAACATTAACATACGATTTATCTTCGTGATTATGACTATCTGAACTTTTTATATGGTGATTGGATTCGTAACCTGTTATATTTTATAAATAATATTTATAACATATTTGACTGTAGCTATAGGAAATGTAAATAAAATAGTTTGTTTAATAATAATCGATAAATGTATGTTATTAAAACAGTATTTGTATAATTTTATAACGTTAAATATACATTAATTTGTTTTCTAATTGTATTATTTATAGTATGAACAAAATTATAATTATACATTATTATTTTTATAATATTATTATTAACATGTTGAATCAAATAAAAACAGCAAATATAATATGTTATATCATGTGTTACATAAATAATTTTGTAAATAATTTAAAAGTATTATAAAATTCATTAAATTTATTTTAATAATTATTAATACAAAAAAATTTATTAAAAATTATAGAAAATATTAATTATTAATGAAAAAAAAATTATCGCTGAAATGGCTTTGTTGATGTCCAGTGGGGAATCCAACGGTCACATTTTTTTGTTGCAATTATGCGGGTGTTTAATTTGATAATTACCACCAAGGCTTCAATACTTTAGTTCCATTTCCAAAAATGAATCCGAATTTTTTCGAGAAATTTCTTACAATCCTATTATCGTCTTCAGAAATATTACCCTAAGAGACCTAAACCGACTAATTTTTTAGATTTTAAATCAAGCAAAAAAATTATTAAATAATATCAAAC
Source organism: Chalcis sispes (assembly GCA_949987625.1). Taxonomy (NCBI): domain Eukaryota; kingdom Metazoa; phylum Arthropoda; class Insecta; order Hymenoptera; family Chalcididae; genus Chalcis; species Chalcis sispes. The sequence continues at coordinate 58,312,182 of OX465096.1, read as the reverse complement.
AAATATGTACTTTTAGGTATAATTTATTATATATTGTTTAATTCATGGTGCTTACATATGAATGATTTTGCTTTACTGCAATGAAATACAAAAAGAATATCCACGAAAAATAATATTATATTTCCTACGAATTGCAACAAAAAATTAATTAATATTCACTTTCGTGATTAATAAAATTATAATTTCCTAACAAAAAATAATATGTTTAAATAACGCACGAACGTAAAATAGCGATTGCATAAACTAATTCTTTCTAAATTTTATAAAATAGTTTTTATAAACTAATTTAAACAGTACAGTTTTAATAAATAATTATAATAATATACAATAATAATTATAGTAATATTCTACAAAATATCTTAAGCTTCACATTTTTTTTTTTTTTTTTTTTTTTTGTTTTTAATTGAAAGTAAAAATTAAATATTGATAATAAATTTTAATTAATTACAAAATTATGATCCAACGTAAGATTTTATTTTGCTAAATTTTTCTTTGTATGTAAAATTTAAAGTTTAAATTGAATTTCTGTAAAAAAAATTTTTGAATTTTTTAAAAATATGATATTTACGCCCATACTATCTTTCACTTTTAAATATTTTTAATACTTTAACGATGCAATTAAAAAGTTTATGCTTATTTAAAAGTAATTTTACCGTATAACGCAATTAATTTTTAATCTATAAAACACGACTTGATTAGATTTTATCAAAACAATCATCATGATAACGTCCTTCGTTTTAAAATTTTAAAAAAACTTCAGAAAATTTAAATTGAAATAAATGTTTAATTAAGAGAAATTTTAAATTTAGTTAAAAATATCATTTTTAATTGTTCAAAAAAAAAAAAAAAAAAATACATTATCAAACAAAGATATTAATCATTTATTCGGGAAACATTTTTGTTCAAGAATAGCATATTGAATAGAATTCATTTTACTTTTAGTTTGAACCATTAGTTTTCAGAAAAATAATAATAATGTGCAAAAATTTCGGTAGAATGAGACGATACTAGTCAAAATATAAGATAAAATAAAATCGACTGAATTTTATTTTCTACTTATTGTGTATAGTGTCGAATAATTATATAAAAATGCATTAAAATTATATTATTACTAATATATTCATTTAATTGAGGTTTAAATTTTTTTAAAACTAAACACCGTTAAGTCATTCTGCATCAACCCACAGTGGTGACGGTGTCTTAATAACGGTTTCATTTTTTATTATTGTAAAAACAAGATAAACTTCGTTAAAAAAGCGGCGAAGCGCAATAATTATTTTCTCGCACAAAAGAAAGGGAAAAACTTTTTCGAATTCTTTCCCCTAATAAACTTCTCACCATAGACCAATAACAAATCACACGTAAGCATAATAAAGAAAGCAAAACAAACGCTTGTCACCATGTTTCCCCCTTTTTCAGTCTTTCTTTCTTTTTTCCTCTCTTTCAAAACGTCTGGATTGTGCGAAAAAAAAAAAATAATAAAGTAAATGGCTTGATATCGGACATAAGCAATGCAAGATATTCATCGTCATCCGTTGAGTCGATTAAAGCTAACGCACACAGTGGATAAATCGCACGCGATATTCGTTTTTCCCTCTGCATATATAAACACGTGAACAACTTGTCCGTCAATTTTCTTTGCAGCTTTTCTCAACTCCCCTCTCATCGCTCAACGTTTTTTATTTTTATCTTTCAAGCGTTTTGTGCTCGAAAATATAAGCACCGAATTGATCGCTTCGTTTTAATAAGATCTTAGATTATACGAAAGCTTCCAGTGTTCCATTGATAGAGGATCGATCGATATTTAATTTCATCTTTGATGAGTATAATTTTGATTTTTATGTGCATAGTTTAACGAAAGATTTTTTAATTTTAATAAAAAAATTTAACAGTTTAATGTTTTTGTTATGTTGCTAGCATTAAAAAACTAAGGGATTTTACTAATTTTATATATATATATATAAAGATAATCATAATTGGTATAAGCTTATCAAACGACCTGCACTGTAATAGCTAACTGTAAATTATATTTCAATCGCCTTGTTCTCGGGATTTTAGGTGTAGTATTCCCCTCGCTTCCCAGCGGTCACACAACGTTCGGAGTTTAAAAAAATTGCCATCTCTTCCCACGACTAACTACGCTCTTATTCTTTCGTTATTACTTCATATTCTTTCGTTATGTTCTAGAGGTAGCACGCGTTTCAGAATAATTGACTTATTTATTATATTAATTAAATTCTTGGTGGTATTCAAATTTCAATTTCTTGTCAAGCTCTTATATTTTGTGTATGTCACGTTTAGAAGAAAAGTAGATTTACAATTTATTGCTTTAAAGGCAATTTTATTAGAAATAGAAATTGACGAAAAAGAGAAAGTTGCCGAATCGCATGGAGAAACAAAGGACAAGGAACGAATAATTTAGTTAATAATAGAGGTAATTTTTTGCAATGACAGTAACTCTACGAAAGAGATGCTCTATGACAAATCTTGAAGGTATTTATTATACAGTTATAAAACAAAATAAACAAAAAAAAAAAAAAAAAAAAGACTCGAAATATACGCTCGTATGACGTGTGATTCGATAAAGAAGTAATTTTTGTCTCTGTGACAGTATGATAAAAATCAAAATACACGCTCGCATAACGTATGATCAACAGAAAGTAATTATCTTTGTATAAGCTTGTACAACGTATACCTTAATTCTAACGATGACAAATATTGTAATCGACTTTGTAGCCGTATACGCTATAGCATTAGCTTCAGCCATTACTAGAGACTGCTTTGCAATAGTATGCTCTGCTAATTCCAATTTTGCCACGTCATGTTTTGCTAATTCATGCACGGTGTTGGGTTCGCTTTAAATTATAGGTGACCACCTGCTATAGCGCCATCCTATGCTTTTCCGAGGCAGGTGATTTTTCGTCATGGGCTGTTATACAGGGGGAAGATTGAGCTTTGCTCGACACATTCGTTGGTCGTTGAGCTGAGTTCTTGGGGCGTAGGCGTTTACCTCAGTGCCTAAAACTGCAAATACAGGAGTCTGGTTGCTGATGGAGGAAGCTACGGCTCCTACTCGCTCCTCTTTTCGTCGTTATACGAGGGTTTATTACAGCTACTATTTAATATGGACATTGGGGCGACCGCAACCCCAGATAGCCATTGGAGAATGGCATTCGGATGCTCAATGTCCTAATTTTTCACAGCGATAGCAGGGATGGTACAATTTCTGAAGGTTTAAGATCCCTTTTACATTTGGTGTTATTTTTGGAAATCGATTATTGCTTGAAGCCTTTGCTGGTGGTTTATTCCGTGCTATAGCGACTTTTGTCCAGAAATTGGAATCGGTGACTCGATTTTTACTTCCTAGTTTGCTGCTGCCTTTCACCGCTTGGTTATAATTCAGTTAGGCGAGTTCTTGCGCTATCGCGGATTCGGCTTTATATCGTCTCTCCGTAAACTGCACAGTTTTAATTGGTGGAAGGATAGCTCTTCGGACTCCATAGTAAAGCTTTTCTTCCCAATTACTACGATCGCTAGCCTCTTTTGACGCAAGCGAAGCTAATTTATTAAGTCGAGGCGAGCGTGACGTTGTACACGTCGCTGCTAGGAATAACGACTCTTCAGGAGCCGGGGGCAGTCGATAGGCCTTATCTTGTAGCATGCGCATTTCTTCCTTTTTGCCTAACCTTAATAATTCGACAAAGCTACAAAATTAATCTTGGAAAATCCTTTGCCGATAGCTAGGATGTAAATACCGATATGATATATTTCCGGATAACTGTTCCTCTATTGCCGTCGGAGGCTTAACTTGATCCAACAGTGTGCACAACTTGGACAGGTATTTAGCAATTTTTTTAGTAAATCCTTGGATTCGCACTTCCTCCATGAAATAATGCAATCGAAATGATTAAACAGTAAAAATAAAACAGAAGAATGATAGAGATATTGAATTAAATTTTTAATTACTTTTTCACTGGCCAAACTAGTCATATTTTTCTTTTGCTTATTGAAATTTTTATGACTGAGCAGTTGATTTTACGGCCGAGTGATATGTTGTAATTATTGCCGTTAATTACACGAAAAAAAAAGTAAAAGAATTTTTTTAAAACTTAACAAGTTAATTAACAAAGAGGTATTTACTCTGACAAGAAATTATTTTCCTAATTTTGTTTAGTATTATAAATACAATACATTATACGGTTAGCTTAATACATAAAATTAACAATATTGCTAACTTCAAAGAGAAAATAGGAAATGATATAATGATAACAACATTATTCAATGCTGCATTCAGACTAGAGTCAACTAAACATATCTGCTTGTATTCATGGATTGTTTCTGCGATTTTTAATTATATTACACTAAATCGTACACAGGGCACAGACATTTTTAAATTATATTAAGTAACATCAAAATTAAGCTAAGTGGCATAGAAATTATGACCAGAATTAAATGTATCAATCAAAAACCTCTGGTCCTACAAGATATGAATCATATCTTTTTCATAAGAATCTTTTAGACAGTGAAAAAATTTGCATTGCTATGTCGGCAGAAAAATATATTAAAATCAAAAAAGAATCTTAGAAGTGAGATTATTTGGTACCGCACATCAGTAAATAAACCAAAGAGAGCTATTTGCTTGCAGGCGATCAGAAATGATTGAAAAAATATATTAAAAAGAAGCAGCAAAAAAATATGCTCTGCATTAAAAAGAACTACAGACCTATATATAATATATGTCGAACTGTCAAATAGATTAATAACTCAGAATTCTTTACAAAAATCTATAAGAATCAGAACATAACATATTGTAATTTCGCAAGCTGCATCACCACAGATTCTATCCAGAAAGTTATTTGTAAAATATGCAAGTCGATTATGCTTACATGCCGTCGGTGCTTAGAAATTAATAATCTATAAAACTCTTTGTTTTCGATTCACAAGAGTAAATAATAATAATAATAATAATAATAATAATAAATAAAAAATGTAATATTATAAATTAATAATAATAAATCCATAGATTTACATTCAATTTGTTGGTCAGATTTGTTGGTCAATTAAAATTACATCGTTATTATTAAAGTTTAAAATTGTGTCTTTACTTCAAACCATAATCATCTGTTTCAATCTAAAATATAGCGCGATTGTACGCTCATTTGATTAATTTAAACTCGAGCATAAATACAACAAGGCAATCCACACGTTTCTAATCATGGACAAAACCGTGTAGATGCTCTGACAGATAACTATTCAATTAAACTAATCAGATTTGGTTAATTAAAATTTCCATAAAAGTATTATATTTTTGAATAAATCTTTTATAGTTTATAATCGTACATATGTCATAGTTACAATGCACCTAAGTCTCTAAATTTCAAGCCTATATTCTTTAATAACCATTCAAGATAAAATAATATTTAATTGATATTGATTTAGTCAACTAAAGATTAACAGATAAAAAATTTGTCTTTACCCGAACAAACTTCCAACCATATTACACCGATAAATAACAACGTTGCATGATCCAATTAACCATTGAAAAAAGAAGAAAAAAATAAAATTGATAAACAATACACCCTACGAATTTTCATCATGCAGTTCGTGATAAAAGTCACGTACGCGTCGTATTGTTCAAAACTTTGCAAACCTTCAAACGTTAATAAATATCGGTAAATTTAATATTCAACGGAGGTTAGCCTTACGCCTAACTAAGATATTAACGGTACTCGAATGTATAAATACTTTCGACACTTTTCATTTCGTCAACAGTTCTAATTTGAATTGCATTTTCGTTGTTCGCTTCGCGTATTACAACTAGTCGACGAGTTCAAACCTTTTTAATCTAGTCAAAAATGCCTGGGCGACTTAGCCGATTTATCGTTACTTCGTTTTGTTGTTGTTTTTTTTTTTTTTTTTCGTTGCCAAATTTTTATAACAGATATAGAATTTTAAATCGATATTTTTAATAAATCTTTAACAGAATCGCGGAAACGGCGCTTCTTATCATAAACCCGAAGCAAAGTTTTTCATCGAGCATAACGACGATAATGACCAAACGACTTTGTGTTAAACTAGCAACGAAAATAATTCACGGTATCTAATACTATGCAAACGTTTTATTGACGAACAATAATGACACGAGGATTCGGTAAAATTCGTAAACATGTACGTCGAGCGACGATCGTTCGATTTGTCAAACGGTCGGTTCACGCTCGCGCGTGAACAGCTTTCACAATAAATACTAGCTCGATTCTTACGAGTTACGTCATCGATCTAAACATTGCATTATTGTATCGTGTAATTTTATTCGCGAACTTTGTCGATAATATTGATTTATCAAATTTTATTATACTTTTTGATCTAATATACAAATTATAGTGCCTTGTGGATTAAATATGTATTACCCGTGTTAAAGTATTTCGTGTGTGAATGAGCATAATCTTGGTAATGAGGAAAAATGAAAAATGTAAAATATTTATTTATTCGTGACTACATATAACTAACATAAAACTAAAATAATATAACTCTGGATTGGTAATATTTTAATAGCATATTAAGATAATATTAATTATTTTCATCGTTGTAATGCCAAAAACAAAAAACTTGTTCAATTATTCTTTGGAGTTAAATAGCATAAGAATGTTACGTTATTGCACATTTTTTATTGTGAATGTATTATTTAATACAAAATAAATATAATATGCATTAACAAAATGAATCATTTCTCTATTTCTTCTATTACATTCTCCATTTCTCTATTCATTTTCCATCGTATATATTATAAAAGCGTCAGCATATTTCAATGCAAATGTATAATTTTTCAAAATATTAAAATGAAAGTTAATTAGTTATGTAAGAGTTATGATTAAAAAAAGGAAATTTACAAAATTCAAATAATTAAATAAATTTTTTCGAAATAAAAAAAATTTATAAATTTTAATATACAAAAATAATTAATCAACTTTTTAAAAAAGATAATATTACAATTTATTAAAATTTATTATAAAAGGTCTTTGCAAGATTTTCCAGGAGATTGTATTTTCTAGCTTTTGTTTGCTATTTTGTATTCTGACTAAAAGCTAACAATAAAATGAGATTATTAGAGATACTTTGATGAGGCAAAATATAAAATTTCGCAAAATAAAATCTTTTAAATTAATTATTTTAAAATCCATAAAATAACTTCATTATTAGAAAATTATTATTTTAACCTAGAATATTTTACATAAAAAATAAAAATATCTCACATTTTATTTAATTGAAAATAATATAAACCGTAATATTTTCACATCGAAATAAAAAAAAAAAAAAAGTAGCGACGCATCGTTTCGTCACCTCAAACATTCCAGAGGATGAATTTCGAAAATCGCGAAAAGAATTTCGAATTCTCCAACGATCGAGGCAACGAGGAAATAAAAAAGAAACAAAATAAAATGAAAAAAAAAAAAAAAAGAAGAAGGAGAAAAAGAAAACGACGAACCGCGAGAAAGCAAAATTACCCTCATTTAAAATTCCCGCCACGCCTCATTAGTCTGCCGAGCGCGCATGCAGCGCACCGACGGGCGACGCCGAGCTTACGTACACTCTTTTTAGCGACTGATTCGGCCGATAAAAGCTTCGCGCTCGTGCGAATTGTCGTCAAGAGCTTTTCGTCCAGGAAACGAGGAGTCCCAAATCGAAAATTTAGATGGAAGGCTGCCATTATATTGCAAAGTGGTTTTTGGACCTGAGAAATCCAAATATTGAGTTATTTTTTACCTAAGTGCCGGAGTTCTAGTAGAAAATGGCTATTTTTTGTCGTTTTTCGCTTTTTTCTTAAAAACGGCTGCACTTAGAGAAAAATAACCTATAATCAATCTTATAGTGCGTGTCTTTATATAATATATGCTATTTTTTAATTCGTTTCGATTGTTAATAGCGATTCGCTAGAGTTAAAAAGAATAACGTTTGAATGTGCGTGTCAGTGTGAGCGGATTTTTTAACGAGTTCCTATGCCACTATCACACGAACACCTTTGAATATTCGATAAAATTTAAATATAGAATAATTTTTATAAAATAAAAAAGAACAGCTTTAATAAAATAAATAAATTTTTAATAATAATTAATAATTTTTTTTAATTTATTATGATAATAAATAAAAATAATTTTATAATAGGAAAAGAAAAGCCGTTTTCGAGAAAAAAGCGAAAAACGACAAAAATAGCCATTTTCTGCTAGAACTCCGGCACTTGGATATAAAATAACGTAATATTTGAATTCCTCAGGCCTGAAAACCCCTTTGCAACATATTTGCAATCTTCCACATAAATTTTCGATTTGAGACCCCCCGTTTCCTGCACTTTCTTTTTCTCTCTCCCACTCTCTCTCTCTCTCTCTCTCTCTCTCTCTCTCTCTTTCTCTATCCTTCCCACTGTGTGTACGAGAATAAAGAATACAGCTACTGCACGTGCACACACACGCCCATGAAGAAAAGAAGGAAAACAAGGATCGTAAAAGGAAAAAAGTAAATGGAAAAAAATTTTTTTTTTTTGTTTTTTTCAAGCGCTCATCTCGAATTCCGTTAACACACAAGCTCGCTCGCGCGCCGCGAATGTAATTTGCGCACGCGCGTTGAACGATTTTCGTCGCGTACTCAGCTCGTTTCCGCCGATTGATGCACTGCGCACTGCTTTTATGTATGCACATATATATATATATACAACTCGAGACTTATGCCTTTCGGTTGCAAGCGTGACAAATCACCGATTGTACATATATATATACATATACGTACATGCTGAATAAAAATTTTCAACGAATACGCTCGCTGTACACTATGTATATGTCACGAATCACGAAAATAATAAAGGGACGGAAAGAACAATGAAAAAAAAAAAAAGGTGAAAATGTATGCTCCGATCGATATGTCGATTATCGGGACAAAATTAAAATCGTGATGGTTGATTTTTTTTTTTTTATTTTTTTTATTTTTGCTGTAAGGTGTTAAATTATGTTCGGCACGGTACTTATCTGCAATTGTCGATTGCATCAGCTTTTCTTAACTTTTAACGGATTTTACATTTGGCAAAGAATAATAATAGTAACTACGATTTACTCTTTGCTTTTTGATTATTAATATGATAAATTATAATAATTAGTCAAAAGGTTTTTATATATCTATTTCTATGTTGATTAGTCGGTAATATTTGTTAAAAAATTAGCCTTAAAATTTATACATCAAAAATATATACGGTAAATGTATATAAATAAAGTTTGTAACTAGTTGATTGTCAACGTAAAATGTTTTAAATTAATTCAACTCAATCAATTATACAGTTTTTATTTGTTCTTGTTTTATATATACTTAAACATGCTTATTAAATTGAACAAAATTGTTTTATCATTAAAAGCATTTTGCTCTTTTAAAAAAACTTTAGCTTTGAGTAATACTAAAAATTTTCGTAACACGTTACAGAAAATAAACTGATATATGTAAATTGAATTGAACTACTAAGTTTTTAACTAGATATAACTTATACTTTGCAATAAAAAAACATAAAATTATGAAATAAAAAGGTATGCCTAACTCGTGAAAATAAAGTAAATTAATTCGCAAAATTATTAAAAACAAAGCAATAATAAAATGAATTTAAAAAATTCTTTTAAACGATTTATCTAAAAAAAAAATAATTTAAACTTTCCGTCACCGGAAACGGAAAGTTTAACCAACTTTAAATTTTAGATCTCATTCTCTTCAAAAGCGCTTCATGCGCGTATGTATAACGGGTAGCATATTACGCGGCGTGCTCCGGCGGTAACGCTTGCTTTTTCCCTGTTAGTAATAGTCTTACTTGTTGGATAAAATTGAAATATTTTAAAACCGTTTCAATTTTTTTTTTTTTTCTTTTTTTATTATAATATCTATAAGAATATCGTTAATTGATAGCTTCTTTCTTTTTATGACGTTAAAAGAAAAAAAAAAAAAAAAAATTAATACGTTTTGAATATAAAATTCTAAAAGAAAAAAAAAGACACGAACAATAGAATCTTTAAAACGATTGACGTTAAGTTAAATTAAAATTATAAACGACGATTATCAATTATTTAAATGCGCTTAAATTTCCATCCAGCATAAAGAGGACGAAAAAAAAAAAAAAAAAAGGAATAAGTCAAAACACACTCGGCATTATCATCATCATCATCATCAGCGCGCACGACAATCAAGAAAAGGAAACGCTAATCTCTCCACTCTTCGTGCAACGTCTCGCTCAACGCGGGTCTAGCTATCACAGCTTGATATAACAAGGGTAGTCGCGTGCCGTATATATACTCCGAAAATCCAGTTTTCAGCCGAGAGAGAGAGAAAGAAGAGGGAGAGCTCGCACACACCGTCCGCGTGCATGCAGCAAGCGTCTCGGCAACGATGTGTAGCGAGCCTCGAAACCTCAGCGAGCTTACGCGTATGCGTGTGAGAGAGAGAGAGAGAGAGAGAGAGAGAAAGAGAGAAAGAGAGGAAAGCTCGAGAGCTCTAGTGGCTCCGTGCACCGCACTCACTCGCGTTATACTTGTGTAATAGCGCGCACGGCTTGCGTACCGGGTGATTACGTCTGCTGCCCTCTTGTCTTCTTATTCTACTTTTACTACTTCTTGGGTTTATAATGGCTGCGGTTATCGTGTGGTTGCTCGGTGAAACGAATTTATTTATATTAAATGCATTTTTTAATCTTTCGTATCCTTTGAAATTGGGTAGAGTTTCCTTGCGTGCGGTTAATATATTAATAGTTTAATAATTTTTTATTTCTTCTTTACTTTTCGATATATGATTCACGTATGAATAATAGGGAACTTTAACATATTGTAATTATAACAATAATTGCTCAATTAGAAGAAGATGATTTAAAACAAAATAATTTATTGTTCTATCCGTCCCTTTATTATCTTCGTGACTCGTGACATTTACACGCCCGACAATGCAGGTACCTTGTTATCATCGATATTACATTGTTATTTAAACAATTTAAATAAAAAACAGTTTCTGAATCAACGAAAACATAAAGTTGGAGACCAAGGGACTTGCTACAATATGAATAGGTAGTAACACAACTTTTTCACTGGGAATTTAAATTTTATAAACTTATTTTTTAGACTCAATCCTATGTTAATACTGCGGCGCATTATGTTGCCAAAGTTAGTGCTCCGTTAGACGGTGCAGAAAATGAATGTAGGTACGCGCATCATTTTGGTTACGTAATGCAAAATTTTAGTTGTCGTTATAATTATATATTGATTTAAAACTCTATATATTAACTTTTAGATTAGTTTATTTTAAATATTACATCAATTTCTTCTTTTTTTTTTTTTTTTTTTTTTTTTAAGATTAATTTTATAGTTATGTTATAAAATATGAAAAATTAAACTGTCAGGTTAGTTGTAATAAACTCTTGGGGCTTGTAACATGTTAAATTTACCTCCGAGCCTTACGAAACTCGAATTTGATCATTTCTAATATTTTATTAAAACGGCATTTAATTTATTCTCTTCTTGAATAAGAGAGTATAAGACAAAAATAGAGAGAGCTACGCAAATTCTGGAGGTATACGAGTTAGTATAATTAAAAGAAGTAAAATTAAAAATTAAATAAAACAGAGTCTCATAATTGAAAAAGAGTAAAAGTTTAAACATGTCGCAATTTCGATTTGTTGACTTATAACTAATTCTAAGCACGAAATAAATTTTATCGTATCTTTTTTTTTTTTTTTTTTTTTTTTTTTTTTTTTTTGGTAAAAAGTTAATTGTGAAATTAGTAACAATAGTAGGTCTAACAGAAAAAGAATTTAAGTATTAAAAATGGTATTAAAGTAAAAAAAGTAAAAAAAAAAATATTAAAGTGGTACTATTAAATAGTAATCTAATAGGTAATATTAGATGGTAATTAAATAGTGGTATTTAGCCTATAAATGTCAAAATATGTTCGTTTTTCTAAAAGATGTAGCAAGAACCTATTTCACATAAAAATATTGATGACTATAATTAAAATGAATTAATCATAATAACGCAATTATTAAATTCGATATTTTTCTTGTAATTAATATTAAACAAAAAAATACTACAGCAAGTTGTTCCGTACTTTGTCATAGCTCGAAAAAACAAAGCAACGTGTAATCCCATTACAATCCTCCGCGCTGCATCCTCCGGTATTGCTCCTCGAGAATGCATCAGCTAGCTCTTACGCGCACCTCTTTTTCTCGCTTTCTCTCATGCATACATACATGTATGCCACTGTAGTACAGAGACCCGCAGCGACTTGCTTTACGATATGACAAATCGAGTGTAGTACATTAAGAACAGACGTTGCCGGTACATTGAGAAAAGCGCAGAGAGAGAGAGAGAGAGAGAGGGGGGGGGGGTGGAAAGAGAAAGACTTTAAATTCCATATGCGCGTCACGTTGTAAACTTACCCCGAACTCCTATGCTTTCTTCCGCCTCGCTTTTGCACCGCTAGCTGTCGCTCGCGCAAAGTGCAAGAGACTCCGCTACCAGCTAAGGTCTATACATGCCGAAGGGAGCATTAATATTAATGTTCGGGGATTTACTGCGGCATGACTTTCTTCCTTCGTGCGCGTAAGATGTATGTTTACAAATACAGATCTCTACTCTCGTTCTCTTCCTTTCTCCATTCCTCTGGAGAAGCCTCGTGAGAAAAGCCAGAGGGCGCTACCAAGGTGAAATTCAGCGGGAAACTTGCTTTACTTACACGTTTGCGTGTCGTATTTTACAGATGGCAAAGTAGAGCTTCCTACCTTTTACAAAAATACTCGCGCTAGGAAATGCACCTGTGTATACCTAAGCCCAAAATGCGAGCACAAGGTGCTGGAAAATTTCCTGCTGGTTAAGTCAAATAAAAAGAAAGAGAGAGAGAGAGAGAGAGAGAGAGAGAGAGAGAGAGAGAGTCCATTGGGAATGACGTATTTGCAGTGGAATAAAGATCGTAATCGATTGCTTTCTTGATAGCCGGCTTTTATATGCATGCACCAAGCATGCACCAATGAAGAGGAGAAAGAGAATGGCAAATAAAATTGGGACTTTTATTGGCTTACTTCTCAGAACGTATTTTATAGTTTAAAGATTTCAACGTGTTATCGATTCTTAAGTTAATTTTTAACTTAATTGAGAATATTAAGTAAAACAATATAACTTTGATGGAAAATATTAATATAAAATCAATCATTAAAGTTTCAAATAAAACGATTATTTTAAAATTCTTACCATTGAAATATTTTTAAATTACTAATAACAACGTTTATTTAAATCTCATCAGTATTTCCATTCAATTATTAAATCCTCCGTTTATATTTCCACGCGATGCACAATTGATGCTCGCGTTTTATTCAATCGATAAATTGTCAGAGTAAAAGTATGTAAGCAAATAGAATAACAATTGCAGACCTTGTATGTATGTCATTATAAGGATTTAAAATTCATACCTTTATAGCGATATTACTTTACAATGTACATAATTAAACTTTTAATATAATTGAAAAAGTTATTAATGCAATATAAGGTAAGATAATTCTGATCATTATTACTGATTATTTATTCGAAGTTACTTTGCATTACCTTTCTAACGTATATATAATTTTGAATTATTAAATTAAGAAAAAAAAAAAAAAATATATATATATATATATATATATATATATATATATATATATATATATATATATATTTACATTTCAATTTATAAAAATATAACTAAAATATTAATTCTATTGATAAATACGAAATAATTACGAAATATTAATACTATTAATAAATACTCGTAATTAAAAACCGGTTCGAATCGAACAATATTAGCTTTTATTTTTCGTCCCAAATCCACAGTGTTTTAAATTTACAAAATATTTACAATTGATTTCGATCACCAAAGCGCATCTACACACACGCAGGCTACAAATAAAAGTATCACCAGTGATAAAAACAAAAAAAATAGATTGAACTTTTTCTTTTTTTAAAAGAGAAAGAGAGAGAGAGAGAGAGAGAGAGAGAGGAGGGAGGGGGAATGCCGAGGTCCTGGACGTTTCAAGCAATCAAATGTGAACCTTCTGTTTTTGTACAAACGCTCCCGGGCTCTCTCACACTCATGCAAAACAAAGACAATGAATGCAACGCGCTTTTAGCCTATTGTCGATAGCGGATGTGCCATCCTATTTTTCCTCTCTCTCTCTCTCTCTCTTTATCTATCTCTTTTCATTCACAACTCTAAAATAAATTTAAAGTAGTAAAAATGTTTAGTTTGTAGTGCCCATATGTTTCGAGGTTGAAAAAATGCGTAAAAAATCAATGGCATTGCATTTTGAAATATAGAGAGGTAAACTATTTTTTTTTTATCTGGCACCGATCGAAAAAAGAATTGATTGATGAAAATATTCATTTTCGTTCAAAATTTTTTTTAAATTTATTTATTTAAAGTCATAGCCCTCTCAAAAACAATACTAATTTTAGCAGAGGATTTCTTTGCAATATATTTTATAAAGTTTGGCCAAAAAAGTGAGACGGTGGGAAAAGAAAAAGTACCTAGTAATCATATCATTTATTTTTAACTTGGTACTGGTAAATGCACTAGATGAACATCTTATGTTATTATATTCGGTTCTTTAGTCTTATTGCGTCTATGAATTGAAATATACATTTTATAAGTTCATTTTTATATTTAGGACATTCTATTAAGATATGTTTCATACTAAGTGAAATTTAGCATATTTTTTGTTTCCTTTTATTCAGAAGATATTAGTGGGTTATATTCGTATGGCCTATTCCTATCATAGTAATATCTTGTTTCTTCTAACGTATTTGATAACTGAATTCAGATCATATACGTTCTGTTTGATTTGCCTGAGTTTACAACTGTTTCTTGTACTTTTCCTTTTATTGTTCTCTTCATTTTCTATTTTATGACTCATTAATTTTTTTTAGCTGTTTCTGTTAAAGTCTTCATTATATTTATTGAAAATAAGGAATAACTAAATAATATTTTGTCATTTATATCATTAATTTGCTTGATAATACTGTGTTTAATCGGATTATCGATTTCATTGTCAGAAATATCTTTTACAATATAGTTTTAGATTTAATAATATTATAGTATTTATAATATTGCTTTTTTTAATATTTTTTTAGATTTAATAAAGTTTAATAAATTAAGTAATTTTTATATTTTATCGACAGCTTTATTAGAATTTGAGATCTTTTTCTTATATTTATATTATCTGAAAATAATCTCTTCCATTATTTATTTTAATTTCCTGCAATCTTTTTGACAACTGATTAATATCGGATGGAAAAAATAACGATTATTTTAATTCGATAAAGTCTTTTTCAAAATTGTAATTTTTATTTTATTCGATGTCAATTGAAAACTTGTTCTATCTCTTAAGTTAATAAATTAATCCCTCTTTATGAGAGTTCTACAGAGTAACAAATACAAGACCTAATTTGTAGGTAAGAAAATAACCGCAAACTTCTTAGAGCACAATGTTCGAGCGACATAAATGCAACGCCGTGTGTGTACCCCCGTAAAACAAGTTAAACTTCCTTCCACGATACACCGTTCTCACCTCTCTCGTGCACCCGAGTGCGAGCGCTAACAACAAAGTACCGACTAATGTGATAAACTCCCGAAAATCAATCACCGCTATCAGCGGCAGATACTAATTGCAGCCTTGTGCTCGGCCGTTTCCAGCCATCAGCGAGAGAGAGAGAGAGAGAGAGAGACAGAGAGATAGAGAAAGAGAGAAAAGGGAAACCGTGAAGGTACAGATTGAGAGAAGCTAAGCCCTAACGTAGCACCAGCGACAGCTTAGTTGATGCTACAGCGGTGCTAACGTATATTCGTATATATGCGCTCGCGTACGTGGGACACTAAGTGCACCACCTAACCTAGTTTGCGCGTTGCGAGGGTGTGCTCTCGGATTCGTGCACAAACTTGACTATGTCTTCCCCTCCCTCCCTCCCTTTCTCACGCCTTCTCTTTCCCTTTACCGATTCGAGAGAAATTCGCAATCGCAAATCATCGCAGGCGGTGGAAGAGACGTGACGGATGCCAGTTGCCGTGATTGTTTTAGTTTGACGTGTCTATTTTGCCACCGCCGAGCTGTCTTCATTTGGAAAGCTTACCGGAAGTTTGAATCGCTCGTATAAATTTTGAGTTAGTACTTGTACTCAGCTGTACAGGCTGCAGGATTGTAGATTAAAGTGCGCGGATACTGCCGCTGGACAAAAATGACAAATAGAATTACCGGCGTGCTGGCAAATTTACGGGTCTAATTTGCGTGATTAATTTAATTTATTCACCGAGCGAGCTGTCAAAGCTCTATTCTCTATTGTAAAGTTGTGTACACTGCTACAGCAGCGCGAATTTACGATTCTTAATTGATTTAGTTACATGTTAAATAATATACTGAAAGCCGAATGAGAAAAAGAGAAAGCCTGAACATCAAACAAAGGATTTTTTGAAAATTTTTGAAAATTCAAATTGCGATGTTAAGTTTTTAAACTGTTCAATTTCATTTTGAAACAAACAGTTTACCTACAATAACCAATACAAATATTTTTTTATAAATAGTTTTATGAAGTCTGACTTTAAATAATTTAAAATAAGAACTAACTATAATTTTGAAATCAATCGCAAATTTTATTTGAAATTATAAATTTCTATGCATTACGTATTTTTATTTATTAAAAAAATGGTTTTATATAGCATTATTTTTATGGATAAATAAAGTTCCACTTTTTAACTAATGCAATATAATTAATTGAATTTTTATAGTAAATCAAAATGTTAAGTGAAACGGTTCTTTATCTTTAGAAGTTTCATCATACGTTTGTAGTTAATTGCATATTTTAATTAATGAAATAAGCTAAATAGCAAAGACAAGATTTTTATGTTATATTAAAATCTGTTTGAAATACTGCTAAACTAAAGTTGTTGTTATTAAAATTTTTATTAAAAAAATAAATAAATAACTAATAAATTAACTATAATAGTATTGTTAGTAGAAAAAGAATTTTAATAAAATAAATTCTTTAATTTTTAAGATTTAGTAAACTAAACGAAAATTTCTTTTTAATTTCCGATAACAAAATGATACCAGCATTGCATTAAAAAATAAATCTATTTAAATAAATTAAAAAAAAAAAAATTTGAAAATTATCTTCCGGCTCGTTGCACTCGGCCACCTTGACTCCTCGCCGCGGACGTTCACATTCTCCCTCTGTGAACATCTAAATAGTCCGACGTAAGCCATACTCTACTCCGACACACCTCCGGAAGCTCATTTTATTTTTGCCGAGCTGTCACTGGCCTTCTAACAATGTTGCGCTCGCGCAAAACAATCGACGCTAAAACGCGGTTTAACTAATTACTTTTTTTTTCATTTCATAAGATTAATTTTTTCGAACTAATGATCGTTACGACGTAGCGAGTAATTTTTTAACGTTGCGTGTAATTCGTGTGAAAGAATGATTTCTTGTAATAAAATTATTGAATAGATTAAATTAAAATAAAATTTTAATCAATTATATTAACTATAAATTCATCATAATTTATTATTAAACAGCATATTAATAAGTTGAAATATTATAAATAAAAGTTAAGAAAGTTGCACAAAACTGCATCCACATGACTGCTGCAACTTTCAGTACCTAAACCAAACAAATTAAAACTCTAGCTTGCTGGAGAAGATTAAAAAAAAAAAATTTTTCTCTACGTTGTAAAAGGATGTAAAATGGTTTTATGAAAAAAAAACGGAAGGAGAGAAAATTCATGACACCTTTGTATAGTAATTTATTGTATATAAATAATGACGATCGAACTGTACAAAAAAAAAAAAAAAAGAAATGCTTTTATGCCCTTTTCAAGATAAACATATCAATTAGTAAATATATCCATCGAAAATAAAAATAAAATTCAGTAAAAAATATTTTTTACCATGTTAAAGTTTCAAATATATGTATAATCTTTACATACATAAAACAATTGATTTATTTTAAAATAAAGATGTATCTAAATGAGTAAATTTAGGACAATTAAATTAACGTGCATGTGTATGCTTTTTCTTTAATTATTGTTTGTTTAATATTGTAAGGTTTTAAAAATATTGTTAGGCTAATTTAAATACAAAATAATAAATCTTTTCTTATTCATTATTCACATTTTATTTTGAATAATTTGTCTAGACAATCTAATTTATAAGTAATAATACCTTTAATTAATCAAAATTTCGCTCAAATAATTCAATTGCTTAGTATTTACGTCTTTGATTTTACAGTTTTTAGAGGTGAACTTGAATTACGTAACATTGGTTCGATGCGATGCTAACGTTTATAACTATATTTTTAAACGTATTGATTTTTTTATTCTAAAAGTATTCGTAACTTATTAGAAAATATATTATTTTTTCAATTATTTTAAAAACATATTTCAATTCAATAAAAAAATGTTCTAAATATTTTTAATAGAAAAAATATATCAAGCATGACAATTTTTATAAAATTCATAAAAATGCACATTCCATATTACAAATAATTCTTTAAATTTTTTTATTTTATTAAATTAATATGCGTTTATATATAAAAAGAACTGTCTTTATTAAAAATAAATATTAAAAATTTTAAAATAAAATCTCAAGTTCATATATTTCAAAACATTTATTATTATATTCTAACAAAATAATTTCCTTAATATGTAATATTCATTCGTAATTTAAACATCCAAAAAATTAAAAAATTATATCATAACCATCAATTTTACTGTAACCATAACGTTATCTTCTTTTAATTACACAAAATCAAAAATCTTCTAACAAAAGAATTTCTTTAATACATAAGTAATATTCGTTTGTGAAAAATTTAAAAATTATAAAAAAACCATCAATGTCAGGAACAGAAAACAGATACACATCCTCAACATATACAAAGGAATAGAGAAAGGAAGTCGAAAGATAGCATTCTTGGAAAAAGAACTATAGCTAAGCGCGTAAGAGAAAGAGAAAAAAGTAAACAAAACGCGACGAGAGGGAGAAAAAGAGAGAGAGAGAGGGAGGAGTGATGACGATGAAGGGGAGGGGAGGCGAAGCCGCGCGCGCGACTCGTTTGCGGCGCGCCGGCGTGATGATGGTGGGGGGCAGCGGGGGTCCAGGCATGGAGAGGGCGCAGTTCCGCGCTATCCTTCGTGCCGGTAACACACGCAACTTTTGCGTGCTCTACGAGTCGTTTATATATACAGATACACGTATATATATATATAAAAGTATATCTTAATTACGTATATATACCTTAGGCGTACGTCACATAAAAGTGTCCGTGGTCGACCTTGCGCGCGCGAGCTCCGTTGATTTTAACCAGACCGCATTCGATTTATTTTTCGTTAACGATTTCGAAAGGATATTTCGTTTTATTTCCATATATTTTTTTGGCGAATATATACTATACGCGAATAAAGAATAATCGAGTCGCGCGTGGCTCTCTTAACGAGAATGTTGAAAAGAGAGTGAGAAAAGTGAGTGACTTTGGTGTACCACATCGGTGCGCGTCGCGATCTTTACGAATTCAACGAATTAGAATACGGTTATAAAACGACGTTTGAATACACTCTCAATTCGTTACACATTTCGTTTGAATTTCGCGGAATTTATTATCGCATTATTTCAAGTGTGCGCGATTAATTTCGATTGATTGTTCGGTGTTTTAAGTATACCGCTCGGTACCTGTGTGGTGAAAATTTTTTCATAAAGAAGTAAAGTTCGGTAAAAAAAAAAAAATAATAAGAGACACGCACATCACATCAAGGCAAGATGACGGGAACGACGAGATGCCTCGTGAGCACGTTCTGCCTCTTGATGATCGCGAGGACCGGCGATGCCTCTAAGCTCTCCGTGATCGCCAAGATACGCGAGGACACCGACTTGTCTCAGGTTAGTTTTATTTTATTATTCTTATTATTGACCATAATATTCGAGTATTTGGATGTAAAGAAAAATAATCCACAATTGAAATTCAAAAAAATTATAAAAATCGCAAAATCTTAAAAATTTTAATTCAAAATTAGAAAGAAATTCAAATAATTGTTTAAGACAGTGAAAATTAAATTATAAATAAAATTAATTTTTAGAACGTCTATAATTGTTCAAATATTAATATTCGAGAAAATAATTCAGTTCCGCGAATCGTTAGAATTTTAAGAAATCGGGATGTTTGATTCTTGGAATATAGAATTTTTAAAGGAGTCAGCGAATATCATAATTTTTTCTATTCTAAAGAATATTTATCAAATTATTTTTGATTTCGGATACAAAGAGTTTTTTTCAAGGAGAAATATTTTTAATTATTTTAATAATAAATGTTTGTAATTTTATTTAAAAATTTGTATATAATACAATTGATTTTTCAGTTAACATTCTGACCTTCTTAGAGTCTTACGTAATACTTATATATTTCGAAGTTCAAAATTTATTTCTCTTTTCATAACTATGAATTTGTATCTCCTTTGAAAAAATAATTATTTTTAAAAGTTCATTTATTTATCATTGTTGTGAATAATAATGATGTTTAAAAATTTTATATTTATACATTTATTCAATATATTCTTTCAATACATTCATTTAATATAATGATGTAAGGTATAATTTTTTTAATGGTACATCTTTATGAATAAAAAATGTTTAAATTATACTCTTTTAGTTAGTTTTTTTTTAAATAATTTATACAAATATAGAATTTTTTTGTAAAAACTATTATTTTAAAATTAAAATTTTTTTGTTTTATCATTTAATGTAAAAAAATTTTTTAAACAATATTATTTTAAAATTTTATCACAATTCTAAATTTTAATATTACTTTACATTATTTAATTTTTTTTTCTTTTTTTAACTTTATGAAATAATATAGTATGAAAACTCTTGATCTCAAGAGCAAAAAACATTAAAAGCTTTAAAACTTGAATGAAATATTGGAGGAACAATATTTTTCACTGAAAGGCCTTGAAAAATTTTTTCTCGAGTTAAAACTTCTAAATTTCAAACATTGATTACATTATACTCAACTCCTATAGATCAAAATAAAAAAACAATTGTTTTAAATCACTATACTATATTTATTTTATTATAATTACTTTTAAACTTTAATAATTTCATAAATTAGTTAAGAGATACTTAAGATTATACACCCTACAAATATGGATAGTAATAAAGAGCCAGTTTATCAACTACATATCATTTTTATAACATTTAATAAAATAAAAAATATTGGTAAATTTATAATTCAAATCATTGTTTAAGTTTGCTTATTAATTTGTTATTCAATTATTATTTGTTTTATCTTTTAAAAATGTCTTTTCACCAAAAAAGAAAAATTATAGATTATAAAAATATTTATTTTAAGTTCTTGGATAACTTCTTTTTATTAATAATTTAATTTCTTACACAACTTTATTTTTTAAGATTTCTTTCTTTATTTTATAACAAAATTTTACAGTATAGACTTATATTTTATTAAATCATTGTAGAATTTTTTTTTATGTAATAGTAATTATCTATCTTTGTTGACATAATTATATATACAGATATTCTAGAACTTTACCAATTTACTTTATTACATTATCAAAAATTACTTTAAAAAAAAAAAAAAGAAAAAATCAGTTGCACCCCATCATTTCATTTAAAAAGTATGAGATAAATTTCTTAAATTATACCAATGCTGATCAAAATTTTCATTTAAAGTAATTAACACTTATCCTTAGCAATTCTTTGATGAAAGAATAAATTTAATGAATTAAAGTTCTGAACAAGCTCTTATAAGCTTTGAAATCACCGATTCAACTTTTTAAACTTAACCTAAGGGTTAATTGCATTTCGTGCAACTTATTAAGGTGCGAGAAAGGTTCGTCTGGGGGAGAGATAAATTTCGTCGCCGCGAAAAGTTCCCAATAAAAAGAGAAAAAGATAGAGTCCGTCGTTGCGCTCGTGAACGTCTCTCGCGAGGAGAAGTGTACTATTAACTTAAATTTATTGGAAATTGGTCTGGCTACTCGTCGTTGAATCAAGCTGCTTTTTTGTAAGTGGGTTAATTGGGTGATTCTTTTCTATTTTTGTTCAAGTCCAAAAAGTTTTTTTTTCTTCTTTTCATTTTGTTTTTAATTAGATTTTTTCCCTAAAACGTGACCTGAAAATGTTGGAAATAGTTTTGTTTTAATTACAAATGAATTCTGATTGTATATTGAAAAAATTCAATTTTCATGGATTTGAAATTTCCAACGTTGGAGTCCAACAAAATTTTTTAAAAACTGTTTTTATTTAAAATTTATATTTATATTTTTTAGTCTTAGTGTTTTATAGCATAACCAATTATTCAGATACGGATTTAAATATAATTTTTACATTTTTAACAGCTTTATTTAAATGTAAATAATTATTTCGTTGTACTCTAACGTTGCAAACTTCATACCCATATTTTTCATAGTTATAGCGATGTGTTAGAAAATGAGAGAAAAATAAATTCGATACTGTCACAATTCTTCTTTTCATGATATTAAAAATTAAGAGATTTTTAAAAAGTTTATTTAACATTTTTTCAATGAAGTTTAAAAATGCAAATAATTGTAATAAATTTCTCGACAATGAACCTAAAGTTATGAAATTACTTATAATTTAAGTTATATCTGAAAATTCATTTTTTTGTATTGAAAAAGCGTAAATTATGTGTGGAAAAGCTCAACTTTTTATGAGCTAAACAGTCATTTAAAATTGAAATATTGCCTTAGACTAAATTCTAGATAAGATGATTTAATATTCTCTTTCAGCTGTGAAGTTATCTTAAGTTTAATTCATATAAATTGGCTAGTTCTAATTACTTTCTATTTTAGTTAATATTATTTTTATTTTACAGCGCAATGAACTTTTAAGTAGAGATGAGTTGATAATTTATTTAAAAAATTAAACGATAGATTTAAATTAAATTTTTATGAAAAATATTTCGTAGTCTTATAATTTAAAAGAATAATCAATTAATAGAAGTATTTAGAACTTTCTTTTTTAATTTAATACATTTTAATATTTAGTTGTATATAATTTCGAGTAAATTTCGAAATTTCATTCTGTTATCGGTAATTTAATTTACCAGTTAATAATTATAGCAAGATATAAATTATTTTATATTTCATACTTTCAAATGGAATTTTATTTCGGACATAAAACCACGAAATTTAAATTTAATAATTTATTTCCAAAACATTTATGCGTATTTTTATATGTAATTTTTTATTATTTTATTAGCTTAATTAAATTTAAAAAAAAAAAAAAAAAAATGAAAATTTTTTTAATAAATATACTGTAG